>OZ024741.1:137388834-137396334 GCA_964016885.1 Eledone cirrhosa | reverse complement strand
AAGATTCAGGACCCCAACAGCTGAGCTCCGAACTAAAGCACCAGAATTCGAACGGCGGGAATCTCGCTGAACTTATCAAGGGGTATAATCCATATATGGGCAGAAGTCAAAGCAAAAAAATCTTTAAATTTCTCTTGTTTTTTTATTTTTCTCCGAGAATGGTTAGTAGTCGGAGTGTGGGGGGGGGGTTACCTTGTTCAAATGGCTGGTTTAGTCTTGCTAAATGTCTTGAACTATCCATATTTATTACAGTCATGGCGGCAATGAAAGGGGCTATGCAGTATAAAAAGCAAGAGGGGTGGGTAGGCTGATTGACCTGTTAAGATAGTCAGTCGCGCGCACACGCTATTAGGAGCGAATTTTTCCTTATCAATATTTCTAATCTGTAAAAATGACATTGTACTTAGCTACATTTGATTCATAAAAGAAAAAGGAAAAGAAAACAAGAGAAAAAAATACAAGAGAATTTTTAAGTCAAAGAGAATAACATAGTGTATTTATGTTTTTCTTAATTTGGTTTTTCTTTATAATTTGCTATAGTACTAAGCATTTATAATTTATTACGATTTCCCCTCCTCGTAGAGAAATCTAGTTATCATTTGCCTTATGGGCCGGGAAAAGTGCATCGTTCACTAATTTATTTATTTATTTCAAACACCAATCTACCATTTCCTCTTGCTTTTTATCCTAAATTTATCCTAAATACTGGCGCTTTAGTTCGGATCTAGCTGTCGAAACGGCCGGAGCTCAGCCGTCCTGAATCCTTTCATATATATAGGGGAAGAAGGGAGAGTCAAGGGCGTATTTTGCTAGCTACTTATACATTAATTGATCCATTCTTATGTCTCTTATCTGAATCCAGAAGATTCCAGTTAATTCCGTACAAAACAGCAGGAAATCCTACTTAATGTTATGATTATATATATTACATATATACATATATACATATATATATATATATATATACATATATATATATATATATATATATATATATATATATATACATATATATGAATGTATACATATATATATGTATATATATATATATATATGTATATATATATATATGTATATATATATATATGTATATATATGTGTGTATGTATATATATGTGTGTATGTATATATATATATGTATATATATTATGTATATATATATATATATATGTATAGACACACACACACACACACACACACACACACACACACATATATATATATATATATATATATATATACAATATTAAATAAATATGGTTTTATAAATATAGTTTTCCATTTATTTAATATTGTAAATATACTCCAAGTATTTGTCGAGTGCTTTTATATCAGTTATAAATATTTACTAGTTGTAACCCAACAATTTTAAATATAACTTTACATGTATATATATATATATATATATATATATATAATGGAAAAATTTGAACAGGGACAAAACAGAGAGGCAGTACAATAAATGTTTATTAATTTCACGCTCAGGAGAGTGGGGGGTAGGTGGGGGACGACGTTTCGGGCATAAGCCCTTCCTCAGGTGAGAAGTGTGTGGGAACAGAGTTCAAAAGGTGTGTAGGGGAGTGGTGGAGAGACATATAGCGAAAGGAAACGGTGCGAATGAAAAAAACAAATAAAGATAAAAAATAAAAATAAAGCATGATCAAAATACAAGGAATGAGAAAATTTAAAAATAAAGGCATGATCAAAATAAACTGAAATTAAAAGGGGGGTAAACAGGTGGTGGAAGGGTGTGGGGTGAGTAGAGGTGGAGGCGGGTGGAGTGGGGAGAGGGAGACGGGGTGTCCGAGCGGGGAGGGCTGAAGGTGGTGTGTGTGTGTGTAGGTGTGCGTGTGTGTGTGTGTGTGTGTATGTGAAAGTAAGGGTTGGGGGAAAAACGGGGTTGCATGTCCAGGAAGGGGTGTGTGTGGGGGGTGTTTTTGTGGGTCGGAGTGTCTGTGCGTGTGTGGATAGGGGGGTGGGGGGAGAGGAATCAGGAGGCTGAGGGTGTAAATATGTGGTGGGAAGCACGTGTGTGTGGGGTTTAAGCGTGTTGTGAGTGTGGGTGGCGTGTGGAGAAAAAGATTTTTTTTGGGGGGGGGGGGGTGTGCGGGTGAGTTATATAGGTGATTACGCAAGAGGATGGTTGAAAAGTTGGTAAGTTCCAAGGATGTTCAGTAGATTGTATGTAAGTCAAATTCTGCGTGTGGGTAATCCATATATATGTAATCTATATATATATATATATCTATATATATATATATATATATATATATATAGAGAGAGAGAGAGAGAGAGAGAGAGAGAGAGAGAGAGAGAGAGAGAGAGAGAGATGTGTGTATATGTCTGTGTGTGTGTGTGTCTATACATATGTATATATATATACATATTTATATATCTATAATGTGCATTGATTATATGAAACAGCTTTTTAATGACAAATTTAGTCAAGAAAGTTTTCCACGTAAGGCTATGTATTATGTGTAAGATTATCTCAGTTGTCGCCAATATTATAATAGAAATAATTGTTTCTACTTTTGGCACAAGGCCAGCAATTACTCAGTACATTACTGGTACTTTTATTTTATCGACCCCGTAAGGATGAAAGGCAAAGTTAACCTCGGCGGGATTTGAACTCAGAATGGAAAGGGGCGTAACTCTATACGTCAAACCCTCTACTGATACTGCCAGTCCACCGTCATTATAATAGAAATAATGATGATGATGATGATGATGATGATGATGATGATGATGATGATGATGATGATGATGATGCTGATGATGATGATGGAATTAATGATAATAAAAATAACGATAAATATAATAGCCATAATAATGGTTTCTTATAGGCACAAGGCCAGCAATTTTGGGAGAGGGGAAAGTAGATTAAATCGACTCCAGTACGTGACTGGTACTTTATTTTATCGACCCTGTAAGGATGAAAGGCAAAGTTAATCTCGGCGGAATATGAACTCAGATCATAAAGGGCCGTAACTCTATGCTGCAAAGCATGGCGTCCGGCTCTCTACCGGTACTGCCAATCCACCGCCAAATGCCGGTTACAATACCAGTGAGTGCAGGAGTACTAGGAATGATCAAAAAATGAACAGAACAGTATTTAAGAATGATCTCTGGTTTACCATCTCTGCAAGCAGTGCAAAATTGTTGTTTTAACTGGTACTGCATGAGTATTGAGGAGAGCACTATGGTTGTGAGGATGATAAACCTCCATGTATGTTTTTGTGAATGCGTGTGTGCGAGGTACGTATATTCGTCTGCATGTGTATGTATATGTATGCATGTGAACGTATGTATGAGTATATATATATATATATGTGTGTGTGTGTGTGTATATATATATATATATATATATATATATAATTAGAAAGAGAAAGAGAGAGAGTGAGAGAGAAAGAAATAGAGAGAGAGAGAAAGAAATAGAGAGAGAGAGAGAGAGAGAGAGAGAGAGAGAGAGAGAGAGAGAGAGAGAGAGAGAGAGAGAGAGAGAGAGAGATTTAAGCTGTAAATATAATCAATATGTTGTGTTAACTTTTCTGGCTTACCAATGTATACAGCGAGTTTATTTGCCTTAGGTGTCAGGAAGACACTCGGCAAAAAACGGAACCAAAACTGAAGGAAGAGGAAAAACAAACAATAATAATAATAATTGTTTCTACTTTAGGCACAAGGACAGCAATTATCCCAGTGTATTACTGGTACTTTATTTTATCGACCCGGTAAGGATGAAAGACGAAGATAACCTCGGCGGTATTTGAACTCAGACCATAAAGTCTGGGGGAGGAAAAAGTCGATTAAATTGACCCCAGTGCGTGACTGGTACTTTATTTTATCGACTCCGTAAGGATGAAAGGCAAAGTTAACCTCGACGGGATTTGAACTCAAACCGTAAAGGGACGTAACTATGCTAGAAAGCATGGCGTCCGACCCTCTACCGATACTGCCAATTAATAATAATAATAATAATAAGAAGAAGAAGAAGAAGAAGAAGAAGAAGAAGAAGAAGAAGAAGAAGAAATAAAAAATGGGTGCAACCCATTATGCCGTGTATGTAAAAAACAACCAGAGACCATTGATCATATAATTTCAATGTGCAGTCCTATAGCTCCGACCGAATACCTAAACAGGAACGACAGAGCTGCATAATACATACATTGGATAATGTGTAAGCATTTTGACCTGCCTCATCAAAAGAATTGGTGGGAGCATCAACTTGAAAAAGATCACATCTCAATCTTGTGGAACTTTAGCATTGGAACAGACCGAAAAGTAGATGCAAATAGACCTGATATAATACTGAAGGACTTTAAAAAGAGGGTATGCCTGCTAATTGATATGTCCGTTCCAATAGACGAGAATGTATCTATAAAAACATTTGAAAAATTGAGCAAGTATAAAGACCTGGAGATAGAAATTGGAAAAATGTGGAAGTTGAGAACTAAAACAATACCAGTGGTTGTGGGCGCTCTAGGAATGATACCTAAGGAGTCTAATGATTACTTATCGCAAATCCCAGGAAACCCGCGTATAGGAGAAATACAAAAAATACAAAAGATAGCACTAATGGGAACTGCCCATATACTAAGGAAGATTCTGTTAATATAAGTACATCACAAGTCTAAAGATGCGTGTGTGTGTATGTATGTTCTTTCTTGAACATAGCGGACCTTGTTGTCTCTTGAGGTCACTGGTTGTGACTTGGTGATAACACGTATGAACATAAAGCAAGATAAATGCAACTATAATAATAATAATAATAATAATAATAATAATAATAATAATGCTTTCTTTACTAACCACAAGGGTTGACACAAAGTATAACATTAAGGACAACACAGGACAATACAGGGTAGTACAAATGGGCTTTTCTGCGTGTAAAAAAAAATACAAAAAAAAGATGTGACAAAAAAAGAAACAATGAAAAATTCCCCACTAGGGCAAGTGACCTCCAGTTTTCCATCCACGATGCTACAGGCACACGCTCAAGGTAGGCCCATTCACACGGGCCATTCTTGCTTCTCTCACCCACTTTTCAGCAAACTGGCTGGAAGGCAGCACTTCACTCTCTACCCTGATTTTCCTTTTCGGGTGAAACCTGAAAAAGTTACTGAAGGCGTCACCGAAGAGGAAAGTACCCGTCTTCAACCCTTTCAGACGGGTCCACCATACGATCTCTTTCGCCATGGCCATCAGGGAGATAAAAATTGCCTGCCCTTCCTGGCTAAAGGAAGGCGGTGGGGAAATCCTCACGATAGACTCAGCTGATAGCCGGATCCGTCCTACACGCGACAGCAGGTGTTAGACATAAACCCACAAGTCAGCAATGCTCGGACACTGGATGAGTGCATGCAGGACGGTTTCGTCGCCCCTGCGCGCATCTTGGATAGGCCCGGCTGACGGCACTTCCATGCCTGTAGAGCTCATTCCGAACTGGCAAGGCTCCTCTGTAGCACTGCCAGGCCAGGGATTTCTGGAAGATTTCCATGGGCCCCGACCCGAAAGTTCTTCCGAAGAGATTGGCTAGTTAATTTTCGTCGACGCCCAGAGTCTCCCCAAGGACACCTTCGCTCTTCCCCTCCACTAACCCTCTATAGAACGCCAAGGTGGAGTTTCCGCCGATCGCATTGCCCGACTGGTCGAGGGCGGTAAGCGCCTGATAACATTCCAGTCTCCAAGCGCTCTCTCTCTCGCTGTCTTCGCTTGACCCAGGACTGCAGCTCCGTCAAGGAGACGAGCTGAGAAAATACGCGTCTAGCACACCGCGACCACACCTGATCACCGTCGAGGAAGAGATGGTGATGCCGCAGCCTGAGCGCATGTCTGGGCATCATCAGCCATGGTATGCCCATCCCTCCTCATAGCGGGTGTTGAGAGATAGACTGCCTGACCATCGGAGCACGTCCCTTCCAAAAAAAGCGAAAGAACAAACGCTCCAGCGTAGTCAGATGTGGCTTAGGGCAAGGCATCACGGTCAGGCGGTGGTAGATGACGGACGCGATGTACGCGTTCGCCAACTCCGCTCGACCTTTCAGGGATAGCTTCCTCTCGGCTCATTTCGGGGTAAGAGAGGCCACCCTGCTCGTCACCTCGTCCCAGTTTTTGGCCGTCAGGAGGTCCGGACCGAACCAGACCCCTAGCAATTTAACCGGTCCGTCCAACGCCTGACGACGTTGTTGGACGGCATGGATCTGCTTCTCCAGGTGCCGAGTTGCAGGCCCATCGACTTTTCCTGGTTGATCATTGCTCCTGTCACCACCTCGTATTCTCTTAGTGTGGTGCCGATCGGCTCGATGTGTTTGGCGTTCGACACCACTACGGTGACGCCGTCGGCATATGCTGACACGGTTCTTCCACATCCCAGTTCGCACGGGACCCCTTCAATGTCTCCAGCTTGTGCAGTAATGGCTCGAGAGTCAATACGTACAATAGGGACGAGAGGGGACATCCTTGGCGGACCGGGCGCATGATTTTGAACGGTTCCGAAAGGTGACCGTTCACTCTCACCACAGAGCAGATGTCGCTGTGCACGGCAGTCATCCAGCCTCTGAAGACGGGCCCAAAGCCAGCCCCTCTCAGGACTGCCGCCAGATAACGATGGTCGACCCTATCGAAAGCTTTCGACTGATCTAAATTGATCAAGGACCCACCCGTGCCAGGTTCCCTAGCTACCCTCTCTACAGTGCATCGCATGAGGTGGAGGTTGTCGTGGATGAATCTGTCTGGAATGGCGCATGTCTGCGCCTCTCCCACCAAACCACCGACGACAAGCACCAACCGCTTTGCTAGCACCTTAGCCAAAGGCTTGAACTCTGTGTTTAACAGTTATGTGCCTGAAATTATCTATGTTATCCCCCTTGTTCGGATCCTTTCTCACCAACGCCACCACTCCTCGACTCACAGAGCTGGGAATTCTCCCGTTCTGCTGCCAGTTCCAGTAGACGTCCGCCAAGAGGTCTGCGAACAAGTCTGGCATATGTGCGTAAAGTTCGTAGGGCAGACCATCCAAACCAGGCGATTTACTCATTGTGCAGCCAGTCATTACCTCCCGTACTTCAGCAGCTGTTATCGGCCTTAATAGCAATAATAATAATAACTTCTAAATTTAAGTTCAAGGACAGCAATCTGAGTTGGATGATGATATTGACTCCAGTATGTTCATTTTCCATTAAATTTCTTTACCTTGTCCCAGAATTTAAAACCATTATTATTAATATCAATAGTAGTAGTAGCAGCACTACTACTACCACCACCAGTAGTAGTAGCAGTAGTAGTAGTAGTAGTAGTAGTAGTAGTAGTAGTAGTAGTAGTAGTAGTAGTAGTAGTAGTAGTAGTTTCTAAAAGACTGAGATCAATGGAATAAAAATCAACAACAAATCCTGCTCTTCTTTCCAAGACTATTTATTTCGCACTTAAAACATAAAGACATAATGCGAACATAACTTAATGCTAAAATTTATTTGATGGTTTTAGCATACTAAATGGCTG
>OZ024741.1:137383834-137386334 GCA_964016885.1 Eledone cirrhosa | reverse complement strand
ATGACTCCAGTTCCTCAGTGAAATAACAACCCAACAAGGAACTGGGCATATCAGAGTATTGACAATATTATACACCTAAACAACATATGTACTTGTTTATACCATACTAATTCAAACTGCCTGAAGAGGTCACAGCCAAAGATGGCTGTCACTGAAATATATATAGCAGTAATAAACGAAGCTAAATTTTAATCATTTGACTTTTATTTAACTTTATTTTATATAAATATATATATATAACAGGTCCATTCATATATACATATATATATATGTATATATGAATGGACCTGTTATTTTTTATCTAAAGACATTTTTTCCAATTCAAACCCGCCCGTCCCTTCAATCTATCTTATTTCTCATTCTTTCTTCTGATGAAGAACTAGCGTCCGAAACGTCAAGACCCTCTTCCTGCTATTTTAAGCGTTAACCTAATATATTCCTTTCGTATACTGTGTTGTTATTTTTGTTTACCTTTTACATATATACATATATATATATATTTACGCGGAGGACATAGAAATAATAGGGTTGGATACCCGATCGCGCAGTTAAACCACTGGGAGTGAAGGACCCCTAGCCCTTGTCAGAGCATTCTTCTAGGAGAAGCCATCTCAGGAAACTGGGTTAATCCGACATAAAACCTGCGGCTCAGTAGTTACCAATGATTTAGATCTTTTCTTCTGTTCGGGTTATAGCTACTGTCGCTCAGAGAGTGAGATTGGCTCAGTGCACAGTCTTCCCTCACTTTAAAAATATTCTTCACGCACAGGCATTGCACGATTACATTAATCAATAACTATTAATAGTGTTATTGTTATTGTTATTATTGTTATGACCATGCTGTAAAATGGAGGGGTAGAGAGAGCCCATGAGTCCAGTAAGACATCCTCTCTAGTGCTGGTGGCACGAATAAAAGCACCCAGTCCATGCTGTAAAGTGGCACTGGTGTTAGGAAGGGCATCCAACCAGTGTATTAATGTCAAAACAATTATGAGCACAACAAATATATATCGCAATAACTGCGTAAACAGCATTAGCACTAACCATGTTAGGGCTGCGCACGGTACTGGGATGGCTGCTGCGGCCATGTGCGAGAACCTCCCGACCGTCTTCAAGCAATCGCACTACAGGAAAAGGAACAACAAAAATATGAAGACGTCGCATCTCAGAGTTGCAACACTTAATGTTGGCACTCTCAGAGGTAGATCTAGTGAAATAGCGGAGATGCTGGAGAGAAGGCATGTGGATGTGTGCTGCGTGCAAGAGGTGAGATGGAGAGGTGCCTCTGCAAGACTAATCGCAGGCAAACATCTTAGTTATAAGCTTTTCTGGGCAGGTTGATGGGTTAGGGGGATTTTCCTGGCTGAGAAATGGATTAATAAGACACTAGAGGTAGTTCGAGTTAATAATAGAATAATTAAGCTTAGATTAGTTGTAGACAGGAGACTACTGACAATCATATCTGCCTATGCTCCACAAGCAGGCCTAGGTAAAGAAGAGAAAGACTGCTTTTACGAGCAACTTTTACAAACAGCCGCAATCACAGAAGACGAAGTCATCGTTATGCTAGCAGGAGACTTCAAAGGTCATGTTGGACAGCTCCAGGATGGTTACACTGGGGTACATGGTGGGCAAGGTTACGGCTCAAGAAATGAAGAAGAAGTGAGACTTCTTGAATTTTGTGATGCAAATCCACAAACCATTTGCAGCACTAACCATTTGCAACACTAACTTCCAGAAGCCTACCAACCACCTAATAACCTACAAATCAGGCGAGCACATTAGCCAGATTGACTTCTTACTAGTTTGGCAGCGGGACAGGCAGATAGTGTCAAATACCAAGGCATACTCTGGGGAAGAATGTACCCCACAGCATAGGTTAGTCGTTAGTGATATCTCAGTAAGCAAGAGACGGACTGAGACATACAGGAAGGTGTGGAGAAGAAAGGTTTGGAAGCTAAAAGACTGTTCACTAAAATATAAATTTAGGAAAGCCCTTCAAGGTGTGTATGACGAAAAAGAAGACGATTTAGAGTCGTATGACATAGATGATAACTGGAATTTCTTACGTGACAACTTACTGCAGGATACTGATGAAACTTGTGGCTGGAGCAGAGCTCCAACCAGACAGAGAGTGACCTGGTGGTGGAACAGCACGGTAGATAGGGCCATTAGAGACAAAAGACTAGCATGGAAGGCTTGGAAAAAGAGTGAGAATAGAGAAGGATATACAGCCGCTAAGAGAGAAGCTAGACGTCAGGTGTACTTAGCACGCAGGGCGGCTGAGAGTAGGGTGTTTGCTACTGGAAGATCAGAGACGTGCGGTGTTCCACATTGCAAGGCAGTGTGTCAATGCAAACCAGGATGTTGTTGGAGATAAATGTGTTCGGGATGATTCCAGTGTACTTAGTATCACGAATAATCAGAAAAAGGAGGCCTGGAAATGTCATTATGAGAGACTTATGAATGTGGAGAACGAATGGGAGAGAGAGGAATTACC
>OZ024741.1:137353834-137378834 GCA_964016885.1 Eledone cirrhosa | reverse complement strand
GAAATTGTTTTCCAAGATGAATTTGAGTCCCTCCAACACAAATTCTTTAGGGATGCGCTGTGGAAGTTCACTAGGGAAATTTCCGAGCCAGAATTGTATTGCCTCTATACCTAGGTTGTGTGGGATATTGGAATATAAATTGATGACATCAAAGGTTACTAGTAAGGTATGTTCATTATTGAGTGTTGTTGGGAGGTGGTTGAGCATGTCAAGGTCGTCCCTTATGAAGCTTTTTATGTGTTTTAGGAAAGGTTTAAGCAGAATATCTAGGAAATTGCTTAGGCGGTGGGTTTCACATGTGGTACCTGCTATTATGGGTCTTAATTTAAGGTCATCAGGAGGGGCTATATTGACGTAAATGTCTGTGGCTTGCTTGCAGGCCCTACCTATTACATCGATTTTGTGTCTTTGGGATACCGTAGAAGAGGCTGGTTCTGCTTTTGAAATTGGTGATATAGTTGTATTCCTTGTCTGTAAGGCCTTCTTTGTAAAGGGTTGTTAGGGATTTTAGGTTTCTCATTATTTTCTGTTGTGTGTAGTGTTGGGCCTTTTCATAATATGTTTGGTTTTCTAGAGTTGAGAGTACTAGAGTCGTGTAATAATCTGTCCCCATAAGGACTACTGCACCCCCTTTATCTGCCTTTTGGTGGGGTGTAGTTGCTTCTATTTCTGGCTATTGAGTCATCCTCATTTTATTTGTCGTATAGTAGCTCGCTGAGTCTTAGTTTTCTACAGAATTCTGCAATATCTTCCTTCATTTCGGGGTAGTTTGGTTGTTGGGGAGTTGGTGTAAATTTTAGACCTTTGGAGAGTATGTTGATTTGGTCTGTTGTTAATTCTTTAGAGGTTAAATTAACAAATAACAAATTCTTTTACATTTTGTGTCTCCTGTGTGTTTTGTGTTATCTTGTTATCCTGTGTCTGTGTGCTGTGTCTAAAAAATGATTACGGAAGTTGTGGTGGCTGTTGAAGTTTGGATGTCTCTTACGGTTGTATTGGCCCCTGTTGTTGTTGTTAGATGGTGTGTAGCTGTGGTGGTTGTTGAAGTTAGGTTGTATCGTGTGGTTGTATTGAGCCCTGCTGATGTTGTTGTAGGGTGTGTAGATTTGATGGACGTGGTTATAGGGTGTGAAGTTGTGGTGGTTGTTAAAGTTGGGTTGTATCGTATGGTTGTGCTGAGCACTGTTGTTGTTGTAGGGTGTGTAGACTTGGTGGTAGTTGTAGTAGGGTTGTCTTGTGTGGTTATATTGAGTCCTGCTGTTGTTGTTGTGTAGTGTGTAGTTGTGGTGGTTGTGGTGGTTAGGGTGTCTGGTGTGATTGTATTGCCCCCTGCTGGTGTTGTTGTAGTAGGATGTGGTTAGTGAGGGAGGGTCGATTAGGGCTTCCTTATAGTTGGTGTGTGGTTTTGAGGCCCTATGTGGCATGTGTGGTACTTGTGTATTTTGGGTTCTATGTTCAAAGTAATGATGGTTGTGGGTTTGTTGTGTGGGGATGTTAGGGGGCTTGTAAGTGTGGAGGATTCTATGGTTTTTCCTGGTAGGAGAGAAGTTGTAGTGTCTATCTTGTAGCTGATGTTTCTCTATTACTATATTTGTTGCTTGGGCATCCGTGTGGCAGTTATGTGGAGGGAGTAGGAGGTAGGGGCGAGGTGATGCCTTCTTTTTTTGGTATGTGGGGAGGTATTGTTTTTTTGTTGTTGTTGTTGGTTGTTGTGTGGTGTTTGGGTGTTGATTGGGTTTTCTTGTTATTATGGTTTTAATGAAGGGGTTCTTAGATGTGTGTTCTTTTTGGAAAAGTGTTTCATAGTTAGAGAACAGGTTTCGTTTATTTCCCAACGTTGAAGGGATTTTAATTCTTCCTTATTACAGTCCTCTAACCATAATTTTGAAATATTTTCTTGGGTGGTGTCTTTGGTTTTATTGATAATTGCTTGATTAATCTCATCGTCGATTGATTTGATCCTATTTTCATTTGCTTGGACTCTCAATTTAAGGAGTTCAATTTCGGTTTTTTATGTTATCAAGTGCCATTCTTTCCCTGAGGCGTCTTTGTGTCTCTGGTTCGTTTGGGATGGATTTAATTTGTAGTTTGCGGGGGATGATTAATGGGGATGATTTAATCCATTTTTCATAGATCTCCGCTTTGTTATTGTTTTGTATCATCTTCCAAAAGAAAAATTCCCTGTTTTTAAGAGATGTGTACCATTGTGGTATTAATTTTATTTTATTTGGTAAGTTGTAAGTGTATTAGTGTCATGTTATATACACACATATATATATATATATATATATATATGCAGGCATATTGTGTTTCCGACAGTCATACACGTGTATATATGTGTGTGTGTGGGTGGTGGTGTAATATATGTGTGCAAATATAAAATATGCATATATATAACATATATAGTTATATACATACATGTGTGTATATTATACTTACATATACATATATATATATATATATATATATATATATATATATATATATATATATATATATATATATATATATATATATATATATATATATATATAACCAATTAATTCTAATAGAAACTCTCATGTCACGAAATCAAGAAAAAAATGTATTTATACATTTGTTTACTATTTCGTCCACTTTAATCGATCATCCTTTCATAAAGGTGGATAGAGAAATAGAACACAAACGAGTACAGTATATATATAATTAAATATATATATATATAATTATATATACACAGTGATTCCTTGATATACGGTATATATATGCGTTCCTGAAACCCTTACCGTTTATCGAATTACCGTATAAAGAACCCATTATAACATGAAATAGATAGGGATGCGTTCCAGCACACCGAAAAAGTCATCCCTACAGAAAAGAAATAATGTTTTTTTTATTTACTGTACCTTACACATGCCGCCAGATGATGTGCCTCTTCATTTGTCCCTCCCGAGGCTAAGGGACAGTATGGGTTTCAGCCCTTACTCATCTTCGGCTGAGTTGGCAGGGGAAGATGGGGGTGATGTGGGAGGCTCAAACCCAACAAACTCGTTGACTGCAATGGATGTTGAAGGGACAGCTGTAGCACGGTTGGCAGGTGTGACTGGCTTGAAGAAAGAGTAGATGGAGGACTGTTTGGCGGTGTTTCTTTTGGCTTCATACATTTCTTGGTAAATCTTGACGCTTTTCTCGACATCTTGAGCCACGTTGCTGCTCCTAGCAAGGTTGGGGTCACGCTCCTTCAGGGTTTCTAAGGTTGTTTCGATACTGCCGAAACATTCTCTTAGAGTTTTTATGTCCAAGCCACGCACATGTTGTTCTTCCTCCTCTTCTTCTTTTTCTGTCTCCTGTATCGCCTTCCCTAGTTCTATGAGTTCATCATTGGAGAGTGGTTCAGTGTGGCTTTCCAAAAGGTCTTGCACATCATCATCATTAACACCATCGAAGCCAGCTCTATGGCAGAGATTTACAATATCTATTATTATCGCACCAACAAAGCCTTGGAAGTCATTCACACATGCTAGCCATAATTTCTTCCAGGCTAAGTTCATGGTAGACTGCTTCACTTCTTCCCAAGATGCCTTGATGTTGTCTAAGCCGTGCTTGATGTTGTACAATTTCCACCATTCCCTGATCGTGGGCCTGTCAGGCCCATCTGTCCCCTTTATCAGCTACTGCATGGTTCTCCATTGGTAGTATGCCTTAAATGTTTTGATGACTGTTTGACCCATCGGCTGAATGAGAGCTGTGGTGTTTGGGGGGAGAAACAAAACCTCAATATTTTCTGAACAGTCTTCCATTGCCCGTGGGTGGCTGGGGGCGTTGTCCACTAATAGCAGAAAACGGTTGGCAATGTTGTTAGCTAATGCATATTCCTTAAGGGTTGGTGACAGATATGAGGTGAAAAAATCCTGGTGAATTGAAGTGATCAGCCATGCCTTCTTATTAGACTTCCATATCACTGGTAGGTATTGCTTAAGTAACCCCTTGAGTGCTCTTGGAGTTTCAGAATGGTAGATAATGAGTGGCTTTAGCTTTAAATCTCCTTCTGAATTCACTCCAAGTAACAGAGTAACGCGGTCCTTTGAGGCTTTGAACCCCTTCCCACTTTTCTCCTCCTTGTCAATATAATTATTACTGATCATCTTTTTCCAATAAAGTCCTGTTTCATCAAAATTAATAACCTGTTTTTTGCTGTACCCCTTCTCTGCAATGCATTTCTCTAACACTGCCTTGAATTTTTCAGCACTCTCTTTGTCGGAACTGGCAGCCTCACCTGTAACTTTTATGTTGTGAAGACTCGAACGTCGTTTGAACTTATCAAACCAGCCTTTGCTTATCTTGAATACAAAGTCCTCCACCCCCATTTCAGTCTTGAGCCTGTCAATAATGGACAATGCTTTCTCACTGATTACATTTAAAGACAGAGGCATATTTTGACGATTTGGGTCGTCGATCCAAATTTTGAGCAACCTTTCCATCCTATCCATAATCGGCTCACGATGTTTGGTCAACAATTTATACTCTGTAGACTCCTAGCATTCTCCCCAGCCTTTTTGACAGTCTCACTATTTTTTAAAACAGTACAGACTGTAGACTGGGCTATGCCTAAGTTACGACATATGGCGGACGTACCTTTCCCCTGTTCCTTCCTTTTCAAAATGTCCAGCTTTATCTCCAAAGTCAGGTTCTTCCTCATGCGTTTGGCCTTTCCATCTGCATCAGCAATATTCGCAGGACGTTTGGGGCCATGAGATATGAGGTTATAAGATATGTCGTGATAATTATGCTCCAAAAACACGCCGTCGGGTTTTCTCTTACTTTGAATGACGTCATAACTCTTAACTGATCACTTCAGTTCGGCAAAAGTTCTCTCACTGAGAGGACACGCTAGTTTGCCGAACTGAAGCAATCAGTTAAGAGTTATGACGTCATCGACGATATCTGAACTCGCTCGTGATTGGCCAGTTTCTCGGTACGGTCAGTTAGTACGATAGCAGTAGTAACACAATTTTCCTAGAATTCGAATAACAGTCAGTTTCCACGAATTCAAGGGAAAATGTATTGCTTACTACGGTACAATATAAGCAAAACACGACCAAAAACCGTATCTGTGAATTTTTTTACCGTAAATAGAATTGATGGTAGTAATTACCCAAAATCGTATCTGAATTTACCGGATAAAGAACTACCGTATGTCGAGGACCCATTGTATATATATATATATATATATATATATATATATATATATAATAAAGAATACAATATAATTACCTCATTACCAGAGGTTTCCCGAATAAGACGAATACAAGAAACGTCCTCATTCGTTTGTCAGACAAGGCAATTTAAAACAGTGAAATATTTGAAAAATCTCCTCAAGAAAGGCAAAAGTTTAACGGGCAAAAAGAATATATAAATAAAAGTAATGCAAGAGATATATAAAAATGAAATAAGGAAATATAGTAAGGGTATGTGTATAAATGTGTGTATATGCACCTACAAATGTACATATGTGTATGTACAAATGCATGTGTATAGTGAAAAAATATGTGCGTAATTACATACATGAGAGCAAGCATATCAGTGTATGTGTGACCACAAATACGTATATAATATACACACACGCGCAACCACATACATGGATGTGATATATACAGGGAAGGGAGTGTATCAGTCAAAGCAGTGTCAGGCTGAAGGTCGATACATATATAAAAATATAAAATATGAAATATATGTATATATATATATATATGGTCGCGTGCGTGTGATTAGATGTACATGTGTGTATATATATATATATATATATATATATATATATATATATATATATATTATTATTATTATGTAATAAACAACATAAGGCAATTATTCCATTTACCAGTGGTTTCTTAAAAGCAAAAGGTTTTGCTTTCAATCCTCAGAATGAAAAATCCTGGTTTGTTTATTGAATATGGATTCTAAAAACCTTTTTAGAATCCATATTCAATAAACAAACCAGGATTTTTCATTCTGAGGATTGAAAGCAAAACCTTTTGCTTTTAAGAAACCACTAGTAAATGGAATAATTGCCTTATGTTGTTTATTACATAATAATAATAATTAAGCTCTGTTGCATACATAGAGCACTCTTTTTTCCTGGACTTTTCCGATGGAATTACTTCATTCACACATATATATATATATATATATATATGTGCTTCGTGTGTGTGTATGCGCGCTTTTGTATGTATGTACGCATGTATGTGCTTTTGTCTGTACGTATTTATATATATATTTATATATATATATATGTTTTCTATTTTTTCTAGTGTTACTTTATAATTGATAACCCCTCCCTCTTACTTTCTCTTTGATTTAATTTTTTTATTCTCATATATTTTTTCATTTTTCATTTTCATATTTTATATTTTTATATATGTATCAACCTTCAGCCTGACACTGCTTTGACTGATACACTCTCTTCCCTGTATATATCACATGCATGTATGTGGTTGCGCGTGTGTGTGTGTGTTTATACGCGTACTTTCATACTTGTATGTGTATATATTCCAATCCTTAGTCCCTGAGTCTGGATGTACGTTAACTCTATTATCTTACAATTTCTTTTTTCAACATATATTATATACGTATTTGTGGTCACACATACACTGATATGCTTGCCCTCATATATGTACTTACGCACACATTTTTTCACTATACACATGCATTTGTACATACACACATATGTACATTTGTAGGTGGATATACACACATTTATACACATACCCTTACTATATTTCCTTATTTTATTTTTATATATCTCTTGCATTACTTTTATTTATATATCCTTTTTGCCCGTTAAACTTTTGCCTTTCTTGAGGAGATTTTTCAAATATTTCACTATGTTTTAAATTACCTTGTCTGACGAACGAATGAGGACGTTTCTTGTATTCGTCTTATTCGGGAAACCTCTGGTAATGAGGTAATTATATTGTATTGTTTATTATACATTAAATTTAGCTCTGTAACTTACATAGAGCACTCTTCACTCCTATGACTTTTTCAATTTTCAACGGAAACTTCAATACTTATATATATATATATATATATATATATATATATATTAAAATAACAGCTACGGTTCTTATATATTTGATACTTCAAATTTATTATTATTCCTATATATATATATATATATATATATATATATATATATATATATATATATATATATATATATACTCGTTTGTGTTCTAATTCTCTATCCACCTTTATGAATGGATGATTAAAGTGGACGAAATAATAAACAAATGAACAAATAAATTTTTTTCTTGATTTCGTGACATGAGAATTTCTATTAGAATTAATTGGTTTATGAAATATTCGATCTTTCGATCTAAAGAACTTAAAAGGATATTACACTTTGTTTTCTTTACTTTTGTTTGTTTTGTGTACTTTGTGTTTTTTATTGTTGTTGTTGTTTTTGTGAGGATTTTTTTTATAATCACTAATTGCTCTCTTCATGAATTTCCTTGGCATCCGTTTTGATGTTTACTAACTAAAAGACGTGATCGACAAGAAAAACTGTTTAACTCTTTCGAAAGGCGTCTGTGGAAATATCGTACGTCACTTGTATTGGTTTGTAATTTAGCACAGCGCCAGTAATATGACGATTGGGTAGGTTCAGGGAAAGTAGTTTGAATAGAGTCCTGCACTTGCATTTGTTATTTTATCGAACCTTGAAGGCGAAAAGACAAGTGCTATACACACACACATACATATAGTTAGATATCTTTCTTTATTTGGCACAAGGGCGTACAAAAATGGGACATTACAAGATGTGACGGCGGGGGTTTTACATAAAATTCATTAGATAGATAGATAGATAGATAGATAGATAGATAGATAGATAGATAGATAGATATCTTTCATTATTTGCCACAAGTGCGTACAAGATCCACTCTTCTGTCACGAATGGCCAAAGGTTTTGCATCTAGAAATTTCCCTTTCGAGGCAAACACCTGGGTAAAATGTTTTTGTGGAAGACCATCACTTGGCAATGCATACCAGTCTCCTTTCTCCACGCCCCAGATGTTGTCCAATGGAAAAACAAAGGCTAATACAGCTTAGCCTCAGTGATGTTGCAAATAATTTTTTCCACTGAGCAACGTGAAACAAACTGTTTTATTAAGGACTCAACGTTCCGAGAATCAAACTCCCAACCTCGTGGTTGTGAGCTCAACGTTCTATCTATTAAGACATTATATATATAAGTATTCTTTTTGTTTTGATTTTGTTTGTTTTTAATATATACATATATTTCAACTTAGTGAAGAACAATTATGTTGTCAGTTCTCACCGTCTGTCTACACTGAAATGAAATGATATCACGCTAAACTACTATGCTTATTTTCTGACTTAGCAAACTTAGATTTTGCGTGGTGAAAACGGGTGAATTTGTGGTTATGTTGTTGACCTAGGGAAAGACTCTTTATTTCACGTTGTTCCAGTTGATGCAGCTATAACGAATGAAGTGCCAAGCAGTGTCGCCTTTGCATTTTCATAGAATAAAATCATATGTTATGTATATATAGTGTGTATATAGTGTATACATAGCGTATAGCATTCACGCCAAGCAGTATCGGCCTTTACCTTTCTCTAGGAAAACGTCGGTAGCGTAGTGGATGGAGAGGGGCATGCATAGCTGACTCCTGGTTTTGTAGAAAACATTTTTCCCAGTTTATTTCTAATATACCTTAGAAATAAACTTTATATCTGCAAACCCATCGTCAGTCTTAGGGATTCGTATAAATAGATATCTTTGGAGAATTACCAGAAAAACTACAAACATCAGATTTACCAAGTTAAGCGTTTCTCCTAGTTCTTCTGGGCATTTATAACACGCTTGATTTTGTATCGTTCTATTTTTATTTGTGATTTCATTGTAATATAAATGTCTTAAAATATAAAAATAAAACGACATTGCGTTGATTTCTAAGATTAACTGAAATTGATTTAGTTGCTTCAAAGGAAGCCATGTAATGACTGGGGATCAGCAAGGTATCTCTCTATTTATGGCTTCGTCTCTACAGAGTGTAACAAATTGAAAACAGGTGATGCGGGGAAACCTTTTAAATTCTAAATTTAAAGGTACTAAAAATACAGCACTATCTATTAGCATTTTATGTTGTTGGGTTGTAAATGGCGAAGCTGGCGTTGGGTCTTCATCGGTTACTGAAGCAGAGATGACTGAAAACTAACATTGAAATATATTTTAGTCGGTGGTTAAAGCATTCCTGCTACTCTGCTTTATTTTATCAATATGTTGTCTTGGACCTCCGTCGATTCCGATGATGAGTGTTCCAGTTGTTCGAAACAAAAGAACATCCTCATCATGAAATTAATGTATGTATTACTCTAACCACCATGACAAGAGATTCGCCATCTGTTTATGGTTTCAAGAGGTTCGAGTCCATACTGACACTTATTTGGACTATAATAAGGAAGGTCTAACTGCGCTTGATAGCTAGCTTCACTCTTCTCTTCCTAACTCCATGGAACAATGACAGGGAGGCACACGGGGGGCTGGAGGTATACCAGGGATGTAGAAAGATGACCAGTATAATATGTCATACCGTGCTCTGAGTTACTTGTCTTGCAGTGACGTTGCGAGACATCAAATTTCTGCTTATTGAAGCTTGAAGTTCCTCCACACATCCCGTCGTAAATTCAGTCTTCGCGTGCGTAGGGTGTCTAACCTTGAAAATTCTCACTTAGAGTTATTTGTTTAACCGGCCTGTAACTGCACGTATGCCTTAAATAGTGCAGTGAGGAATGCATACATTCTGTGAAGTAGAGCCTGTGGCAGACGACCTATCCGGCATAGGAATTGACAGGAATCCTACATAAGTACTGTGAAAACCCTGACATTGCACACTAAAGCTGAACATAATTCTTCAGGTACACATTTAGTATAAAAAATGTTTGCTTTCTACGGCCTAAAATATAAAACGGCGAATTCTCAGTTTCATTAAGGAAATGTATTAAATGCTGTTGTGTTTGTTTCGGGTCACTTCACTCTGAGTTCAAATCCCATTGAGGTTGACTTTGATTTTTTTTCCGTTTGGCGTCGAGAAAAGAAGTACTGATCCTGGGACGGTGGCTCGCTGGAATTCTTAAAGAGTCAAAGAAGATGCGTTGCAGTATCTAATCCTCTCTCCATCTGCCACCAGTGCTCCTGGGGATGATATCAGTAATGGGAAGCCTAATGGAAACATTGTTTCTTTGATCCGATCTGATTATCGGCTCTTTTCATTTTATAGGAATCCCCCTATCACTTTATATGTAATCATGTTTAATAAATGTGATCATACATCACACCAATTTAATGTCATCCTTTTCTTGTTGTACACCTTTGGTTCGAAAAGCCACTATATTAGTTACATTCTATTGAAATATCTGTGTCTGCCCTGCATTTATAAATTTAAATAGTTGTAGCTCTTTCTCTTTATTCATTCATTAATTTCGAATACTATCAACGAAATGTTTTCCTTTGTGTTTCTTTAAAACAGTTCTATTCAATAATAACAGTCACAGTTTAATATCCGCTTCGAAATGATCGCTTTCTTATGTATAAAGCATGTAAAATGCAATGAAATAAGATTCTGTTCTATCATAGTTATCACATCAATACGAGGGCCTTCAGGAAATGTAAGTGCACACTTACGATGCATTTACCAAGACTCTTTACCGTTCTTTCTAACCGGACGTAACCGGATGTATTCATCAGATTAATTCCAATCAGAATTATTTCCATATCATGCCCCTCATCCCAATAAAGATAATGGGAATCGTGTAAATTAAGACATTTGCTTGTTTCCAGATCAAATTCATGGCATGGCGTTTCATGTCAATATCTCAAAGCTTCCTTAAAGTATTTGATTTGGTGTCAATAGGCTTTTAACTGTGGCACAGCATTTAATTAGAATAGATTGTGTAACTGTTAGATATTGATAGATGTTTGGTTCACAAACAGAATATTCGATCATGATTCTGCATACAAAATTACGCGCAGTACTGATATGATGTGGTTCTATCAGAATTTAAACAAGTTAATGAATTAGATATGCTATAAGAGAAGATATCTCTCCACAACAAGCAAAGACGAAAAATACGGCACCTTATTTACATTATTTTTAATTAGAATTCTGCTAAGTAGTAAATGTTGATAAAAGGAAAATACATTTGTTTTCTTTTTCTTTTTTTACATATAGAGAAAAACCGAGAGATTAGGAGTAGGAGAAGGGAACATTGTTTTCTTTTTCTTTACATATACAGAAAAACCGAAAGATTAGGAGTTGGGGATGGGAAAATTTTACATGAAAATGTCATTTATTTTATTAAACAAGATTAGCTTTCCTCAAACAAACGCTGAGTGTTTTACCGATATTTTTCCCCATACGCCTTCTGTTTTGCTAAGTTAAACAAAACAGGTCGTAAACTGGTTGTGACCTGCTATACTTAACACATTTCTTAAACAGCTAGTGTTTTTGTCCTTTCAAAGATAACATTTATCGATTAAAAGCCATTAACACTCTGCTTGAATATTACGTCTCAGAATAAATCTGTTACGGTTTTTTTTTGGGGGGGGGGGGGGAGTAGCATTTTCCTGCCTTAGTTAGAAGAGAGATTTCCTCATATTTGGAAGACAAGTTATTCGAAGTACATTTATATTTAATCAATTGCTATATATATATCGTATTATCATTGTTAATATTTTTGATAGATTCTTCGACGGTTTCGATGATGGGCATCAATATTTAGATTTACTAAACAGCTTTCTCGTGAAATTAATGTGCAACTGATTAAGCATTCCACAAATGCGTGTGCTCTTAACATGACACAAAGTATGGCATGGCTGGCTTTTGAATTACAGATACAACACTTTTTTTCCAGCTGAGTGCAATGTCTTGCTCAAGGATACAACCTGCTGCCAGGAATGAATTTATGATCGAGAACCCAAAGCAATTACCCTCGTCCTTTCACATATCAAATTATTATTATTAGTGCTTTTGCAATGGTGATCAATGACACAATCGGCAAAGCACCAGATAAAATGGTTTGCGGTATTTCGTGTAGTATCTGAGTTTAAATCATATCGAGGTTATCTTTTTCTTAATATTTCTATGGCAAAATCGTTAGATCATTCGGCAAATATTTTGCGTTATTTTACGGTCCTTTACATTATGAGCTTTACCTTTACCGTCCTTTACATTATGAGCTTTGCCATTACAGGGTCCCAAAAGTACCAGTAACGTATTGGGCTCGATTTAGTCGACATCCCTCTAAAAATAATTGCTGGCTAAATCAAAAGTCATTATTTCTCTGAGGAAGGTCTGTGAATTGGCCAAATCTTTAGAGCATGGGGCAAATATCTAGCGGTATTTTTTTACGGATCTTTACATTATGTGTTCAAATCTAACCGGGTGAACTTTGCCTTTCGAGCTTTTGTGGTTGCTAAAATATAGTACGAATCAAGTACTGGGATCTATTTCAATCGATTTGTCCTTCCCCATAAATTGCTGGCTTTTTAAAATTTAAAGACTACCACCCAAACCTTTTAAGTTTACTATCAAAACCTTTAATAACTGCAGACCATTCTCAAGAACATGGATCTGGCTTCTTTAGAAAAAATATAGTAGTTTAATTTACTCTGATTGTCTTCTTTTCATCTTTCCTTTTCTAATGGGAAGTTGATATTTTCCGAGGTCAGTGGGTATTCTTGCATATGTGAAATTTACTGCTAGCAGATTCAATAAAAACTTAATTGTAAAGATATGATAAATCTAATCAACATCATCAGCAGTCTTTCTGCACTTTATTTTGTCGGATTTGTTCAAGCTTGTTACACTAAAGTATTACAAACTCAACATCTGCTGGTTACTTAACACTTCTAAAATATTGATGGTTGTTATTTCTTTCTTTTTACATTTAAGGTGTTTCACTAATGAACGAATTTGATATCACACGTCAAGTTTTGCACTGCAAAGATATCCGCAATTAAATTAGATATCATTTGCTTCATACCGCTTTTCGTTTTGTATTTTTATCTCATTAATAATTTTTAATAATTTTTTTCTCTTATTAAAATTTTGTGTATAAATGATATCATGGCTGACCTATTAATAAAAAAATCACATTTTATCAATTTAAAATAAATGCTTTAGAATTTGTTGAAACAAATTTATATTCCTAGCGAAAAATATAAATTAAATTTATTACTTTCTGTTGTTGTTTTTTGTTCTTCTATTTAATTATGTTTTGTTTTTTGTTGTTGTTTTTCTTTTTTTCTTTTTTTCTTTACTGATAATTTTTGTTGTTGTTTTTCTTTTTTTCTTTTTTTCTTTTTTTCTTTTTTTCTTTTTTTCTTTTTTTCTTTACTGATAATTTTCAATATAATAATTTTGATTTTTGGTGTTAGAAAACGAACCAAACAGATATTTAACTAATGGATCGTACACGTTTGATAACATCTAAATTATATAACACTGAGAATTATAAAATAGAGATGGCCGTTGTTTTCCGATTCAGATGCTTCTAGAAGATTACATTTAGAGAATGAGAACACAAAACAACAAAGCATGTTAAATCAAGGCAAATAAAAATGGCTGCTAGTGCATCTAGAAGATTAAAAACAAAGTGAACATCTAATAAATTAAAGACCATAAAGTTGATTGTTTGGTTATTACGGTCATGGCAGTCTTTCTAAACTTCTTTATTGCTAGTCTGGACTAAATTCTAATGCTCATGAAATATTAGACTGAAAAAATATAGATAACATAGCTTGAATGTCTTTAGATTGATGACCAAATGGCTGCAAACCTCAGCATCATCGTCTGGTCCAGGCTTGGAATTAGTCATTTTCGTAGCTTTCTCACATAGGTCAAACCTCTAATAACATTCTCTGAGGACAGTTTTACGAACGAACTTCCTCCAACTGTCCTGGAAATACACTCCTCTGAAAACCTAAAACCTTTTTTCCTGGGTCAGAGATACTGTATGACCAGAGGAAATAACTCAACCCTCTTGAAACAAGAATACGAGGACTTAAATCAAAATCTGCTTTGATCAAATGGGACTGCAGACTGTTCAACTACAGGTGAATGTGGAGAATCACGACAAAGTAACGCCACTTGTCTATTTTCAACTAGCTGACCCTTTCAATTCCAAAGCCCTTCCAGACTTCCATGAAAATGCCGAAGATTGTGTGGACAGGTGAGGTGGAAAGCTGCTATATGACCATATGCTTGATTCCAAGAAGCGGCAAGGAACACTTGTGATGATCTACATTTACAAACACTGAACAGTAATACACTTCAGGAAATTGGTTATCTAGCCATCGACCTCAAGCAGGTTCCTCTGGCTATCATTGTGTTACTGTTACTCTTGGTCAATGGATGACCAAGAGTAACAGTTGAGATTGTACATTCACTACGCTGCTTCACATGAGTTCACCTGAATGCCAGATGACAACTGGATACTACGCTTTGTCAAAGAGCATTCCATGTTTGATGCAGAACGACTTATTTCCATATTTGCCGCTAACACTTATATCCAGACCTCAGTTCCCGGTCTGTCACCTGGTGACCTACCGTGTATGAGCACACTCTTAATCCTACTGCTTTGCTTACAAAGGACCTCAAATCTGAAAAGACAGAACTAGGATCGAAGTGTTTATTTTAACGTGAGATACGCAACATGATAGAAGGTATTCCCATTAGGTAAGGATATTAATAACTTAAAACGTTCCAAGAAGCAACCTTGTAGTTAAAACTGGACTGGCTTATTTCGTTGCTATATTTCTAATGAAATACACTGCCTGTGTTTTTTGAGTAATCATGAATTCAGAGGTATTTAGTAATATAAACAGATTTCTCATTATTAAGCTGTGATTGGCGTATAATTTAACAAATTTTCTTAAATGAAATTATGATGGAAAATGGTTAGATAAATGTAAATATTTAAACCATTTTGTTACCATATTTCTAATGACATACATTCCCTTGGCTTTTCTAAATTTTCAAATAAGCAAGAATTTCGATGAATTTAGTACAACTTTTAAGTATCACTTAAAAGACTCTTATAAAAAATTATGATGGAAGCTTTTTAGATAAATTATCAGTTTTATTTCGTAGAACCAAAAAGTAGTTTCATGCAGTTTGGTATCAGAAAGGTTAACAAGCACTTAGCCTTTCTTTAATTGAACAAATGTGTACATTCTTGGCGTTAAATACCTGTAACTATGGTAATAACATGATTGACGTTAGACATTTCCGCTTCATCGCGACAAACCAACTTCTTCCAATACAAAACTATTTGTAGTCAGTGTTTTTAGATGTAGATCATCACAAGTGTTTCTAAATCATATTATTTACTTGGCTGTTATATAGCCGGACAAACATTCAGAGGAAACAATTGTCTGCAAGAAGAGTGTAATTTATTGATTTCCATGGTGCAAACTTCCATGTAAGTGTGAAGGTCCATGGCCCAGATCGTAGGTGCGATTACTGAAAAGTTTGGCGTGTAGTGTTCTTGAGCAAGATTCTTCATTTCTTGTTGCGTTTCCTGATAGGACCGGGGCACCTATCGTTAAAACACCTGAAAAAAACTTCCTATAAAATCCTGTTTTATATAGGGATATGTTACTCTATTTCTGAGCTTTTATTTAGACCGACCGATTGTATTTGCAAGTATTTTTACATTTGGAATTCCCACATTTTCGTGTGTGTGTGTGTGTGTGTGTGTGTGTGTGTGTGTGTGTGTGTGTGTGTGTGTGTGTGTGTGTGTGTGTGTGTGTGTGTGTGTGTGTGTGTGTGTGTGTGTGTGTGTGTGTGTGTGTGTGTGTGTGTGTGTGTGTGTTGAAGAGGATGTTTAAAACATTCAAACATATATCTATATATTGAAGTAGATACTAAAACATTCAAACATTAACTGACTGAGCAACCAATATGTGTAAGCAGTGTGTAAAATATGTTTTCTGATAAGAAAGGTTGCAGTGATTTTGAAATTTCAGCTTTATTGTTCATCTGGCTGCGTGTGTAGGTGTCATGAACTTACTTACTTATAAGTTCCATTTCTGGCTTTGGCTTATGGTTTTCATGCCTATTAGTTAAAGGTCGGTGGATTTTGTTCATGTGGATATAGTGTAGTGGTCTTGCTTTCTTTAATAATAATATCATTTCTAATTTAATAGCTTTGCGATCTGTGTGTGTGAGTATGTATGATATCTTTACTTGTATCTGTTGGAAAGCAGGTTCTTAAGTAGCACACATACTAACATGTGTGTGCACGTGTGTTTATATATATATCTGTATCTTTAACTGAGCGTTTTAACAAAAGGATCGATAAAATAACTACCAGACAAGGATCGATATTATAGACTAAATCAAGGCAGTGTGCCACACAACGGCCGGAGTCTATTGACAAAAACCAGTAAAATAATAGAAGACTGTGAAGCCTTCATCTATATTTATTCATTATATAAAATCTTACCTATAAGGTTTTATTTTTTTAATTATGTAAAATGTATTTAAACATTCTAAAACTTATTTTTAGCTTATATCTTACTCTATATTTTGTGTTATTTTAAGATACTTTCTAGAATTCTGATATTAGGAATATGTCGTTTTTTTCTGCTGTTGTTGTCTTAGCAAAGGAATATTTCTGGAAGACAGCTTAGTCAAAGAACATTCTATTTTCTGTAGACATATTCTCTTCCAGGCATCATATGATTATATATATATATACTAGCAGCTGAGCCCGGTTGCACCCGGGGCCATTTTTTATTAAGTTAATAATTTGAAAAATATTATTGAAAGTTTATTATAAAGAAGCAGTTTCAGGGAAAAAAATAGAAATATGCACTTGGGGCTGGACGGCGTACAATGAGAAGTGGAGCGACGTAAAAAGCGTTGTTTATTAACAGAGAAATAGCAATGTCGATGATATGCAATTTGAAAAATACTACTTACTGTTAGTGGTGGTTAACATGTATTAGAATTTTTAAAAAAACACGCGTCCCTTCTTCGCAATTTAAGGGTTTGGCGATACTTGGTTTTAGTGTCCTAAATTATCATCATCGACATTCAATTATTAACGACACCCACTACACGATACGTCACGACACGTCATCAGCTGCTGCTGCTTGATTTTTACATGTTCATTTTCTTACATGCTTCATTTTTACACGAAAAAACATTGAATTTTTAGAATAAATATTTATTAAAATATTAACAGAGAAAATTAGATTTTTTATTTATTTTTTTAACAAAATAAATATTTATTTACAGTTTTTCACAGAAAAACTATGCTTCATTTTTACATGAATATTTATTTACAGTTTTTAAGTTTTTAACCGAAACACTACGCTTCATTTTTACATGAATATTTATTTACCGTTTTTAACAGAAAAAAAATTGCTACGAAATACATTTTTTTTTTAACACACGATACGTCACGAAGGTAAATGTTTCGAAAAAATTTTAAACTGTATATCGCAACAATATATTGTTTTAAAAAAAAATTTTCTGTTGTTTAAAACTGTAAATCTGTTAAAAAAGAAAATGTATTTAACCGAAACACTATGCTTCATTTTTACATGAATATTTATTTACAGTTTTTAACAGAAAAAAAATTGCTGCGAAATACATGTTTTTTTAAACAGATTTACAGTTTTTAACAACAGAAAAAAATGTCTTTAAACAATATATTGTTGCGATATACAGTTTAAAATTTTTTCGAAACATTTACTTTCGTGACGTATCGTGTAGTGGGTGGAGCTAATAATTGAATGTCGATGATGATAATTTAGGACACTAAAACCAAGTATCGCCAAGCGTTTTATTTCTTTTGATGGAAAACAGTGACCGTACTGCAGAATCGATTTCATAAAACGGTACTGTATGATCGTTAAATGTAGAAGGGTGATGAAATTGTAAATAAGACAAAAGTATTAGAACAGGAGGGAAATAACGATAGTTTTGGGGCCCCAGGGACCACATTTTTCAAGTTAAAGATTTGCAACCCCGTCTATTTGCTTCCTTGGCACTTTTTACATAGGTGTGTAAATTTTCATGTCAGTCCGACCACGTCTACTACCATTTAACCGTGCACATTTGAATTTCAACCACCGCCCATTTCACAAATATATATATTATATATATATATATATATATATATATATATATATATATATATATATATATATATATATATATATATATATATATATATATATAATGAAAAATTGAACGGGAACAAAACAGAGAGGCAGTACAACAAATGTTTATTAATTTCACGCTCTTGAGAGTGGGGTGGTGGTGGGGAACGACGTTTCGGGCATAAGCCCTTCTTCAGGTGAAAAGTGTGTGGGAAGAGAGTTCAAAGGGTGTGTAGGGGAGTGGTGGAGAGACATATAGCAAAAAGAGGGTGAGAGGAAACGGTGCAAATGAAATTAAAAATAAAGGCATGATCAAAATAAAATTAAAATGGGGTAAAACAGGTGGTGGAAGGGTGTGGGGCGTGTAGGGGTGGTGGCGGGTGGAGTGGGGAGAGGGAGACGGTGTGTCCGAGCGGGGAGGGCTGAAGGTGGTGTGTGTGTGTAGGTGTACGTGTGTGTGCGTGTGTATGTGAAAGCAAGGGTTGGGGGAAGAACGGGGTTGCATGTTCAGGAAGAGGTGTGTGTGGGGTGGGGTGTAGGTCGGAGTGTGTTTGCGTGTGTGGATAGAGGGGTGTGGGGAGAGGAATCCGGAGGCTGAATGTGTAAATATGTGGTGGTACGCACGTGTGTGTGGTGTTTAAGCGTGTTGTGGGTGTAGGTGGTGTGTGGGAAAAAAAATTATTTTTGAGTGTGTGTGTGGGTGACTCATAAAGGTGATTCCGTAAGAAGATGTGGTGGGATGCTTGGTAAAATCCTTGGATGTGGTTGATTCCGGGATCAAGGTTCACATACGTGTAATCCGTGAAGAGATGGGTCGGAAGAGGGGAGATGTGGGGTGCGCGCGCAACAGGAAGTGGTCAAGGCAGGAGGAGTGTGGTGTGTCTGTGGTCAGAGGGCATAGCAGCAGTAGGGTAAAATGGTGAGTGAAGGTGTGTTGTGTGTCTGTGTGTGCGGGGAGGTGGTCAGAGGGCATAGCAGCAGTAGGGTAGAATGGTAAGGGGGAGAGGATGGGTAGGTGTGAAAGTTGGAGTGAGGAGGGGGTGTGTGTGTATTAGTAGAGGTGTTAGTGGGATGAGTGAGTGTTTGAGAAAGGGTGTGGGTGGAGCGGGGAGAGAAGGGTGTGGGGGTCGATGGAGGGAGTGTGGTGTACTGGCGTGTGTGTTTGGTGAAGGGGGTGTTAGTGGGTGTTAGTATACAGTAGGTGGAGAAAGGGTTGAATGCGGGTGTGAGTGGGGGTCAGTGGTGGTAGGGTGTGTAGAGTGGGTGGTGTAAGAGGGTGTGTGTGTACGCGTGCGTAGGGTTGAGGGTGTTAGTGATGTTAGTTGCGTGTAGGGTGGGTGGTGTAAGTGGGTGTGTGTGTTCGTGTGCTTGGGGTCAGGGGGTGTTAGTGATGTTAGTTGCGGGGTGGTGGGGTGGATGTGTGGGAGTGAGGGTTAGTGGTGGTAGTAGGGTGTGTGTTTAGTGTGAGCGCGTGTATATATGTGCCGGTGGGTGTGTGCGTGTGATAAGGAGGGGGGATAGGAAGAAGGGAGGGATGTTAGTATGTTAGTTGGGGAAGGGTGGTCGGATGTGGGGTGGATTGGAGGTATTAGTATTGTTAGTTGTGGGGTGGGCGGTGAAAAGGAGGGGTGTGTTAGTGGTGTTAGTGGGGGATATGTGTGGGTGGAAGGGGGCGGTCAAAGGCTAAAGGAATAAGGGTGGGTAGTTCAGGCCGGGGGGAGTGTGGGTCTGTAAGATGAAGATGGTTCGTTATATATATATTTATATATACGTCAGTATACGTATGAGTGTAAGTACGTATATTATGTATATACGTAGTTAGATATGCGCGTGTATGAATGTGTGGGAGGATGTGTATATATATATGTATATATATATATATATATAAATGAATGAAAGGTATATATATATATATATGATGGTTGCCCCCTCGTAATCGAGTATGGCCATTGCACGTGGAGAAAAAAAAATATTAAAAAATTAGAAAATAAAAAAATAAAAAAAATTAATAAATAAATAAAAAAGAAAAGAAAAAGAAAAAAAAGAAATATATATATATCTATACATACACACATACATACACATATACACACACACACATACATTAATAACAATAATAATAACGACAACAACAATAATAATATACATATACATATATATATACAAATACACGCACACACATAAGCATATCTATACACACACACACACACGATAGCAACTAACAGCGCTGCGATCGAATGTGGCTTTTTAGCCCAGCCAATGATCTAAAATGTCTTGCACAGAGTCGGCAACCAAAACATTCACTGGGAATAGTCGGCTGTGGTTGGAGTTCGTGTACTTTTGCATGTCGCTTGAGCCCTCCTGCTGATTTACATTCTCTACCACATGTTTGGCAAGCATGATAAGTAGCATCTCCAACAGCAGCCTGGTAGTCAACCACTGGTCTCACTTTATGACTGCGAAGATGACTTTCGAGTCCAGCTTTGCTTAGGCAGAGTCTCGCACAGACGCTGCATGTCAGCACCATAGAAGGACCCTCGCCGTCTGGAAGTGCAACAGCAATGCCCTTCCTCACATCCCGCTTTACTTTCTCGAATGCGATTCGAGATGCCTCAAAGGCAACTTTTCCCTCATATACAGTCTTTCTCCATTTATTACGATCAGCAGCAATATTTTCCCATGTATCAGCAGAGATGTTAGCGTCTTTCAAAGAAGCTTTCAAGGAATCCTTATACCTCTTTTTTGGTTTATGTGGCGGTCGTTTTCCTTTAACCAACTCTCCATAAAAGAGTTGTTTTGGTATTCTAGAATCCTTCATCCTGGCAAGGTGACCACTCCAACGGAGTCGTTGCTTAAGTACAAGAGCTACTTTACAAGAGCTTCTATACTGTCACACATAGAGCTTTCCAAAATCTCGACATCACTGCTGTGGTCCCTCCAGTGAACGCCATGGATCCGTCTGAGACACATCTGATGGAAACGCTCCAATTGCTTAAGGTGGTGTCCTCCTGCCCAGCTGTAGTTGGCACTATCAACGCACGACTGGGTTTCCTCCACCCCTCTCCCTCTTTCTTCTACTGGCCGGTTCAGCTACCCTTTCCCTCCACAATTTGCCATGATAGAATTATTATGTCTCAACAACAAACTTTTGACCAATCCTTGTGACAATCACTTTTACCATATATGGTATTACCCCCTGAGAAGCTCGGCTATTCAAATACCAGGATCAAAATTTTCTTTTAGTCCAGAATTAGCCGTCGAAACGGCTTGAGCTCAGCCGTTGGGGTCCTACTCGTTCCTATATATATATATATATATATATATATATATATATATATATATATATATATATATATATATATATATATATATATATATATATATATATATATATATATACGTGTGCACATATGAGACAGATGTGTGGGTGGATGGATATATATATATATATATATATATATATATATATATATATATATATATATGTACATATATATACATCCATATGTATATATGTATATATATATATATATGTATATATATATATGTGTGTGTGTATGTGTGCGTGCGTGCGTGCGTGCGTGCGTGCGTGTGTGCGTGTGTGTGTGTGTGTGTGTGTGTGTGTGTGTGTGTGTGTGTGTGTGTGTGTGTGTGTGTGTGTGTGTGTGTGTGTGTGTGTGTGTGTGTGTGTGTCATCCACCGCTGGAATTGGAGACATAGGCCGCGAAACACGATCATCACTGACAACGAACTCGCAGAGAGAATCCCTTATGGTTGATTCCCAACCTGCTAGAAATAGCAGTCAGGTTGGTTAGCATACGTGGTATGTCTTTCTTCTTCTTTGGTGTTATAAAATTAGTATCAATAAACTTTCCTGGATATACTCTTATCCCAATCCTGTACATACTTTCCGATTGTCACTTTTCCGTTTTTTTTTGTGTGATACGCGAAGGAACCAACCAACAAACATCTCTCTTTTATTTGTTCATTCAAAATATTTTTCAGCTAATTCTGTCGTACAATATACATCAGCAATCGTTATCTAATGTTTAAAACATATGAATAGCTGCGATATATGCACCATATCAATCAAAAACGATATGAGAATTGAATACCATACTAAATCGCCAGTAAGCTTGCTAAGAATCTACAGATAGAAATATTAATAAATACAACATTTGGCTTGGGTAAACTTTAAGATGTTCTTTCATTGTAGGTTTCTTTTCTCCTTCTCTCCTTCCTCTCCTCTTCCTTAGCTCACCCTAGAGCATCCTACATACAATTGACCATGGTTTTCCCAGATGCCACTTTTAGGGTTTGAGCCTGAGCTTTGTTGATGGTAATCGCGAAGCTTAGTCTCTCTGTTGCTCTAGTAACATTCTTTCTTCTGGAGAATCTGATCTTGCGGCCAGGCTAGGACTTTTGGGTGGCATATCGGCAGTAACAATGACGATAAGCCGTCTGTGCTTTCGTGAAATAAATACGTTTGTTTATAATTTGTTTTTGTGTATGCAAAAATATCTGTACACGAATATATAATTATATATTTATATATATTAAAATAACAAATTAAAGTTTAAGCAAAGAATCGCTGCTTTCACCCTTAACGGGATCTTCTGAATCTAAAAAAATAGATCTGTGAACGCAGAAGTAAATATTTTGAAAAACGTTGCAACCGAAAGAAAACATGAAGATGATACTTTGGTTCATAAAGACGTTAGGAATGTCGTATAACCGGAAGTGTTGACATTTGAACATTTTAAAGAAGTGAATATTTGAATAATGTTTTTAATCTTTTAACAAAATTCAGTAGACGAAAATACCCACACTTTTTTACTTGGAAAAAGTTACATCTATGGTGCAAATTTGGTGCTGTTTGGTCCAGCCGTTTGGCGGAAAGTTTGTTACCTACATACGACCGTCAGCTTTATAGTATAGTATGTATATATGTATATATATATATATATATATATATATATATATATATATATATATATATATATATATATATATATATAGTAATAATAATAAATTTGAAGACTAAAATCCAAAGAGGGCTCGATAAGGATATATATGATGATATTAAATAAATGGAAACTATATTTATAAAACCATATTTATTCTGTTATATATATTTCAAGGGTACCAAAACTTTGGTACGCCCTCATCAGATAAAATACAAAGTTTGTTTTATAAATGTTGACATAACCAAGAAAAGATACCTTAACGGTTCAAGTTTTTCTTGGAAAAGAGAAGAAAAGTCATATATTTCAAATTATTAAGATGAGTATGCAAATGAGGTTGAGGTATAGGGCTGAAAAAACGTTATGTTTAGACGCTATGCAGAATTTAAATAATTAGGATATATATATGTACAAGTAGGAAGAAGAAAAAAAAAGAAGAGCTTGTATTTACGTTAATTTAAAAGGAATTAACAATTTGCTAGAATGGTAGAATATGATTCCAGAATTTAAATTTATTTATCTATATTATCTATATATATAAAACTGAGGATGTCTGTCTGTGTGTGTGTGTGTGAGTTTGAATCCCTAAAACTAGAGAAGCACCCAACCGCAGTTTTCAAACTTTACACATGTAATACTTATGTTTCAGGGAGTCTTCTGAGCAAAAATAATTTCAAATTTTCAATGCCCTAGGGACCGCATTAGGCGATTTAGCGATCTTTCTCTATAATTCTTAGTATTTCTCTTTTTAGATAGATACTAAACATCGCGCCCTTATAATATCTGTATGTCTGGTTGTCTGCATTACGCCACTTCCTACAATTCGCTCTGCGTCCAGAACGCGCCCTTATAATATATGGCTGTCTGTCTGGCTGTCTGCTGCCTCCGGTTATTCTGCCACCCTTGCTCAAGACAAATCTCACACTCATTCTCCAAACAGTTGGTAAGTGCACACAACTTCTTCCTCACGTTTTAAGCCACAATGTTGCTTACTTACGTACCGCCAGACCCTTACTTCTTTGCCAGCCGTGGTTGTGGCAATGCTAAGCTTAGCTAAGCCGGTTATATATTTCACAATACCTTATCCCGTGCAACGCCGGGTACCACTGCTAGTGGGTTATAAAATTGTATATATAGTCAATTAGATTATATGAAGAATTATGGTTGTAAGTATATTTTATCTTATTACATTACAACAGGTTGTAAGTATATAAATATCTATACAGATTAATAATTGTGAATGTATAAGTATTATATAAATAGAAATAAGTTACAATTATTAGTTGTTTACATTTCTCATATGAGTTACGAAGGATATTGATTCTGCATTTTACATAAAATCACGTAGTTCAAGTTGTAAGAGGGGAACAATTTATAGATTCAAATATTTTGTTCCAACATTGAAAAGTTTTCATAATATTTTTAATTTAGTGAAGTTATATAGTTTATCATACATATTATATTATAATATAATGTCTATGTTTGCACGATTGAAAAGGAAAGGATAACTCCAATCTAGTTTGCTAACCGTTAAATTTGATGAAGGATTTACTCAGAAAATATATAGAGAAAATGATATATTATTTCGTGTGAGATTAATTTTAATTATATATTATTCGAAAGATGTGTGAAAGTTTGAAGATCAAAGAAGAGCGAAAAAGTAATGTGTCTTTCGAAGAACTATCGTAAAGAGGATAAACCTTCAGAATGACAATTAAAGATTATCAATCTACATCTAAAATATATATTTAGAGGGGTATCATTACGAAAATAATATCAAATGGTAAAAATAGTAAAAATATTACAAAAATATTACAAAAATATTACAAAATTAAGAAGTAAGATCATTTAAAAAAATTTA
>OZ024741.1:137326334-137348834 GCA_964016885.1 Eledone cirrhosa | reverse complement strand
GTCATTAGGATTTTTATTATGAAAAACAGTAACAACAGCACAAGAGCTGTTTAATGTAGAATTTAGTATATAGAACCATGTTTTGTTCACTATCGTCTATATGTACCTGCATTTGTTTTGTGTGTTTCAATCATTGTTTCTTTATATTTATACTAAACTACTGTATTGAGGTTTACTCCATCTACCCACTGCCTCTTGCCTGAACTACGTTACTATTAATGAGTTACTATTAATAGGAATTATTCATACTAACTGGCGGTGTTGGATTAACTGAATCGTTAGAGCGTCGGACAAATTTCTTTGTAGCATTTGTTCCAGCTCCTTACGATAGAACTTCACTTTTCATCACTCCGGCGTCGAGAAAATAAAGTACCAGTCAACTATTGGGGATGATATAATCGACATTCCCTTAACTATAAAATTACTGTCAGAAACTATCATTTATACAAAACGCAAGACCATTGTATTTTGGAAATGTTACCTGTTTTCTCTTACTTTTTTCGTTTTTTATTTTCCTTCGTTTTTTTCACTGATTTTCATATTTGCGATGTTAAATGTATTAATGTAGTGACTAAATGTAATATTTAATGTTTTTTGGATGCCTGTTGGTGTCATTCATTATAGTAATTGATGATTCTGTGGAGAGTAATTGAGGACCAAATGCCTTATAGTTATTACTTTCCTCCATTTCGCTAGTGGTTGAAAATCCCACCGGCCTTAAATTATCACTTTACTGTGTTTTTAATGCTTCAATTCATGTGTTTATAGCTGACACGTTATTTAGAAGTGTAATACTGACATGTTTTATTTCATTGTTTCATATAATTATCTCCCACTTTCGTGTTCGGCTTGTATTTTTCATTTTAATAACAATATTAGTTGATATGCGTCTTTTGTTATTTGCTTTTATTTCTATATTAATGTATCCATTAAGTTTGGATTGGTGGAATTGCATGTAACAAGCTTTTTTATGTATCTCCCTCTTCTTACTATCATCTATTATTTTAATTATGTTATTCTGAGTTCAAATCCCGCCGAGGTTTACTTTGCCTTTCATCCTTACGGGGTCGATAAAATAAAGTACCAGTAATGCACTGGGTAATTGGTGGCCTTGTGCCAAAAGTAGAAACAATTATTTTATTTATGTTATCACTCATTCTACCCTCTGAAGAAGGTGCAACATCCAAAAACCTTAAAGATTTTTTTCTACAATAGCAAGCGTTAAACTAATACATATATTCATTGTACTGTACCGTCCCCTTGTGTTGTTTTCTCATTTATGTTTCGTATATATTCGGGAGAAATCATCATCAGAAACAGTTCTAGTCTTCTAGAAGCCATTTCTATGTTAAATATATATGTGTATGTGTGGTTCGGATCTAGCTGTCGAAACGGCAGAGCTCAGTCGTCGGGGTCCTGACACTTTTCCTATATATATATATATATAAATATAATATATAAGAACGAAAGATGGTTAAAGGAGTTCCATGTATTTTATTATGCGCATTTCAAAAACAAATATCATCATGCAATAATATTTGTGTTTTCATCAGATAAAACACAAATATTATTGCATGATGATATTTGTTTTTGAAATGCGCATAATAAAATACATGGAACTCCTTTAACCATCTTTTGTTCTTATATATTATGTATACTCTAGTCCTACAAACTGTAGAGTGCTTCTTATCCGATATCTGCATTGCTTTATTGTACTACAATAAAACTCACCTCCTACATATATATAAATATAAATATATATATATATATATATATATATATATATATATATATATATATATATATATATATATATATAAAGGAAGTTACAAAAGCATCCGAGTGCTTAAGAAGATATACTTACATTAACTTACCAGGTTTCACTATTTCATGATTTTGAAAATAGTATGCGATTGAGGGACGTTTGGCAGTGCCGTAAATAAAACATCAAACGTGCACCAATACACACATTTACACACGCACCTGGAATGGGATTACATACATGTATGTACCCAGGGTCGACGCCAGACTATCTGGCACCCTAGGCAAGGTTAGATTCCGGAGCCCCCCCCGGAAAATATCAATTTAAAAATATATAAAATATTCTTTTTTTAAGTGTTTGACAACATATGATCACAGACCAAAGATAATTTTTTTCAAATTACCCCTCTGTGCTCAAATGTCCGAACACCCATAAAAAACACTAATTGATTCTATTTGATTTGCAAAATTAAGACAAGAATAAACAAACAGAGAGATAGACATTAGCAATGAACCAACAGCATAATGGACAGTTGAACAGACGCTCAATACCAATCAGGGGCAGTGGACTGAGAGGGGTGCAAGAAGGGGTTGAATTTATGTACAGGTTATATAGAGACAGATGGGAGAGATAGATACAGATATAGAGAGGGGTGAGAATTTGGTGGTAATTGATATAGAGAGAAAGGTTGGGAGAGAGTGTTGTATGGTTGATGTAGAGAGGGGGAGATTTTGGTGGTAATGAATAGAGTGAAAAGGAATGAGAGAGAGAGTGTTGTATAGTAGATATATAGAGGGAAAGTTTGATAATGATGAATGGAATGAGAGAGTGCTGTATGGTAGATATAGAGAGGAGGAGAATTTGGTGGTAATTGATATAGAAAGGAAGGTTGAGAGAGTGTGATGCATATTAGATATAGAGAGGAGGGAGATATTGATGTAATGTTCTTCTTTTGTCATATATAATGTTTGTTTTTTTAATTAAAATAAATTTATCATTAGATTCTCCAGCTTCTGTATCAATAGGAATCACTTTAAAATTAAAATTTCGCCGGAGATAGATTAGCAAAATTTAATAAGCGTGGGGGTTGGGTGGAATAAAAACCGGGGGGTGTCTGACAAATTAATAAGCGGGAGGGGGGGGGGGGGCGATTATTCAATACCTGAGAGTACGTGAATTATTGACGCACGTAAGAACGAGAAATCAATACTGAAGTAGAGTTTAAATATTCATTTATTATGGCTTAGCTTTGTTATTCTTGAGGCTCACCTGCTTACTCATCAGACAAGACTGGTGATCCTGTGAGTGCACAGGTGAAACTTTAGAGTAACAAAGCTCACCAATAGCCATAATAAATGAATGTATATATATATATATATATATTTATATATATATATTTATATATATATATATATATATATATATATATATATATATATATATATATATATATATATATATATATATATATATATATATAAATATAACATCTAAAATTTAAAATGTCATGTTCTCAGAAATGTGCCTTATCCCCTAAGAATAAGCGCAAGGAATAAATCTGAGCATTTAATCATTACAAAATAGTGAATGACATATATACATATATATCTAATGATATACACATACAATAGAACATATCAACTTTAACAGGAGACAATCAGCATTGAACACATGTTTCAATTCGGTATCATATTAAAATTTAACAAAAATTTTAAATTCAAAATATCGATACCTAATAAAATATTATATATATTTCTCCTTTAAACGTATCCTTCAGAAATCATGAATACGTTTCACCAAAAATATAAATGCAGTTAGATGATCAATCTGGATCGTCAATAAAGGAGAATCGATCCATCTGAACTCACACACGAAAAATACAGAACTGAGAACAGCGAAAGTAGCACACAGTGTTGTAAAATAAATCACCGTATACTATCATTGTCATAGTGACGTGAAAGGGTTTAAAGACAACTAGAAATAGCAGCCTACTCTCTCAACATAGCAGAAGCACAACCAAATAGGAGCATAAGTGTATTACATTTAAAATTAGAAATATCATGTTTGAAATAATCGCCTTGTCCCCTAAGAATAAGCTCAAGGAATAAATCTGAGCATTTAATCATTACAAAATAGTGAATGACATATATACATACATATAAATCTAGTGATATACACGTATAATATAACATTAACTTTAACTGGAGATAATCTGCATTGAATACATAGTTCAATATATATATATATAATCTGAACCCCCAATACAATATCCCCTCTTTCGCATCGAACACCACACCCTACGGCACCCCTGGTAGATCTCTGACGAACTGTAACTGCAGATCTCCCATTGACCGCCCCCTCAACAACCGCTGAATCAAACCAGGATAATAAAAACGATCCTCAATAAAACTGAAATTAATTTATTTATTTTTCAAAATTGTTGAAATGAGAACGTCGAGAGGCACAACAAATACCTCAAAAGCCTATTATCCAACGTTCAAACGATTCTGCCAATTCGCCATCTTGGAATTTGATTACACATGTAAAATATCTCACATGTTGTTGTCATTGTTGCTGTTGTTATACTTTAAATCACGCAAACTTTCATTATTCTAGTTTCCAATTACAATTTTTTTTTAGAATTCTCCATCTTCACATACATGTGATTCCCTCTCAGAACGAATTAGTCTTGAAATTAGATGAGATTAAACAACAACAACAACAACAATGGAAATAATAATAATAACAATGATAATAATAATAAAATAAGACTAATAATATGGTTAATGGTGTAAAGTATAAAAACATCGCTATAATAACAAAATTCAAAATAAACATCTCAAGCAAAAAAACATAAGCAACAACGCATAAAAACTATCTCAATAACAAAACAAAAAATAAATTCAAAGCAAAAATACTTAATTATCTCCCCCTTTTACACAAAGAAATAATTAGGGAAAATAAAGCATGATCACTTCACATGTTTTGATATTGTTGCTGTTGTTTGTTTGTTTGAAGTTATCTATTATTCTTTTTATTCTTTCCCCTAACAGAATCAAACACGCACGCCTTTATATATATATATATATATATATATATATATATATATATATATATATATATATATATATATATACATACACACACATATATATATTGGTTTCTTAACTTTTGGAGCCTCCAAAATATTTGCTAAATTTGTTTGTTTGTAATGGAATGTTTGTTTAAAATAAAACTTTGCGGATAACATGTTCCTTTACACAATCAAAATATGCCACATTAATTATAATGAAGATTCTTGCGATGAATTCTGGAGAGACAATATTTCAAAATAATTAATACATTATAAATAACATTTAGTATTGGGTGCCATGAGGTAAGTGTCAACATTTCAAGCATTTTGTTAAAAACATAATGTGCACACGCTATTGGGTATCCATTCTCGTCTAAGCATACATTCTTTTTATTGTTATTCTTGCTGTATAACAAATGTATGAACGCATTTATCAAACAAGATTACGTATAAAGTGATAGGGGAATTCCTATATGAAACTATATAAAATGAAAAGATCCGATCATCAAATCGGATCAAGGAAACAATGTTTCCATCAGGCCTCCCATTAGTGATATCATTTCTCGGTCGTCACAAGTGGGAGGCTATACGGGGAAAAATTCATTTTAGTAATAGGAGTCCTTGGTAGTGAAAACTTCTGAAGCACTGCGTTAGTTTAGGATTAGGCTAATATAGTATGTTTACTACCGACTCAAATGTGTTATTTTAAGGTTATGTTCGGTATTTAATATGCAGTTGATGTTAACGGAAACTTAAGCATATATTCCAGGTCGCAAGCAAATAGATGTGAAAAGATAATTCAGCTTTCAAACATGTTATCCTTCATTAGTTTCACCTCTACCTGCTTCCCCAGAAATAGATGCTTCCATATAAAGAATAGGTAACTAATATAATTTGAATATGGATAATAGGATATCAACTATTGAAACTTCTCTGTGCAACTAAAGAAGGAGAATTCGTGTTCGTTTCCAACCACGTGTAATCACGTTGGGAAATTAATATTTAAGTGGCTGAGCGTTCCACATACACATTTACCTTTAATGCAAATCTTGGGGGGATTTATAGTAACACAGTGTGTGAATTACAGTTTCAAACCAATTTTGTTATTTGAGTGGACTGGAAAACTGTGAAATGAATTATCTTGCCAGGACACATTGCGCAGCCTGGAATCGAACTCACTATCTTACACTCGTGAGCAAACACCCTAACCGTGTGTGTGTGTGTGTGTGTGTGTGTGTGTGTGTGTGTGTGTGTGTGTGTGTGTGTGTGTGTGTGTGTGTGAGAGAAGTCACATATATATATATATATATGAAAGACGTAAAATAAGAAAATTATAAAAATTAGCTTACTAAAATTTCACTCCAACTAATTAGTTTCTGAAAGGGAATAAACATGGTTTCCGAATGGAACAACATGGAGAAAATCCTTTCGTCATCAGGAAGTCTATTCTCAGCTAAGTTCCCAGGCAATGCGTGGACACAGGGAACTTATACAAAAATAATTCAGTGGATGGAAAAAAGCAAGAGAGGACTAAATTCCAGGACATTGAAAAAATCACTGCCTACTTGGTCGGTGGCAAATTCAAAAGAATCAATCACGTGACATCGAGGTCAATCAGTGAGGGGTGGAGGTGCTATTAAGACAGTAGCCTGGCTATTACTATGAACCATAGTAGTAGTTTTGGCAAATTTTTGCTCAACAAAATAATTTGGAGATAATTATAAAGAATTAGTATATCTACCAACATATATATACAGATGCATACCTATGCTAGCAAATATATAGGTTTTGTCTTAGTAACTTTGTGGTTCAATGCAAGGGGATGCAGAATAATTATATGAAAGACCCCGCTTTTCGCAGTCCCGGTTCCAAAGGGATGCCCTTTCAATAGCTCCAACTTCCGCAGTAGTGGCTCGAGAGTCAGTACGTACAGAAGGGAGGAGGGAGGGATCCCTGTCGGATTGATCGCGTGATATGGAAAGGCTCCGAGAGGTAGCCGTTCACCTTGACCCTTGAGCAGTTGTTGCTGTTGTGCATTGCAGCAATCCAGCCCCTGAACACGGGACCGAAGCCTGCCGCCTCGAGCACCGCGTCCAGGTAACGATGGTCAACCCTATCGAAAGCCTTAGACTGATCCAAGTTGATCAGGGCCCCACCGAAGCCGGGTTTACACCCTACCCTCTCTATGATGTATCGCATGAGGTGGAGGTTGTCGTGTATGTACCTGGTCGGGATTGCGCATGTCTGCGCTTCTCCCACCAGGTTTTCGACGACAAGCGCCAGCCTCTTTGCCAACACCTTGGCCAAAATCTGTAACTCTGTGTTGAGCAGAGTTATGGGCCGGAAGTTGCCTATGTCACCCTCCTTGTTCTCGTCCTTCTTGACTAACGTGATTACGCCCTTGGTCACAGAACTGGGAATTCTCCCGTTCTGCTGCCAGTTGCAGTAGACCGCTTCCAGGAGCCCGGATAACAAGTCCGGCATTGCTACGTAAAATTCGTAGGGTAGACCGTCGAGACCTGGAGATTTGCGTTTGCCGCATTGGCTCAGCGCGTTCCCTATCTCAGCGGCCGAAATCGGCCTTTCACAGAACTTCACCTCGCTGTCCGAGAGTCGCGGTAGGCCGTCGAGGTATGGAGCGAGATCCATAGCCCCTCCCGGCGCGCCGCCCTGCCCGAACAGTTGAGCAAAGTGCCGCTGAAAGGCCGCGCACATTTGCTTCGGCTCACGTATCACGTATCCGTCTTGGTCCTTCAAAGACTGAATCATGGACTTGTTGCCACTTTTCGCCTCCGTCACTCGGGCCCAGCTAACAGCTTTGGCTCCCTCGTTTCCCAGTGCACGTATTTTGCTTCTGACAACGCAACCTTCATACTTTGCGTCGAAGAACTGGTCCAAGGCCGTTCTCGTCGCTAACACGCTGGTCCAGATGTACCGTCTGTGTTACGAGGTCCAGGTGTTTCCGCAGCAAAACGGCAACCCCACCCCCACCTCCCGGCTGACAGAGAGATGCGTAGATCTCAAAGTCGTCGAAGATGGGGACCAGTTGTCGCTCGCTGTGGATCCTGGACTCGCAAATGGCTACTACATCCATGCTGTACGACCTGAGGTCGTTTAAGAGTTTGCCCTGTTTCCAGAGCATCCCCAGGCCGCGTACATTCACACATCCAACTCTTATATTGGCCATGTTGGTGCTGAAAAGTTAACCGAAGAGGAAAAGAAATCACTCACCTCTTCGTCTCCTGGGGCCAGGCTGCACAATTTCCATGGGGGCGTTGGAGGGGTTGTTTGGTGGGGTGGTGGTCTCTGGAGGGGTGGGGACAGAGATGTTTGGTGGGGAGGGGTGTTTGGTGGGATGGGGGTGGGGTGGGGAAAGATTTTAATAGGACTCGATGTAGGGTTTGACGCAGGGGTTACCTACGTCGTTGGGAAATTTTTCTTTTAACTGTTTATGTGTGTCCTTGGAGGTCCTAATCATTTTAAGATTAGGATTCTCCGAAGAGTGTGTAAAAGTTTTCCCTTCGGTCTCCACCGAAGGGTTTTTATATATGGTGTCTGTTAAAGTTTTATTGTTAGTATTTATGTAGGTGTAACATTTTTGTTGTGTTGGGTTGCTTTTTGTCTGTGGTTCTTGTGTGTGTTTACGTTTTGTAGTAGGTGTTTTGTTTTCAGAAGGAGGTGATTTTGTTTGTGCTGTTTGCGTCGCTCGTGTTGGTGTTTGTGTGTTTGTTGCATTTTTGTTCGGTGGATTGGCAGTATCGGTAGAGGGTCAGACGCCATGCTTTCCAGCATAGTTACGTCCCTTTACGATCTGAGTTCAAATCCCGCCGAGGTTGACTTTGCCTTTCATCCTTACGGGGTCGATAAAATAAAGTACCAGTAATGCACTGGGTAATTGCTGGCCTTGTGCCTAAAGTAGAAACAGTTATGTCTTTTCTTTTTTCTTTTTACTAGTCGGAAAGGCTCTCCCTCATCGTCACTGGGTGGGTGACGATGATGAGGCCTCATCCGTGTTGTTGGAGAGAGGTACGTTTTGGGGAGCTGTTATGTGTGTGGGTGTTTCTGGAGTTGTTTTAGGTGGGGAGGGGTTGGGTGGGACTGTGTTTGTCGTTTGTTTTGTTGTCACTATTTTTTTTATGTTATTGTTGTTGTTGTGGTGGTGGTGGTGGTGATTGTTGTGCTGGTGTTGCAGGTGTTGGCAGTAGTGCCTTTTTGGGGGCTAGTTAGCCGAGGACAGGAAGCTCTCAGGTGACCCCTGCTTGAGCAGTGGTAACATGAGGGCCGCCTACCCTCGACCGAAATGTTTATGTTTATAAGCCCATCCAGCAACACACGTTTCGGGATCCTAGCTATTCGTTCTGGTGTCATTTGGACCAGAACTTCCAGGCTAGTTCCGCTGAACAGGTCGCCGGAGGACTTACCTACCGATATTATATAGTCTGTTTCGTGGTTTAAAAATCCACATAGTACCCACCAAATGTCAATATTTGGTGTGATACTTTGGATTTTTATTTTCTGTGTCCTTTTCCCCATGTAAGTGGGAAAAAAGGTGAACACCGGTGACACAATTGGCGACACAGAATATTTATGTGCCGTCAATTGGTCTTTCATTAGAATGGATAAACTCCCGTAGAGTCTACCCTTCTGAATAAAAGCAATGTCTTTTAAGGCATTTTTTAAAGCCAACTCAATTTCGCCTTGTGAAAGTTGGGTCGGTTTTCGTGTTTTATTTGAGATTGTCCTGAAAATCACAGTTTTCAAGGCAGCTTCTCTTCGCAAATCTGGGGGAGAGTTTATGGACAATGATCCGTTCTCCCCAAAAGTTACATATTGTCTGGCGTTATTCAAAAGCTCATTTGCATTTGAAATATCTACCGGAGTGTAGCTTACCGTTTTCTTTACGGTTTGCGCAAATTATATTTTGTCGTACAACTTGTTGCAGTTATTGGTATTGTTGTTGTTATTATTGTTCTTATTGTTGATGTTGTTTTCGTTTTTTCCGTTGTTGGTGTTGGTTGTGGTTTTGTTGTCACTGTTGTTGTTGATGGCGTTGTTTTGGTTTGTGCCATTCACAGTTTTAGTGTTGGTGGTGCTGGTGTTGTTGTCAGGGTGGGTTTTAAACATATCGAAGTGTTTCAACGAGGCGATGCGAGCTGCTTCTTGGCTTGACAGTTTTACCGTCCCTCCACCACCTGTCTAATTGTTGTCTGACAGATTTAATGTTGTTGTTGTTTTTGTTGCTGTTGTTGTTACTGTTGTTGTTGTTGGTGATAGCAGTAGGCAGACAACCTTCACCTGCTACTAGTGCTGTGGAAGGTGATATTAACAGCCCATCTCCACAATTCTCTGATGTGTTTTTTGTGAAGAATTTGGCCATTTTGACTATATTCAAAATTCCGTTTTTCGCCCTGATGGGCTTATTATTTGGGGTTGCTACCACCTACAAAGTGTAGGGTGGCAGCTTATCTACAAAATGGTGTAAGAATGTAGATTCAGTTAATGCAATTTCCAATGAAATTAAAACATTTACTCACCAGCGCGTTTTCCATGTGTTAGACAGAATCCATACATAGATAGATAGATAGATAGATAGATAGATAGATAAGTTTCTTTTATTTGCCACTAGGGCATCAAAAGTGGGACAAGTACAAAGGGGGGAGTTTACACAAAAAGGCGTCCTCAATAAGGAGGAGGCAATAACAAAATATAAAAATAAAATAAGATATAACAAAAAATAAAATTTTTAACAAAATCCTCAATAGAGAGGAGGCGCCTTGGGGGGTCGCACACACCCCCGAAAAAAGTGTGCAACCCTTCTCCTCAGGAGCACAGAGAAGGGGTGCTCCCTTGGTCTTTCATCTTCCTCACCTATAGTCTGATGTAGAGTGAAGGCCCATTCACACGGGCCATTCTCGCCACTTTCACCCATCTTTCATAGAAACGGCTGGGGTGCAGCACCTCTCTCTCCATCCTGATCCTTCTTCCGAAATGATATCGGAAGAAACGGACCAGTTGTTGGCCAGAGAGAAAGGTGTCTGACCTCAGTCCTTTCAGACGCGTCCACCATACAACCTCTTTCGCCATGGCTATTACGCACAGAAACACCGCCTCTGCTTCATCTTTGAAGGGGGGAGGCGGCTTGATCATTACAATAGACTCGGTGGTCAACCGGATCGGTCCCACCCTTGACAGCAGTTGTTCGACATAGCCCCACAGATCGGCTACGCCCGAGCAGTGTACCAATGCGTGTGCAACGGTTTCCTCGTCGCACACGCATCTGGGACAGATCTTTTTGGCGGGGTCCCTACCCGGGCGCCCGTGTCTGTAGAGCCTTTCTCGAACGGGTAAAGCCCCTCGGTAGCACTGCCAGGCCAGGGACTTCTGGAAGTTGTCCATAGGTCCCGGGCTGAATGTCCTACCGAACAGGCTGGCCAGTTCGTCCTCCTCCATGTCTAGGGCTTCTCCGAGGGCGTCGTCGCACCTGCTGCGTACCAGCCCTCTATAGAATGTTGCGGTGGAGTCTCCACTGATAACCGGATCCGCCTGCCAGAGGGCGGTGAGCGCCTGGGCACACTCAGTGTGCCAGGCGCCCAGTTTTCTCGGTCTTTGCTTGACCCAGGATTGCAGCTCGGTGAGTGAGACGAGTCTGGGAAAGGTTCGTCTCACAAACGTGGCCCACACCGGTTGTCCGGTGAGGAATACGTAGAGGTGCCGTAGCCTTAATGCGTGTTTACGCATCATTAGCCACGGCATCCCCAGCCCTCCTTTCGAAGGGTGTTGACAGCAGATGGATCTCCTCACCATAGGAGCCCGCCTCTTCCAAAGGAATTGGAAGAGCGCGCGCTCCATCTTGGTGAGGGTTTCCCTTGGGCAGGGCACTACGGTCAGGCGGTAGTAGATGACGGACGCTATGTAGGTGTTCGCCACCTCCGCCCGACCTTTCAGGGATAGTTTGCAACTGGCCCACTTCTGGGTCAGTGCAAACACCCTGTTCGTAACCTCCGCCCAGGTTTTCTCCACCTGGAGGTCCGGTCCGAACCAGACCCCGAGTAACTTCACCGGGCCCTCCGTCCAGCGTCCGACGACGCCATCGGAGGGCATCGGTCTGCCCCTCCACGTGCCGAGTTGCAAACCGATCGACTTGTCCCGGTTCAGCTTAGCCCCTGTGAACTTTTCGTACTCCTCCAGTAAAGTGCCGACCGCCTCGATTTCGGAGGCCGTCGACACCATTACTGTCACGTCGTCGGCGTAGGCCGACACCGCTTTCCGCAATCCCGGTTCCAAAGGGATGCCCTGCAACAACTCCAACTTCCGCAGTAGTGGCTCGAGAGTCAACACATACAGAAGGGAGGAGAGAGGGCACCCTTGTCGGATGGACCGCGCGATTTTGAACGGCTCCGAGAGGTAGCCGTTCACCTTGACCCTAGAGCAGATGCGGCTGCTGTGCATAGCAGTGATCCAGCCCCTGAAAACGGGTCCGAAGCCTGCCGCCGCTAGCACCGCATCCAGGTAACCATGGTCGACCCTATCGAAAGATAGATAGATAGATAGATAGATAGATAGATAGATAGATAGATAGTTAGATAGATAGATAGATAGATAGATAGATAGATAGATAGATAGATAGATAGATAGATAGATAGATACTCTCAAAACACAAGAATACACAAATATATACATGCATATATACAAATGGATGTGATAGCTGGCACCTTCAAAATTTGCAAAACATTCTTGTAATTCAAAGGATGACAATTTCTTTTCCTTTACAACCTTGCCGCCAGGAAGGTGGCCGGTAAAAAATGTACTCGAAATTAAGAGAAAGAGAAACATACATACGTACATACATATAAACTAACATGTGTATGTGTGAGTGTTATTCCTTGTCATACTTTTCTCTCACAATGTCTATTGATTCCATACGTATTTTATTGTACTCGCTCTTGTCTTTCTCTTGCTAAATAAACACAGCCTGATCGATATGAATATTTGAAGAATTTACAAACTGTTGTTTATTTTTCCTCTAACTTCATAGAAAAATCTTCAACTTATCTTGGAAGCTGTATTTTTATCTATTTATTCGCTCTCTGGTTTTGTGAAATCAAATTCGCTGTGATAGCATTAAATGAATGAAGAGTCTTAAGAGTTGTATGCAATATAACTAGTAGATTTTATATCAGAATGGTGTAATATACGTGTGTAATATAACTAGTGGGTTAAATAACAGAATAGTTAAATAACTGAAAAATTAATTGAAATATTTTGTTTGAATAGCAATTTCTAAGAAAGAATATGTTTTGAATTCGACTTTATTCAATAAATGTTATCCTTCACGATAGAAATTCGTTATCTGTTTGCTTAGTAAATATCTTCTTCCGGAAGAAAGAATACCGAATACGTTTGCCGAATAGTTGTCGCACTAACAGCTGGAGTTTAACAAAATAACTATCTCGTCGACCTAATTTACTTTACACTACTTATTCAAAGAGTGGGCTTGTGATTATACCAAATATATATGAGATTATATTTCAAAGACTGGGAACACCACAAATCACGTAAGCATTTAATATATGTTACGTTGCAGAAGATATAGATATAGGGTGCAGTCCCAACGGAATTCATGTCCTGTAGAAGTCATTTCTATTATATATATATATTGAGAGAGAGAGAGAGAGAGAGAGAGAGAGAGTCTGCGGTGCTGAGATCAAAGAGATCACTAATCATGAGAATGCCCAATGCTTGGACAAATACAGAGTATAAAGATATGTAAAAATGTAAAATCTGCGGTATTTTACATATCTGTCTATATATATATATATATAATATATATATATATGTATGGAGAGGTCGATTGACAAGATCCCAGACCTCATTCGCTTAACGAGTGGGGTAGAGCTCGTCAAAACGGACCGAGGAAACAGTGTTTCCATTGGTCTTACCAATTGTTAATACTATCTGTCGGTCACAAATCCAGACAGAAGGAGCAACGTGAAATAAAATGTCTTGCTCGAGGAGATAACGCATCACCCGGTCTGGGAATCGAAATCACAACCCCACGATTGTGAATCCAATTCTCTAACCACTCAGCCACGCGCCTTCACAAATATTTATATATATATATATGTGTGTGTGTGTGTGTGTGTGTGTGTGTGTGTGTGCTCATAACTAGCAATAATAATATTAATGATAATATTAATTTCTCTTTTAGACACAAGGTTTTACGTTTCAGGGAACTCTACGTTCTTTCTGTATATTCTTAGTCAAACTACATATGTGAGTATGGGTGTGTGCGTGTGTATGTGTGTGTGTGCGTGTGTATGTGTGTGTGCGTGTGTATGTGTGTGTGCGTGTGTATGTGTGTATGTGAGAGAGACAGGGGGGAGATAGAAATAATAATACAGTATCGAAGGTACATTTAATGTTTTTATATATACACTTGTAAATCTACAGTACTCGATGAAAGGAAATTAGTTCGTACAAAATAAACTTTAAACGTTAAATGGTTTTAATAAAACGGCGGCGGAATGCAAAAGGAATCATGGTTATTCCATTTGTACTGATCGGCTTCAACATCAGTAGAAATGTAACCTTGAAAGTATCATTTGAAAAGCTAATCACTGCTGAACCCGGTCAATGTAACATCAAATCAGATATCCATGATTCCTTCTGCAACACTTTTTGAAAAAGAAACTATAATTCGTTTTGTATAAACTAATTTCTTTTCATTGTGTACTAATGAATAAAATAAAATAAGGGTCATTTTCACCCTTGAAATGAATAAAATAAAATAAGGGTCATGAACAAAATAAAATAAGGGTCATTTTCAACTCTTTATTTTTTTTTTCTTTATAACGTGATTCGTACATAATTCTTTAATTTTTTAACCTTTAATTTGTTATACTGTATATATATATATATATATATATATATTCCTAACGATCGACTTTCGTCAAATCGGACCGAGGAAACAATGTTTCCATTGGTCTTTCCAATTGCTAATACTATCTATCGGTCGCAACTCCAGGTAGAAGGAGCAACGTGAAATAAAGTGTCTTGCTCAAGGACATAACGCATCGCCCGGTCCAGGAATCGAACTCACAACCTCACGATTGCGAATCCAGTTCTCTAACCACTCAGCCACACGCCTTCACGTATATATATATATATATATATATATAGAGAGAGAGAGAGAGAGAGAGAGAGAGAGAGAGATTACAGTAATCAAAGTTCAGTTTAAGTCATTTATTTGCTTACAATTGTTTCCTCCAAACCGAGGTTTGGATTCTTCGGAGCAGCTATTTATAACATACGATACAATAAGGTTTATAGTATGTTGAAGGTTTTTGATATTTTGGTGTTTCCCCGCACCCGAGACTGTATATCATACAGATGTATGAGAATAAATGACTTAATAATTCAGCCTATATTATAAGATCGATTGCCTGCTTCAACTGCCTGACCCTGCAAATATCATTCTGACGCACTCTAATCATGTATAGATAAGACAAGCGTGCATGCTACACGGGAGATTGCTTCATGCACTGACTACTCTAAGCTTTCCTCTTGCTTTATCTTCATAGACTGCCAACGCTTCATGTTTATCTTTATTTTCACTCTTGCTTTTATTTATTTTATTTTATTTTATTTTATTTTATTTTATTTTATTTTTATCATGTAACACTTTATATGTAAATTGCCATGCTATTTCATTTGATGAATGTCACCCCACTGTTGATCAATATGCGCATATGTTTTATGTGTCTCTTGGGTTGAAAAGGAGGTCAAGTATGTTATAAATAGCTGCTCCGAAGAATCCAAACCTCGGTTTGGAGGAAACAATTGTAAGCAAATAAATGACTTAAACTGAACTTTGATTACTGTAATCTCTATATAACTGCTCTGTATAACAACTGATGCTATTACATTGAGCTATTTAACTTACTGGTAATAGGATAGTAATTAATGACTATCTCTCACTATTTAGGGTTTGTGTATATATAATATATTACCATCAAAGGTTTTATTGCATACATAACTATAAATAGTACCCTTAATACTATATATATATATATATATATATATATATATATATATATATATTTAATATAGAAATGGCTTCTGCAGGAAGCCCTGAGGATTTCTCCCGAATGAAACAGTTCTAGTCCTGTAGAAGCCATCTCTCTCTCTCTCTCTCTCTCTCTATATATATATATATATATATATATATATATATATATATATATATATATATATATATATATATATATATATATATATATATATATATATATATATATATATATATATATATATATATATATATATTCGATAATTTCAGACCAACTTAATTTATCCCATCTATTCCATAATTCAAATTGCACCACCTGAATCTATTATAATAACCTATTATCATTTGGTGAATTGGCAGTATCGGTAGAGGGTCGGACATGCTTTCCACCATAGTTACGTCCCTTTATGATCTGAGTTCAAATACCTCTAAGGTTAACTTGTGCCAAAAGTAGAAACAATTATTATCATTATTACTGGCAATGAACCAACATCATAACCTCTTATATTTTCTCTTTTTCATTTTCTATCTTTCTATTTCTTTCCCTAAATTTCTTTCATCTCTTACATTATATCTTATCGTATTATTTTCAATTATAACTTACAATTAATTAATTAATATTAAACATTTTTTTATTTATTTTTTATCATATTTTGTATTATTTTTTATCATCCTCGTTATAACTTATTTATTAACATTTATTCATTTATTATTATTATCTTTATTATTTTTTCTCTCTCTATTTTAAGTTTTCTTTATCTTTTTTCTTCATCCTTTTGCCTTCTTTCTTTTCACTCTATCTTTTTTCTCTATATCTTTTCCATTTTTTTTTTTTTTTTTCTCTTTTTTTTCTCTCTCTCTTTTTTCTCTCTCTTTCTTTATTGATGATGTTGTAATTTGAATTCGTAAACGCCGAGTATATTTTTAACAGTCCTTTCTGATGATCTGGTTAAGCTAACATCGTATTTAAAATTTTGTGGCACAGCTTCAAGTGTTCAGCAATTTTTAGACAACTTAATCAGTGAAACAATTGTCAATACTGTAAATAAAACCCTTTTTTGTACTGTTGACCATGTTATTCTTCACTCTTTCAATATTATTACTATATATATATATATGTATAAGGTTATCGGGAGTAACCACAGTAAGTAAGGTACTCAATACATAGCAGAGTGTAAATATTTAATATAGAAATGGCTTCTGCAGGAAGCCCTGAGGATTTCTCCCGAATGAAACAGTTCTAGTCCTGTAGAAGCCATCTCTCTCTATATATATATATATGTGTGTGTGTGTGTGTGTGTGTGTGTGTGTGTGTGTGTGTGTGTGTGTGTGTGTGTGTGTGTGTGTGTGTGTGTGTGTGTGTGTGTGTGTGTGTGTGTGTGTGTGTGTGTGTGTGTGTGTGTGTGTGTGTGTGTGTGTGTGTGTGTCTGTATGAGTGTGTATGTATAATCAGGTTTGACAGAGATGCATCTTTTATAAACAAGATATTATTGTCGGTATTATGAAGTATCGACACAAACTAGATAATATAAACATACATATATCAGATCAGAAAAAAATAAGTAAATATTTTCTACTTGTTGTATTATACCACTTATATATATATATATATATATATGTGTGTGTGTGTGTGTGTGTGTGTAGGTGGAGAACTTATCCAAAAGTAAATATCTGGAAATAGAAATAACCAGAATGTGGGGATTAAAATCAAAACAATATTCCTAATAATAGATGCTTTGGGAATATTTAATACGATCGAGATGCATAACGTAAATCCCAAGACTTTCACATATACACAATATAGAGAAAATATCATAGCAGTATGATATTTGGCTATATCCATGGATAGCAGAATTTATATCTTTCGAAATAACAATTAAAAATCCAAAAGCGAAATTTAAAGGATCATCATAACCACATTACACAGTCAACCTGTTTCAATAAATGGGTCAGTTACACAGATGAATCACATGAATCCAATGGATTATGCTGTGGGGAGCTTCTTAATCTTTTTAAAATATGAATGCAGATATGAACTTCAAATAAAACTAGGATTTTACAACGTTTGGCGCAGAGTTGTTGGAAATAATATATACTCAACTAAAGAAATGCCATGGGAGAAAGGTTTTCTATTCACTGATAATTTATCAAGACTAGATCAATAAAAAAAAAGAGGTCGGGTTAAAAATATTGAGAGTGTTCTGCTAAAAATAGAAAACTATCTGTCAGAAAATATCAAACGAATAGCAATGATTTAAATATCAGGCCTTATTAAGGAAAATGGGAACGAAGGGAGCACATAGGGAAATAACAGATATAGATTACATAAAAAAAATCATGAAAAATATTAGTCAAGAGTGGGAAAATATTTAGGAAAAATCTAGAGAGACCATATCAAATTATAATCCTCCATTATTGCAGCCAAATTCATCAACGTATAAAAGGTGTCAGGTTTGTTGGTTTAAACCGGGTCATATAACCCTAAACTATAATTGGTCACGAACAGTTCTTATCGAATCATGTTTATGTTCTCGTGGAGACTATTTTCTCTCTCTCTCTCTCTCTCTCTCTCTCTCTCTCTCTCTCTCTCTCTCTCTCTCTCTCTCTCTATCTCTATCTATCTATCTCTCTCTCTCTCTCTCTCTCTCATTCACTTCCAAATTTTCTTATGTCAACCAGATATATATATATATATATATATCTGGTTGACATAAGAAAATTTGGAAGTATATATATATATATATACATGCATGTATGTGTGCCCGTAAGTTTATATGTGTATTCAAAATTACTATTTACATTCAAGCGTACTTGAAGAGGTGATATTCGTTTGTTGTTCCAATAAGTTTGCTTTTTCCATCTATCTAAATGCGTTTCATGTTTTATTTATCTATTCGAATGCAAAAAGGAATCGAACTATATCTTGCATATATAATTTTATCGACTCAGGAAAGATATAGGACAAGATAGTTTCTGACTAAACGAAATTAGATATATAAGGTCATCTAGTTCCATGTTCTATTTTGTTGCTGCAAGCCTCTTCCCATTAAATACACAATGTATACTATTCCAATTTCAAATTAATAAGAATTACATTAATCGTGTATATTAGCATATGATTGCCATGTACTAAATGACTGGGTTATTCCGAGCAATCAGTAGTGTTTTATATACTAAATGAACAGAATCCACTGGATGTACTAGATATGAAGGCACGCATGACTAAGTGGCTAAGAAATTTGATTCACAATCCTGAGGTCCTGGATTCGACCCCACTGATTGGCAACTTCGGCAAGTTTTATAACCATAGCCTAGGGTTAACCCATATCTTTTTGAGTGAAAATGCGTCGAAAGAAACGGTGTAGAAAGCTGGCGGATTGGTTGTATCTCTACTTCAAAAGTCTGGGCTTGTCAAGTATTGTAGTGAGCCACACTGGTTCGTTCTAAACATTACGTTAAGGCTACACGTGTCTGCGGGTTATTCAACCACGTTCATGCTAATTCCCGAGCTGGACGTTCAATTGATTGAACATCTAAATATTCATCATTGAAATCGACGAAGATTCCGTCATAAAAGTTACTATTTTATCGTATGGAAGAGAGTATCAACTGATACAGGATTTGAACACTGAAGTCAAATCTAACTTACTTTTAACCAATATGACCGAGACTTATTGAGTTGACCGCTGAAAGAATAAAATGAAATTCAAACCAGGTTGGATTTGAAATAACACTGTTAAGAGATATTTTTAAAAAAATAGAGTAATCAAGTTTACCATCGCTGCCACGAATATATCGCTCCACCAATTCTGTCACTCACAGCTTTAGTTTTATTTCTTCTATTTATCCCATAACTTCTGGGGGAGTCGTATTGACATACGACGTTTCTAAGTCATTGTTAAAGGCCTGCAGAGCCCATCTGCTCTCCAGGTCTGAATACAGCAGATTTACATCAGTGCAGGATAGAGAATGGAATTGAGAAAGAGATGTAGTAGAGGAATCTACCCTAGTTCTTGACAGGTACATTTTTATCGACCTTAAATGGATGAAAAGCAAGGTTGACCTCGGCGGAGTTTGAATTTAAAGAGCAGAAAGTCGAAGCGAATACCGCAAGGTATTTTATCCGATGTTTACCACCATCTTTAGCTCTTATAGAAGTGTATAATTTATTAGTTAGTTTTATTGCAATGTTGTTTTTTACTGGAAATGAATGCAATGATAACATATTTACATAGTTTATGTTTAGTAAAACACTGTTTGTCTATATGTAGTCGTATAAATATTACTCAAACTATTTTTATTGAAATCCAAACCGTAACATTGACTTTACTGAGACAGCTTATTCACACGCACACAGGAATATGCATATATGTTAGTATATATATGTGTGTGTGTGTGCGCGCGCGCGCGCGCGTGTGTGTGTGTGTGTGTGTGTGTGTGTGTGTGTGTGTGTGTGTGTGTGTGTGTGTGTGTGTGTGTTTATGTGTGTGTATACACACAACACACATAATATATATATATATTATTCCTCGGGTGAATGTTATAAATTTTGTCAGATTTAGTGTTTGAAATTGTAAATATTTAATAACATAAACATTTTTAAATAATTAAATTCGATTGATCTTGTATGCTTATAAATATAGTAAATTTTCAAACTTGTACTTTTTAGTACATATTAAAATGTGTGTTATGGAACAAAGTGAAATAACTTGTGAGTTGCGTTCAGCACGGATTTGAGATAATCTACGTTAAAATAAGTGTACATTACATGGTAGTGGATTGAGAGTATCGGTAGCGCTTCGGGCAACATGCTTTGCTGGATAGGGCTATGGTCCTTTACGGTCTAAGTTCAAATCCCACCAAGGTTAGCTTTGCCTTTCATCCTTACGGGATAGATAAAATAAAGCGCCAGTAATGCCCTGGGGTCGATTTAAACGATTTTCCCTTCCCCTTAAATTGTTGGCTTTGTGTCTAAACCAGAAACCATTATATTTGTAAGTCTCTCTTATAACCTTTTAAAATTCATGAAACACAATCAAAACTGACACAAAAGGGTCGGAGTCAAATGTTCCAAAAATTCTAAAATAAAGTAGTATAGTTAATACGAAGCATTGTAAGATATGTAATAAATGAAGTTTCAAAAAGCTGGTGCAATGTGATAGAAATATATAAAAGGCAAAAGATAAAAAATAAACCAAAGTAATGTTTTACCCAGTATATTTCAACATAATATTTCAAATGTGAAGCAGAAACATTTCAAAATAAAAACGATCGATGTATTCTCCACAATTGAAAAGAGGGTTGTAGCCCTGAAATAACATGTTGAAATATACTGGATAAAACATTACTTTGTTTTATTTGTCATCCTTTGCCCTTTATATGTTTCTACTGCATTATATTGGCGTTTTGAAACATATCAGTCATGTATTCTAAAATACTTTTATTCATGCCTGGAGTCAACTTTCTTTCTTATAGCTTTCTTACAATTTGGTAAAGAAACCGAATCTTACATGCTAATAAATAGAACGATAGGAGAGCGATCGTTGAAATGAGAGAAACAAACAGAAAGTTAGACATACGGACAGGCAGAGAGAGGAGGGGAGATAGATAGATAGATAGAGAGAGAGAGAGAGAGAGAGAGAGAGAGAGAGAGAGAGAGAGAGAGAGAGAGAGAGAGAGAGAGAGAGAGAGAGATGAGCAGAGAAAATAACGACTGAAAATAGTGTGAAAAGAAGACAATCTGCTGATTCACTGACTTAGACAACAACTTATAATACTAAACATTATTACGTTGTTAAATTACGATGTGATACTACTCCGTAGTACATAGTAGGTATTTTGACTACATTTATGTAAAGTGTCATGTATTTTATTCTTAGCCTCTCCTTTAAGTTGCATACAATCTGATTAGGTTTTGGTATTTCTTTATTTTTGGTATTTCTTTATTTCTCATTTCTAAATGCTCACATATGGCGCATAAAAAGACATTTTAATCTTTGTATGTATGTATATATGTGCGTGTGTGTGTATTTCACTCAAATATATATATGTGTGTTGGGGGGTGCAAAAGGTAAACAAAAATAACAAACCAAACGACACAGTACAGTAAATAAATATATTAGTTTTACGCTTCATATAGCAAGTAAATAGTTTTAAAGATGCAGAAACAATTGTAAATGTCCTTGCTATCGTTTTGGAATTAGTGGATTTGACTGAGATCACTAACGTAGTGATCTCAGTCAAATCCACTAATTTCTAGAATAACGGTTTCTAATTTTTACATTTGGGCAACAATTTGGGAAGAGATAGGTGCCTATTAAATTGACCGCAGTACTTGACTGGAACTTTATTTTATCGACCCAGCAGAAGGAAAGGCAACGTTGACTTTGACATTGATTTAAAGATCCAGAACAAATACTGCAAAGTATTTATTCCCATGCTTTAACGATCCTGCCAATCTACTGCCCTCTAATAACAACTATTTCTACTTTTGGTCAAAGCCATCAATTTGAACGGATGGAGAAAGTCAATTAAATCGACCTCAGTGCATTACTGGTGCGTTATTTCATCAACCCCGAAGGATAAGAGGCTAAGCTA
>OZ024741.1:137313834-137318834 GCA_964016885.1 Eledone cirrhosa | reverse complement strand
AAAAAAGAAACAGAGGACAAGAATCATCGAAAAGGTCACAGAGTGTAATTAAAGAACCAAAGGACTGTTTGATTAATTATTGATAATAAAGCGGAAGTGAACCAACTGCCAGTGCGTATATTTTAATTGATATTATACACAAGTATATATGCATGTAGATATGATACATCAAATAAAATCGTAATTAACAATATACACAGAAATTGGACGAAGGCTGCGTTACACTCTCTTATGTAATCAGTAACGTAATTCATGATACATTTAAAAAAGACGATATTATATATAAACTGCATTAGGAGAAAATTAGGGACGGAAATATATGAATGTTTATTTAAGCGATCGCTAACAGGAAGTGTTGACATTTGAAAATTTTAAAGAAGTAAATCTTAAAATAAGCAACAAAATTATTTATATTTAATCAAGAATAACGAAATTTAGTAGATAAATTATGTAATATTGATTCATTATTTATTCAAGGTAATCCAACCTATTTTACAAACGGGATAAAGATCTTCCGTCGGTGTCGACAATGAAAAATCAGTTGTTCGACATTCAATTAAATGTCCAACACACACGTTAACCCTTTAGCATTTACTTTACTCTATATCTAGTATTTTCGGTGTACATGTTATCTAATATGTATTTTCCTTAAGAAGGTCATGATTTCTCTTTCTAGCAGATCAAGTAGTCAACTAGAAACTTTATCGTTTTCGAGCTAATGAAGGAGCTTCTACATGGTTGCACGAGCGGCATGAAACAACAGCAGCAAAATCTACCTCAAATCATAACTTTAAAAAATGAATACATTGAACAATGTAGTCTCAGATTTATAAAAGTATTTGTATATTTTCGTGGCTGGAATACTTTTATCTTTATATCCACTCGATAAGAGTTGACGTTAAGATAAATACCAACTGCATACCATTCTTAACAAAACCGTTTTCCTTCTAATGTCTACTATCTAGTGTTCCTTTCCTTCTAAGGATGGCATGTAGAATCTAAAAGGAGAATACCCATAGGGGTACTTCAGTGGATCTTCTGGTGGCTATGGTTGACTTGAGAATGCTAATGCAATGCAAATTAGAGATACAAGAGTGAAAACAGACTAGAATAAACTAAGTAGACAAAACAAAACAAAGGTTTACATGTTTACTTATATTCCGTGATGTTTCGAGGTTAGGGCACAAATAAAATGGAGTGTGATGCTAGCAGAAACAGTGATCTACTGTGTAGGATGTGAATCGAAGATGGGTGGTGACATTCGCAAGTGCAATAAATATAATAGTCGTTTTTTCTTTATTGTTTAATTTTTTATATTTATCAAGATGACATTCTAATATTAGTGTTGGTGTTTAGAAAAAACTTAACAGCAATGAAGTAAAATAAAGAAGAAAATAGAGCTACTTATGAGACATTATTGTAGACAAACCTGTTAGTTGAGCTGAAATCTAGTGCATAGGATTGAAAGACGGAGACTTATAATCATTGTGTGGGCATTCAAGGAAAAACAAAGCACTCACATAACAAAAGCAAATGTGACATGGGCGGTTAATATACACATACGTACATACTATTATATGTACGTGTATACAAATGCGCACACTAGCGCACACAGACAAGACACATACGAATATATATATATATATATATATATTCACACATACATATGGGTGTGTATGTATATGTGTATATAAGATGTTACTAATATTACTAAAAGAATTGTAACACAATCTGATATAGCTTAATCCGACAGTTGAGCATAAACCATTTCGATCGTGTATGTGTATATATATATATATGTGTGTGTGTGTGTGTGTGTGTGTGTGTGTGTGTGTGTGTGTGTGTGTGTGTGTGTGTGTGTGTGTGTGTGTGTGTGTGTGTGTGTGTGTGTGTGTGTGTACGCGCGCGTGTGTGTCATAGACTCAATTCATGGCGATTGTTGTTTGAATAACAATAAGCCTTCTCGTGAAATTCACGTTGATATATATATATACTTATATATATATATATATATATATATATACATATATATATATATATATATATATATATATATATATTATATATATATATATATATGTGTGTGTGTGTAGGAGGTGAGTTTTATTGTAGTACAATAAAGCAATGCAGATATCGGATAAGAAGCACTCTACAGTCTGTAGGACTGGAGTATACATAATATATAAGATCAAAAGATGGTTAAAAGAGTTCCATGTATTTTATTATGCGCATTTCAAAAACAAATATCATCATGCAATAACATTTGTGTTTTCATCAGATAAAATAGGAAGACATGATATGAAGGTTAAAAAACACTTGTGGATAGTGCAGTTTTAAATCAACATATGGAAAATACATGGAACTCTTTTAACCATCTTTTGATCTTATATATATATATATATATATATATATATATATATGGACCCGTTATTTTTATCTAAATATATTTTTCCAATTCCAACCCGCCCGTCCCCTCAATCTATCTTATTTCTCATTCTTTCTTCTGATGAAGGACTAGCGTCCGAAACGTTAAAACCCTCTTCCTGCTATATCAAGCGTTAACCTAATATATCCCTTCAATATACTGTACCAATTGTGTTGTTATTTCTGTTTACCTTTTACATATATATATATATATATATATATATATATATATATAACGAAGGAGTTGTGGTAAGGAACCAGATGGACCATAACGCACCAGAGTACTCAATACTTAGGGTAGTAGAGTGGGTAATAGGAAAATGTATGACCCGGTCGGCAGAGCTCTGCCGTCGGGGTCATACATTTTCCTATATATATATATATAGGATAGCAAGATATCGTTTAAGGAAATCCAGCTACAGGTTGTGAGTTCTCAGTATTCCGATGAGGCAAACACTGTAATTAAGGTCGAGTGACGTAATTTCTAGCGGTCGGCGGCTTTTAGACTCACCTGATTAATGAAACAATTGTTAAAACTGTAAATAAACCCTTTTTGTACAGCCGACCATGTTATTCTTCATTCTTTTACTATATATATATATATATATATATATATATATATATATATATATATATATATATATAGTAAGTACAGTGAATTTTTTGGTGGAATTTAATTATTTTTTATTATTTTTTAAGATATTTTCTGTGTTTACATTCCCTTGATTTTATATGTTCTGGCTTGTTAATTTATTAACTTGCCATTGAACCACACTGGCATACGGTCGGACTATACTTGTATCCCTGTGTGTATTAATTACATGTAGGAACACATACCTTTATTATATATATATATAATTATTTATTATTATTACTATTATTATTATTACTATTATTATTACTATATATATATATATATATATATATATATATAGTAATAATAATAGTAATAATAATAAATTTGAAGACTAAAATCCAAAGAGGGCTCGATAAGGATAAATATATATCAAATATATAAGAACCGTAGAGCAAATATTTATTAAAATAACAGATTAAAGTTTAAGCAAAGAATCGCTGCTTTCACCCTTAACGGGATCTTCTGAAACTAACAAAGTCAATCTGTAAACGCAGAAGTGGATATTTCAAAAAACGTTTCAACCGGAGGAAGACGGGAAGACGATACTTTGGTTCGTGGAAACCTTCCCTGTCAAAGAACGGGAAAAAACGAATATAATACGTCACCGCTCCTATTAATGACGTATTATATTCGTTTTTTCCCGTTCTTTCCCAGGGAACGTTTCCACGAACCAAAGTATCGTCTTCCCGTCTTCCTCCAGTTGCAACGTTTTTTGAAATATCCACTTCTGCGTTTACAGATTGACTTTGTTAGTTTCAGAAGATCCCGTTAAGGGTGAAAGCAGCGATTCATTGCTTAAACTTTAATCTGTTATTTTAATAAATATAATATATATATATATATAAAATATAAATATTTACACATACACCAATTAAACAAAATCACAGGTATATATGTGTTTTGGCAACTTTTCACGATGTGACTCAGATGATGTATATATATTATCAAATAATTCTCTGGACATGCTTCACTATATATATATATATATATATATATATATATATATATATATATATATATATATATATAAATGAAAGTATAGAAATTAATGTGAGCGTGAAGCCAACAGTATTTCATAATATATAAGTGACTATCACGTCAAAATGGAAAATAATTAACGTAAGATGTGGGAAAATAATTCAAACTCAATTAAAAAAAAATCAAGACATAGATTTATCCATAGAATTTTGTAAAATCCAGGTAAAAATCAATAGAGCCTTAACTCTGAATAAAATAAAGTTTAAATACTCATTCTTCATATATATATATTTATATATATGTATGTATATATATATAGTATATATAGATAACACTCATGTAAACACAGAATATATAGGACTTATATTACCTTCAAACCCTCTCACGCCCCAGGGGGGGGGGGGGTAGATCCCGGCTTTATCTCCTTCCCTTACAAACTAAGATAGAGGAAACCCCAAGCATAATAAATTTTTTCTTTGTTATTTACACATTCTAATTACACTTAGGTGGATCTTTGCATGCTTCCACTATTATAAACAGTTCCTAATCTTCATTAGGTAAATCTGGAATATTTCCACTCTTGGTAAAATATACATACAGCCCTATGGGACCGGCCGAACAGATAGCTATGACACCTTACTAGACTAGATTTAATTTGGGGGTGTCTGATTATAAAGGAAAATACAAGTAAATTAGTGTATTGAGGTGCCCTTCCTGTGCATTAGAGTAATCGATAACTAGATGTCTTTATCAGGAACTGAATTAGTATTAACAGAGGTATTTTACTCGATTGAACTATTATTGAAGTGAGGTTCATTGTGGCAGATTTATTCTCAAAATAATTTGATTGACATGCGTCTCAATACAGGTAAGCGATATATATCATACATATAAGAATGTAACCCAGTCTGACTTTCATAAAAGTCACAGGTATTTTCATATATTCATACTTTGATAGTGT
>OZ024741.1:137303834-137308834 GCA_964016885.1 Eledone cirrhosa | reverse complement strand
TGTTCTGTCCAGGGGAGAGTCTTCTACTCACAATCGCTTTACGTTATGGAAACCAGGATAAGGCCAGGGCTCGTGAGAGAGAAAAAGGATTATAACCAATGTTTGTGATGTATTTTTGGCAATGTTCTGGATATGCGTTTAACCAGAGTGAAGAGTTCCTGAGTGACAGTGTGATCTAACATTTGTACCATCGTAAACGGATTTAGTCGTGTGCTGTTGATGTTACGCTGTTTAGAAGATGGGTTATATTATTAAAGATGTCAGACCGCTGAAATACTGTGAAAAGATTGTTCATCATACCATTCCTTAATACTTGTTACCAGTCTTAAACACCAAACACAAAATTGTGTGCACTTTTTCCAGACTGCTTAAGCACACATGTAATTGGTAGATACACAATAACAGCATAAAAACGTGTGAACTAAACTTCAAATTTTATATATATATATATATATATATATAAAACTTTGAAGTTTAGTTATATATATATATATATATATATATATATATATATATATACGTATGTGTGTGTGTGTGTGTGTGTATATATATGTATATATATATATATATATACATATATACACATACAGAAATTTGTATATATATATATATAAATATGGGGGAGGGGAAACTGTTTTATAGTATCTGAGATTATAGAGTTATGTAACTTTTTACAAAGCCAAGAAAAGGTCAACTGTATAGTGTTTGTCCTGACATCACCTACGAACCCCAATTCAGATTCCATTATAAGTATGTTAGACATATGTTAGTGTAAAGTTAAAAGGAGACATTTTTTTCTTTTATACTTTTGAAACTCGCTTTTCTGATATTTCATTAAGAAAATACGATATAGAGCTACATACATAGTTGAATACATATGTACTTCCGTGTGTACTTACAAACGTACGTACATCTATATAAAACATAGATACGCACATATGTTTATACATATATGCATACCTATATACGTACATACGAACATACATGAGTGCATACATACATACATACATACATACATACATACATACATACATACATACATACATACATACATACATACATACATAGAAAACATACAAATATACATACATACAAAAGCATTTAAATGAACAGGCAAAACGTATCATTAGATGTAAATTGATACATCTAACGGAATTGAGTGATACTACAAATACAGCCCTTGTAGACAACCACCCCACCTCCAATGACAGACAAAGAGAATTGCCAGCTAAATATAACAGTGAACAGCTCACCAACAATTTTGCTGAAATCCATCCCACTTCCACTGAAGAACAGCGAGAAAGGTCAGCTAACTCTAGTAGTAATTGTCACCACATCAACAACGAGGCTGAAATTCATGACTCTACTGAACAAACAGAGCACCAAAAACTTGTGGACACCCTACAAGTGATATGGAACGATATGTTTCAAGAGATACACAGCCTTAATATGAGTGACAGACCATACAACGCCAGAATCAGTAAAGAACCCACTAAATTGGAATTGGAAGCGGTGAAAGAAATAGCTGTCAATTATCTGAAGGCTATACGATCTAAAGGTGTAGAAACGACATTTGAAACGCTCAATGTTTTGTTGTATGTTTCAGCTGTCACATTGCTATCATATAACACACATCTAAAACTACGCAATCAAGATACAAACAGAAAGCCTGAACCAGCGTGGATGCGAAATTTAAAAAGCAAAATTTTGTCCCTGAGACGAAGTATCTCACACATCGCAGTCGTTATGAAATGCAACATAGAGAGCAACTTCACACGACACCAGGAAGACCTAAAAAAAAGTTAGAGAGACGATTTGGAGATACAAAATTTAAAACTTTGAACTCCAAATTACACCAGTTGAAACAACAACTCACAGCTACAACAGAAAGACTAAAATATAAGTCAACAGCACATGAACGACAAGTGCTAAATAGATTGTTTGCCAGAGATCCTAAATCAGTTTATCGCAGCTTCGGTGGCAAAAGCTCAATCCCTGTAAACGACACCCCTTCAAAAGAACAGGTTGAGAGCTACTGGAGATCTGTATGGGAAACGGATGACGGATTCAACAGACAAGCTAATTGGCTAAAAGAACTGGAACAGGACTACTGCCAACATGTCCAGACAAAACAATATGACATAGATGGGTCAATACTGGAAACAGCTCTACAGAAAATGTCGAATAGGAAATCGCCAGGCCCAGACCTCATTACAGGATACTGGTTGAAGAATTTCACTTTCTATCGGCAAGATCTCATACGGCTGTTTACAGAAACCATTAAAGGCACACAAGAACTGCCCAGATGGTTATCAACTGCCACTACTCTCCTCATTCCCCAAAATAGCCAAACCACCCTTGCTAAAAATTACCGCCCAATTGCCTGCCAAAACATCATGTATAAATGATATACTGGGTGCCTTAACCTGTTCTTACAGGATCACTGTGCTACTAACAACATCATAACACCTGAGCAAGCTGGTGGAAAGAGGGAGGTGTGGGGTTGCATAGATCACCTACTAAGTAACAAAATGATTCAGGAAAAAACAACAAAGAATCGCAGAAACATGACTGTGGTGTGGCTGGACTATCAAAAAGCATTTGATAGTGTACCTCATGGGTGGATTATTAAGGCTTTACAGTTAACTAAAGTCCCACAACCACTGGTAGCTGCTGTTGAACGCCTGACCAAGAACTGGTACACCAATTTGATCCTTAGAGGTGAGAAGGAGCAGGTTAAGACTGATAAGATACATTACCAGAAGGGCATCTTTCAGGGTGATAGCTTGTCAGTGCTACTCTTCGTTCTCTCACTGAATCCACTATCTTACCTACTCAAGAAACAAGGTGGACAAAGAAGTGGGCCCAGAAGTATCTCCCATCTTTTCTTTGTTGATGACCTGAAGTTGTATGGGCCAAATATCAATGACATCAAGAAACAATTGGACCTCATTACACAATTTTCAACAGACATCAAAATGAAATTTGGTGAGTCCAAGTGTGCATATTTAGCAGTAAAACGTGGAAGAGCTGTGCCCTCCTCTAGAAATCTAGAGATGAACGGCCTGACAATACAACCTCTGCAGTCAGGTGACAACTACAGATATCTTGGACAGGATGAGAATGTCAGATATAATGGACCCATAAATAAGGAGAGAACCAGAACTGAACACCTCAGGAGAGTAAAGAAAATATGGTCATCAGAACTGTCAGCATACAACAAATACATTGCCCACAATACTTATGCTGTGCCAATTCTAACTCCAACATTTGGCCTGCTGAACTGGTCATTGCAAGAACTAAGTGAGATGGATGTTAGAACTCAAAAACTTCTCAGTGTTACTGGGAAATTTAACATCAATGGTGATGTGGATAGGCTATACTTCTCACGCAAGGAAGGTGGCCGGGGTATAAAATCAATATTAACAACATATGAGACCCGGATAGTAACACTGAAGCAACACCTTCAACAGAGGAAAAAGGTTGGCAACCATCTTGCCCAGGTTTATGAGCATGAAAAAAAAAATATCATTAGAATAGCGACTGATCTGGAGGAGAGATATGGAATAAAGCCTGATATAAATCTCTCACCCAGAGAAATCGGAAGATCCTATTCAATGTTCAAACAAGATTTAAAAAATTGACCAATTTACAGAAAAAGTTGTGCATGGATACTTGAGGCGTAAAACACAGACCATAGAGGGGATAAACCACTCAAAAAGCCTGGCATGGAGTTCCGACAAGTTTATGACATCACACCTTGAGGGATATCTCTATGCAATACAGGAACAAGAACTCCCTACCAAATATCTGCTGCACAAAAGAGGAGGGCCAGCAGCTGACAATAAATGTAGGCTAGGTAAAACAAAGATCGAGGATGTAAGCCACATTGTTGCCAGCTGCGAAAGAATGTCATCTCGCTACTACCTCCCCATGAGACACGATGGGATAGCTAGAACCATCTGGAACGCACTTCGGAAAACAAAATTAACAACAAACGAGGAAGAATATATTGAGATAGATGGCACTAAGGAATACTGGTAGAACCTGAAAATAAAAACTGCCGCCAAATTAAAGCACAACCGGCCTGATATTGTTGTTTGGGACCACACATTGAAAACGTGTTCTGATGTGGAGATCAGCTGCCCACTTGATGTAAACGTTGTCAGAAAAATACAGGAGAAGGAGGACATCTACGGACCATTGATGAGGAGTTTACAAATCCAGTATCCAATATACACCTTTAGCTTCATACCCATCATTATTGGTGCTACGGGTTATATACCAACCCGCTTGGACCAAAGTATAACTGAACTTGGATTTGCGGACAAAATGCGCAGCTCCCTAATTCATAGTCTACAAATGACTGCGATAGCTGGCCCCTTCAAAATTTGCAAAACATTCTTGCGATTCAAAGGATGACAATTTCTTTTCTTTTACAACCTTGCCACCAGGAAGGTGGCCGGTCAAAAAAATATACTCGAAATTAAGAGAAAGAGATAACATACATACATACATAGACAAGTAGACAGGGGGGATGTTGCATGGCTATGGACATTGAGAGAAAGAGAGAGAGGGGGACATGTTTATATATGGTGATATAGAAAGTGAGAGTGATTGAGTGATGATTGGAGAGCTAGGTATCTTGTTAGACAGATATAATAGATACATAAACAGATGGGTTGCAATGTGACTATATAGATAGATAGGTATATATATATATATATATATATATATATATATATATATATATATATATATATATATATATATATATTCTGTGTCTCTCTCTCTCATATATATATATATATATATATATATAGTGACGAAACATAAGTCAATTGCATGGACTCATCATCCTCTATTTACTGCTATATATATTTCGTTCGATGATAGCCATTGAATAGCTATGACCTCATCAGGCAGTTAGTCAGTTCTTAGATATGCCACCTGTGTTGATGGTATCAGAGCCTTGTGACATATATATATATATATTCTTG
>OZ024741.1:137278834-137298834 GCA_964016885.1 Eledone cirrhosa | reverse complement strand
ACTTGGATGATTATTTCCAGTAACTGGTGAAAGCTCTTGTCAGTGTATGGACCAGTATGTTATCCATTAGCCCTGTAAAATTATATGGAAGAATTTGCCTAGTATTCAAGTCTTAGAGAGAATCAATGAGCATTAATACTACAACACACTTGCCAATATTCATATCTCAATCCGTGGACCAATGCACTACGAGACTAACAGTCATGTACTTTGACAGGGGTATTTACCCCTATTACATTGTCAGCTTTGTATCGCATGCACGTATATTTTTAGTTTAAATTAGACCACCCGTGACCGTTGGGTCACGTTCACTTCCAAATATTTTTTTTTTAAATCATGTTCTCTTAAAAATAATTTTTAGATAGTTAAAATATACACAGACATGTATATAATGTGAAATGAAACTGAAAGGCCCATATATATGCGTGTGTGTATGTATATATAAATGTGTGTGTATATATATATATATAACGAAGGAATTGTGGTAAGGAACCAGATGGACCATAACGTACCAGAGTACTCAATACTTAGGGTAGTAGAGTGGGAAATAGGAAAAAGTATGACCCCGATGGCAGAGCTCAAGCCGTTTCGACGGCTATTTCTTGACAAGAAATAGCCGTCGAAACGGTTTGAGCTCTGCCGTCGGGGTCATACTTTTTCCTATATATATATATATACATAAATATATATATATATATATATATATATATATATATATATATATATATATATATATATATATATATATATATATATATATATATATATATATACGAGGTGTGTCAGAAACGTTCCAGGACTGATGTCACAAAATATTTATTTCAAACCCAAACTTCACACTAAGAGTTTTCTCCTTCAAAGTAATCCCCCTGGAGTCTAATGCACCTTTCCATCATTTTCTGCCACGCTTGCATGCACTCCTGAAAGGATTCTTCCGGGATCTTCCGCAGTTCCGTTGTCACGACCTTTTTGATGTCGTCCACATCTTCAAAACGGGTCCCCTCCGGGTTGTACTCGAAGATCCATGACTCATCACCAGTGATGACTGTCCCTAGCAAGTCTGGTTCGGTTTCAAGACGCTTGAGGATGTCCTGGCACACTTGCATGCGTTGACCCTTCTGGTCATCGTTCAGCAGTTTTGGCACCATCTTCGCGCAGACTCTCCGCATGTCCAAATCTTCAGTGAGAATCTTCCAGACGCTGTCCCGATTCATGCTCAGCTTATCTGCCATCAGTCGAACAGTCAGCCGACGATCGCTGCGCAGCATCTGCCTGACGCGCTCAACGTTGACCTCAGTCCTGGTTGTTGCGGGCCTTCCGCTCCTGGGGTCATCTTGCACCACTCAGAAACACGTGAGCGTGACATCGTCTCATCTCCGTATACTTGCTGCAGCAATCCCAGTGCTTCTGACGGAGTTTTCCCCAACCGTACCAGAAACTTCAAGTTTGTTCGTTGCTCTATGCTCATTGCTTGACGACCTGAAACAGAGGACATGTATATAAAATTATGAAGAAAAAAGTTTGATCGCTGCAGAGAGCTAAGATTACAGTTACATACTCCAGGGGGATTACTTTGAAGGGAAAAACTGTTAGTGTGAAGTTGGGGTTTGAAATAAATCTTTTGTGACATCAGTCCTGGAACTTTTCTGACAGAACTCGTATGTGTGTGTGTATATATATATGGGTGTTTGTAATCTATATACACTGATCATAGACACACACACACATATACACGCACTATATATATATACAAACACACTCACACATATATATATATATATATAACACCAGCTCTCTTTCTCTCTCTCTCTCTCTCTCTCTCTCTCTCTCTCTCTCTCTCTCTCTCTCTCTCTCTCTCTCTCTCTCTTCCATTCTCCTTCTCTGTCTCCTCTCCCTCTCTCTATGTCTCTCTTTCAATCTACTGTCACAACCACTATCTCTTTCTCTCTACTCTTCCCCCTCTCTCTCTCTCTCTCTCTCTCTCTCTCTCTCTCTCTCTCTCTGTTTATGAAGGTACCCAGAAACCCCATATCTCGGGAACCCGTGCTCCAAATTACGCGAAACTTGTTTTATTCCATTAGTATTCCCACTTCAGGGTCAACTTCCTTTCAAAGTATTTTCCAATTATGCGCCCTTTTGGCTGTATTACATTACAGACAAGCAAGCAAGCAATCACAGAGTTTTAGTAATTTTTAGTTTAAATATCACAATTTTTAGTTTAAATATCACAAGTGGCGTTGTAGTCGCGATCATTAGGGTAAGGATGTTAGCTTATAAGGTCGAACGTTCGATTAGTGGACCAGGCGGCACGTTAAACTCTTGAGAAAAATAATTATTCCTGCCAGGAGCTGCGAAAGACATAGCATCAGCAACAGAATATCCAACATTTTTCCATGGTTCGACCTGATGATCGGTTTCTTTTGTGTTTATTTGTGTATATGTTCTTATATATATATATGTGTGTGTGTGTGTGAGAGAGAACATGTGTGTGTGTGCGTGTGCGTGTGTGTGTGGGTGTGTGTGTGCGCGCGTCTGTGTGTATGTGTGTGCGTGTGTATGTATGTGTGTGTATGTGTGTTTGTGTGTGTGTGTGTGTGTGTGTGCGCGTGCTTCAATGGTGATATTTTCGGGTATATTTACCATCAATAAAATTAATACTCGCCATCGATTGTGACATGTACCATGTACAACCACGCTTTCACTTAGAATGTTTTGTCCCTATGCAGTGACGAGCAGACCCAAACAATCTTTAAAGCTCATCTCCATTGAACTCAGTAAACATCCAAGATGTAACAACTGAAAACGAGGCTACATCAGCACTGGATTTGTTCTTTCTTTATCGACATCGAACGCACGTAAGCAAGATGGACATCAGCGAGATTTAAACTCAAGCTACAGAAAACCAGAAGAAATATCCTACGCTCTGACCAGTCAGACAAATCTACATCCTAATGCTCCACGTATATATATATATATATATATATTTTTTTTTTTTTTTTTTTCATCAACACGTCTTGTGATTTAATTAGGAGAAACGACTACGGACTGGATTTGTAAATATTGAATCTTCTTCTAAATCTGATGAGTCTATATTTCTGTATATTCATAAAATTCTTTGGAAATTATTTAATTTCTTATATCTTATTTTCTGCACAATAAATACTGTAATAATATTCAATTCTGTCTCTCAATGTTCTAGCTCCAAACAAAATTCGTTCTCGGTATCGATTTTCATGTCCATTATTCTGTGGTTGATAAAATAAAATATAAATATCAGACAAGTACTTGCATTGATTTAATAATCACATCATACTTACCCACCCACACTCCTCCTAGGTGTAAACTTTCTATCAATGTTAGGAAGGAGTAATAATAGTAGCAGTAGTAGTAGTAGTGGTGGTGGTGGTGGTGGTGGTGGTGAACGGTGGAAAGAGAAAGAGGGAGAGATGGAGGAATAATAGACCGCAGTACTGAACTGGTACTTTCTTTTAATGACCTAGAAATGATAAAATCCAACGTTGTCCATGCGTGATATTTGAACTAAGAGAGCAGAAAGCCGAAACGAATCAAATGAAGCATTCTATCCGATGTTCTAATAACTCTGCCAATGACCATCTTTCTAGGTTTCAATCTACAGAAAGACTATACGTGATACCTTTGGAGAATTAACTATTCATAGGGACCGATGCTGAGTTATAACACAAGAACTTGTGTCTGAAAAGCTAACAACTTATTGCAGAAACATGACAGTAATCGGAAATACATTGTGTGTATGTGAGTGGTTGTAAATATTAAAGAGATATACACAGAGAGACAAATGTATATACATACACACACACACACACACACACACACACACACACATATATATATATATATATATATATATATATATAAAGAATGAATAATAACAGGTAGACATCATAAAAAGGTAATTTATTCCGTGTGCTTACAAGTGTTTCCACGGTGGTACTGCAGCCTGGTTACGCTACGTGCAAATTCACAAGTACTTGCAGAACTCGAATATCCAATGCTGTGACCACTGTTTCCTATACCTAATATATATATATATATATAGGAAAAAGCATGACCTCGACAGCAGAGCTCAAGCCGTTTCGACGACTATTTCTGGACTGAGCTCTGCCGTCGATGTCATACTTTTTCCTATTACCCACTCTACTACCCTAAGTATTGAGTACTCTGGTGCATTATGGTCCATCTGGTTCCTTACCACAATTCCTTCGTTATATATATATATATATATATATATATATATATATATATATATATATATATATATATATATATATATATATATATATTCATTGTGTGTTAGTATGGTTAACAATATGTATCACTCGATATAGCATATGTGTGTATATACATGTGTTTATAATGTTGATTCTGTATTTACATGTATTTACATATATTCCTGGAATATATTTGCGACAATAGAAACTTACAAAATTAACTTATTGTAAGAAAGCCTAAGAAACATACACATATGAATTCGAAAAGATACAATGAAATGTCAAAATTAAATTTTAGTTTGCTTTATTTTTGTAGCAAAATAAATAAAACTATCCATGATTTCCACCCTGGACTATACAATAGAAGTCAATGCTAAGCTACGTTCACAATAACATGGAATTGACTCATTATAAAGTGTCACAGAATGGTTTCTGAGAATACTGTTTGGAATACAATACATGACATCAAAATATGATTTTGTTTTATCCTTTTACTAGTTGTTTAAATCATACAACTGAGGCTATGCTCCTTGGTTTAATCAATCATATCCATCCTAGCACTTATTCTTTGAACCTCAGTACTTATTTATCGATTCCTTTTGTGTCGAACCACTAGGCTAGAAGACATGAACAAAAACACATGCTAGAATACAAACACACATATATATATGTATGTATGTATATTTATAGATAGATAGATAGATAGATAGATAGATAGATAGATAGATAGATAGATAAATACCACGTTTAATATAGAAATGGCTTCTACAGGACTAGAACTGCTTCATTCAATAGTTGATTTCTTTTCAATTAAAGAGTTCTAGTCCTGTAGAAGCCATTTCTATATTAAACATGATGTTTACACTCTATTGCTGTATTGATAACCTTACTACCTGTGGTTACCCCCCGATTGAACCAGAGACTCATATATATATATATATAAAAGAAAATGTTCGCTCTACATGGCTGAATACAATAAATGTAATCTGAGTTTTTCGACTATTAATAATTGTTTCTACTTTAGGCACAAGGCCAGCAAATACCCAGTGCATTACTGGTACTTTATTTTATCGAATTGCAAACGAATCGAATGTTATTATTAATATTCGAAAAACTCAGATTACATTTATTATATATATATATATATATATATATATATATATATATATATATATATATATATATATAGAGAGAGAGAGAGAGAGAGAGAGAGAGAGAGAGAGAGAGAGAGAGAGAGAGAGACGGAAGTCCATCATGTATATATATATATATATATATGATGGGCTTCCGTCTACCATCGGTCATCTCGTGACTATACTAGATACTTCCTCAATGTGTCATGCTACGGGATGGAACCCAGAACTATGTGGTTATGAAGTGAACTCCATAACCACACAGCCATATTTTATGCATTTATATCTATTTATATGTATTATACGCCATTATTATACACTTGAGAATTTTTTAATAAAGCATATATAGCAAAATAATCCAAAATATATCATATACTATATGTCATATTTCTTATAGGCAACTATTTTACTATTTATGGAAAATCGGGATAAGTTTAATTGATAAAAATGTTACACCAAGTGACAGAAACAAAATAAATAAAAAGTAATAAACAAAAATAAAAAAAGGATTATATTAACACGAAAGAAAGAGACAAGCAACATCTTTGATGTCAAACTATTTCTAATAGCTATTAATTAAATTCCTGTGAAAAACAAATCGATAACTGATTTCAGAAATGTTAACCAAAATCTAAGAATCTGATAAAGAACAAACGGGATTACCATTATTAATCATTGTGTCTTTTGGATTTGGGTTTTCTTTTGTTTTGTCTTACTGTTAAAACCGATGTCTGTGGAAGTGTTGCTAAAAACAGACGTCAATAATCAATAAATGTATAAACAGCAACTCCAAAAGAAACGCGTGAAAATAATATAATAAAAGATAAAATTACAATGTCATCTGTATTATTAAAAAACCTCTATGATTCGCTCACAATTCTTGATAGACTATACGTAAACTTTGAACTGGAATTCAGCGAATAATCCGCCGACTAAAGTTTCAACACATATTGTCCGGGGACTCATTCATCTTTCAAAGCCGTATGGTTTTGGCAGCAAATCAAGATTGTTCAAGAGAAAGTCTAATCACTTGGTAAACTATTCCATCTTTGAATGGTTCTCATATTAATAATGTCTGTTAGACAGACGTAGTTAATATTGTACGACAAAGACAAACATGTTTCAGACTAAAAGTTATTACCGTGTTTAATAGGTTAGGCACACTGTAGAGTTAATTGATTAAAGCGATTGATTTTTCAAATGTCGATCCGATCGAATTATTGCTTCTGTCCCATCCCAGTCCCAAATTGTAAATATTGGGGAAAATTTTATAATGGTCGAGGCTTTCATATGTTTACAGAGCCAAATACAAATTCGTAAATGGTAATAACTTTTCTTTTCTTTTACTTTTATATCACAATTGGTGAGGAATAGCATCGTTGAAGATCAATTAATCAGTTAATTCATAACGGTGACACTAATACGGGATTGGAAATAACTATAATTATAGTTGATCAATATAAATACTAGTTGAATACATCAGGTAAAGTACCCTTGAAGAAGGGAAAGAAAGTGAATACGGACGCCTGCGAGAAATCGACCCGCTCATCTCCTTGATGCCGGACGAGTAAGCTAACCCTTACGCTAAGAGATCCTGGGTGATGATTGTCAACATTAGAATAGTGTGTATGGGTGAGAACGAAAATAAAAGAAAGAAGTAGAATTGAACCAGTAGAATTTTCTACATGGGTTCTTTACTAAACAGTGGATTTTTTAAAAGTATTTATGCCTGTAGCTAGAAAGTGGACATCCATTTGGCTTACCAAGCGTTTAGAGAATTTGAAAAATACGGGTAAAATAAAACTATTAATTTTAGTGATCAAATATTATCACAGTTATCTGTCTTGGGGCCACTACATTTTAAAATTTCGCAAATGTAACAACACAACTCATTTTTTCTAGTTGGATGTACTGAAACAACATAAAATAAAGTACCTTGCTCAATAACACAACGCGCCACTCAGCCCATGAATCGAAATCACGACCATACGATCACGTGTTTAACATCCTAACCTCTAAGTCACGTGCCTTCACATTTAGATCATATATAGCCAGTCTATTGAAATCGACAAATTGCTGACATTCTTAGGTTGATAGATTTCTAATATAATTAGAACGATAAATCACATAATACTATATTGAACAACATGGGATGGTGAAATATTCAGGTGAGCATTCTTAATGTTAAACGAAACTATGGCAGGGTCTCATATATGTAAGAGGAAGACGTATGGTAAAGGTGATCGGCTAAAAATCATAAGATCGGGATTTTTATTCCTGGTGTCATGGATTTCGTGTTTACCATGGTCACTCTATATCGTCCTCTGGTAAGGTTAACATTTATCTGACTAGCATGTTCACCAGATCTATAGGTGATTATGTGTTTGTCAGGTTATTTGAAGTGTGTGTTACATATCGATAGGTCATTGGCGTCGCAGAATTGGCGTAGCACCCATGGGCACTGTAGAAGCCGTCACAGTGTTTTTCAACGTGTCCATTAAAGTGCACTGCAATGATCAAGAAGTCACTGTCATTCGTTTGTCATTCGTTTGATAGACTATACGTAAAACCTATCTTTGCGTTCATCTAACAACCCAGATTGAGGTGCATATATAAATATAATTGTGGTCATTGTTCTATTTAGGACTAGTCAGCTTCTCGTATTCACACTATTTACAGAGATTACCTTATGCCATTTATCAACTTAGATACCCACTGCCCTCCAGCTCGTTTTCATTTCCCACCCGGAAACATTTGTAGCACTGTTTTTTGCCTACAAAGAGTCTAGCTGACTCTCCTCTCCATCTAGTCTCTTGCTTCAATTTTCTTTCTCTCTAGCATCTCTACAATATCTTCTGTTCTTCCTTTCATTGTGTTCGCATTGATGGTGCCAATTCGGAATTTTTAGCATTTGCCGTCAATAGTAGAAGAGGAAGATGGTGGATATTTGTGAGAGTAGATGTATGCTTTCCGTATCTGAAATAAAGAAGGTTTACATGATTGCCTGGAAAGGCGTGAATTCATATTTATATTTAGGGTTGCTCCGTCATTTCAGCCCATCCATAATAAACAAAAATATCCAAGAAGAATAGGAAAGATAGTAGCAATAGTAACAGCAGTAGTAGTAATAGTTCTTGCCACAGATAGTGAGTGGAGATATATTTATATTGCTATGGTTCGATTGGTCTATGAGGCTAAGGGGTGGGTGAAGGGTCAGATATATATGATATATAGTTTCCTGAATACGTGTTTGTAATCACTAAAGAAGGAGCCCTCAATATATAATGATAGGCGTAAATATACAATCTCTCTATATATAAAATTCTTTTTCTCTCTCTCTGTCTTTTCCTTATGCATTCCCGATGGCTCGACCAAATCAAATCAAATTTTACAAGACCCCAGGAGTGACAACATATAATTTTTATTTTCATTTGGATTAAAACCTTAGTAGGTTACATACACACACATCTTCACGTAAATACTTAATCAGATACACAGACAAAAGAATTAAACACGATTCGGACGCTGGTTTACACACAGACATGCGCGCGCATACCTACACACGCACACACTCACACACACACGCACATACACACACACACACACACACACATCTATATACAATTATCTATATATCTACATATATAAAATATTGGAACTTCCACCATCCTTTTGAGAAACGTGAAGCCACTACTTCTATGCAATGGCACACAGCCAGGAGGAGGATGAACCATCTCCTAGAGGTCATTATTCTTAGAGGCAATCATTAAGGAGAAAATGCATGTATTCCCAAGATTCCTCTTATCCCTTCCTCTATTTAGCTGTCATTCAAATTCTCAAAGCTTCAGTTTCCTGTTATAGCTAGTTTTGCTATGACAATAAATAAAGGTCAGGCTCAGAGTTTCAAAGTTGTAGAATTGAATACAAGAGAATCGCTTTTTTACCCATGGACAGTTAGTTATATGTAGGTTGTTCACGATTGGAAACTAGAAATCTTCATATGTACGAACGGTAAAACGAAGAATCTGGTCTATCTGGAAGATCTATTTGCTGTTTATTTTTTGTAACACACACACACCATGGCCCTTTTCTCGTACTGTAAAACCAGACAAACATCCAATGCAGTCATTTTGTCTTCTACCTGTCTTCTCTTATCATCTGTTTAAGCGGGCGAAGCTGAGTACGTCAGCTAGTATTGTATAAAATACATGATAAAGAGGCGTATATCTTCCTAAGTACTTTGCTAGATGAGAGGTTGGTGACTCTCCCCCTAATATGTTTAACGGGATTCTTATACACTATTGTGGGGTGGCAGGATCTTGCCTTTATGTAGGAAAGTCTATCGTTTGGTTTTCTATTGAGCTTGTATTCGTTATTTGTTAAGTTTAGTATTACATCCAGGAAGTTAACAAAGGTTAGGATAGATTCTATAGTTATTTTTAAACCGAAATATTTGAAAGTTTGTATGATCTCTTTTCTTAATATATCTAGTGTGTCCGATTTTGTTTCTAGCTATTGCCAGGGCATCAACTATATTTAACACAAAGTGCATAGATGGATAAAGGTTACCTCATGCGGCACTTTACAAGCACACGTGCGGCCCGCACAAAGGTTTTTTACAGCGCGAGCATGTTTTATCTTCGTAAAATTTGTTGTCGTGTGTGACCCTCAGACAACACATATGTGACCCATGTGGTGCTTGGGGGACCATCAGTTTGACATGCCTGGCCTAGGATGTTCAATATATATAGGCCGACCAAATCGCATACATCCGCTCCGTCAAATGAGCGAAGGATCCATTTAATGTTTAAGAATCTTGTGAAAGATATTAGCAGGAGAATTTCAAACTTCTCATCTAGCAAATACATTTTTGACAAGGCAGCCAAAATATCCAGACACCCACACGTCACCATGGATAACATGATCAAAGACCGCAGGGCAAACATCATAACTTTTTCAGAAACTGTATAACGAAACATTCAAGATAAAAAAAAGACTATCAGAATATTTTATCTCTCCTGCACCCATTAACAAGACATTTTCATATGTGTTTGTATGTATGTGTGTCTTTGTCTGTGTGCGTGTGCATGTGTAGGCTTGGGCACATGTGCGCTCACATACACAGTTGAGGAGGATCACGTGTATATATGCGGATGTATGCCTGTGTGTGCATGTTTGTGTGTGTCTGTTTATACAAGTAAATATATGTGTGAGTGTTTGTGTACGAATTCCACATGTGGGCGTGAGTATGTCTACATATTTTTTACATGTATCCTAGGGGATGTTTTTTCAGAAGGGAATGTATTGAATTATCACCGGTGGTGACTTTCCGATTGCTGACAAACGAAGTAAGATCAACTTGCTTCGGGACGCTCGGAGTACCAAGGAAGGTATACGTCAGTGTTTATATATACATATACATACATATACAGGTTTACATATATATACATATCATATATATATATATATATAGTAGGTATAAACCGAAGTTGTAGCTGCCGTACAGCATGTACTATTCGATTTGTTTGAGGCAATCGCAAAACAATATTATATATATATAATGTTATTGACGCTATATTAATGTGTTTTCATGTATGTTCATATGTTCCTATATGTGTGTAGGTAAGATGGTGACTGTTCTAAGACTTGTCAAGAATGATAAACATGCCCGACTATTTATAAGCATGTTCTTTTCATTACAAGACTATCCATTATATTCGCATATGCATAAGTATAAATTGAATGAGAACAGTAATCGGGATTTTTTTTTCTTGTACAGTGAGAATTATCTAAATCCTCGGTAGCGATCATACTGTGTAAAGGAATTTCTGCTGTTTTGCCTTCAACTATACAAATATATGCTATAATTGAATCTATAGAAATTATGTCTTGAAAGATCCTTCGTTGAATAAATCTATTTTATCGTGTATGAAAGACGTTAGAAGTAATTCAGAAATGCATATCTGTATATTTATTCATATTCTAATAATGAACGAATGAGTTGTATTTGCTACACAAGGTATTTTACATCCGTCATTTAGGCTGTTAGATCAAATCTTCTACTACATATGTTTTATGATGTATATGTTGGCTGGGACACTTAATTCTATCGGGTTATCTAGCTCAATGTTTCCCAACATTTTCACTCCTAAGGCCCATTTTTATTTAACAGTATTCAATTGTGTGTATATTATGATTTAACAAGGTAATTGAAAATTTGAACATAGATCAGGCATGTCCAATCCTACAATTGTAGATTCCCAGGAGTCCATAATCCCCAAGTTAGGAACATATGTCCTAGCTGTTAAACAAGTGTGTGTGGGGGGGGGGGGGGGTTCTAGCAACAAACGTGTGAAGAAAGGTTTTGCGATATCAGTACCAACTCACTGTACTCTCAGTTCAAATCCTAGTGTATTCCTCTCTACTTCTATCGTGGCTGAATTGCCTTGCGATATTTGATCCGGGTCCTTGTGTTCTATGTTCTTGAGTGGTTTAACGGCACTAGATGATCCTTAGTTCCCTTTAGAGTAATTAACTGTTGCAAACCTTTGGGTTAGGTGCTTCGCTTACGGATACCTTCTTGCCCTTTCCCACCATTATCGGAGGTACTGAACAATTATAAATTCATGGGTGCTGCCCTTCAACTCCAGACTAAACAGTAGAAAGGTGAGATACTGTTCACCATAAATTGGTCCACACAGCTAAAGCTATAATTTATCAAATAGCTGGTTGCAACGTGGTCAAGTGGTTAAATATATCACGCAGAAAAATAGCAATCTGAAAAATAATGAATATATATATATGAGAGAGAGAGAGGGGCGGAGAAAGAGAGAGAGACAGAGGGAGAGAGAGAGAGAAGGCAGAAGGAAGACATACAACGATATAGAAATGGCAAAATTAATGGATGTTCTTGCCTCAATTTATGAGAGAGAATACATATATATATATATATATATATATATATATATATATATATATATATAAGATATATATGCATATCTTATATATATATGATATATATGTGTGTATATGTATAAATATACAAATATATATATATATATATATATATATATATATATAGAGAGAGAGAGAGAGAGAGAGAGAGAGAGAGAGAGGGGTGGGGTGAATTCTAATTCCATACAGTTGATTGACAATTCATAAGCAGTAAATGATGGAGTTGGTTGACATTTGTCGAACTCAATATCTTAATGAACCATACTGGGAACTTTGCCAGTTTTCTGTTTTCACACTTCACCACGAATCTTCCGCGAGGAAAACGATACTTGCTAAGTTTTTATTGGCTGAGACGGGAAAGATATTGAAAGATATTTTATTCTGAAAGCATAAGGCCTTAAGCTCGGCTTTTTGTTTGCTGTATTGATTGAAATGAAAATAGACACCGAATTATTCCTTATATAGATGATACTGGAAAGTGTAGCTACCGCGACCCCTTTTCCAGTGTGAATAATAAGCAAGCATTAACATGGGACGGTCGAGTTTGCATGGTTGGGTGGGGGTTAAAGGAGTGACACATTATATCACCAAAGAAACAAATTGGTCAATAAAATTAGAGGAAACGCTAAAAGATAGAAAAATATACTACTGACAAAATAAAGCATTGAAGAAATACGTGTTCGGTAATATATAAAGACTACCCTATCTACGTGATTTTTCTTCATGAAAATCTACACTGTCAAAGAGACGAGATTAAGAATCAGATTTTCAAACCTTCAGCTTCACTCAATAACATATACGAGTGTATGTTTACGTTTGTGTCTATTGTATTTGTATGAGTACTGTCCATAAAATGTGTATGTGTATCTGTGTGTGCATGTGCATTTGTGTGTGTATGTGTGTGTGAGTGTGTGTGTGCGTGTGCGTATGTGTGCGTGTACGTGTGCGTGTGTGTGTATGTGTGTACCTAAGTGTAAAATGTTTGTCTGTGAAATATGTAGAATGTATATGGGCTTGTAAGTGTAAAATGTACGCGTGTATAATGTGTGCATATATATATGTGTTTGATCTTGGGAAGATTGTATTGTAGCTGTATATAAAATACGCGTTTGTGTATCTGCGTACGTATACATTTGTGTGTAAAATGCGCGCGCGTGTGTGTGTGTGTGTGTGTGTGTGTGTGTGTGTGTGTGTGTGTGTGTGTGTGTGTGTGTGTGTGCGTGTGTGTGTGTGTGTGTGTGTATCTATGGACGTGAACATGCAAAATTTGTATGTGTGTGCGTAGAACATGCATTTGTAAAATATGTGTACGTGTGTTTGTGTATCTGTGAAGGCGTGCGTGTGCAATTAGTGAGTTCAAAATGTGTATTTATAAAATATGTGTGTGTGATTGTGAATCTGTACATGTATGCGCGTACAATTTATGTGAGTTTAAAATGTGTATGTTTGTAAAATATGTGTGTGTGTGATTGTATGCGTGAGTCTGTCTGTCTGTGAATATACGGATATATGCATCATGGGGTCTTTAGTGACTAGGGCACAGAAATATAGCAAGCTTTGACTGATTTCTAGTTTTTGTAAAGGGAGAAAGCAATGAATGGACTTTTACTAATGGCAATTCATCAGATACTACTTGAGATGTAGTATTTGTCGATAAATTGATTCCCCCTTAAAGGGGGATGAACGAAATGGCAGCGGAAATGTATGTATATGTATATGCATATATATATATATATATACATATATATATATATGTATATATTTATATGTGTATGCATGTGTGTATATGTATATGTAAATATGTATATGTGTGTTTGTGTGTGAATGCGCGTGGATTAGTAGCTAGAGTGTTGGTTCAATTCTCAGTAATGCGTTGTGTCCAGTTCACTCAGTTGTGGAAATGAGTTGTGGCGTCACTGGTGCCAAGCTATAACGGCCATTACCTTGGACAACGTCAGTGGCATGGAGAGGGGAGACTTCCATAAACAACCTTGTCCGGGCTTGTGCCTTGGAGGGTAAACTTTCTAGGCACAAATCCCATAGTCATTCGTGACCAAAGGGGCTCTTTTTTCTTCTTCTATCTCTCTCTCTCTCTATATATATATATATATATATATATATATATATATGTATATATATATATATATATATATATATATATATATGTATGTGTGTGTGTGTGTGTGTGTGTGTGTGTGTGTACATATATAGATATATTTATGTATGTGTGATGGGGAATCTTGTGGAAAAGGTTACTTAGATTTTCGTATAAGCTTCTTCTTTCTTTGAGTCACGTAACTCCGAATGGAGTCGTGGTTGTGTCGTAGTGATATACGGCGTTTCTATGGCGTTTTTAAATCTGGCGGAGGTCATTTTCTCTCCAGGTCTGAATACAGTAGATTTCTTCCAGATGATAGAAAATTAAAGAATGGAAGTGAGAAAGAGATTACAGAGAAAGAATTCACCCCAGTAGTAGACTGGTACTTTCGAATTGTTGAAAGGCAAAGTTGACCGCGATGGAATTTGAACTCAGAGAGCAGACGGACGAAACGAATACAGCAAAGCATTCTATCCGACGTTCTAACAACTCTGCCAATTTGCCGCCTAAGCTAAGCTTATGTAATGCAATTATTTCTGGATTAAAACAATACTGTCGTCAAGCTTAAATACATGCTTTGACTTCCATTTTATTCAATGATATATGAGGATTTTTAAACTCAACACCTTTGGTGTTTTATTCCCAGCAATAATTGCGTTGCAAAAGATTGGCTTTATATGAAACTTTAAGTAACGTTTGTTTTTGTTTTTTTGGGGCAAGATTAAGTGTAAATATAAAATATCTCTATTTTCTTAATATTGTGCTCTTTAATGTCTCATAAAGGACACTTGTTCAAACAATTATATATATATATATATATATATATATATGGGTGTGTGTGTGTGTGTGTGTGTAAGTGTATATATGTGTGTCTGTATATATATATATATATATATATATATATATATATATATATATATATGTATATATATATATATATATATATATATATATATATATATATATATATATATATTTATATATATATATATGTATATTTATATATATATATATATATATATATATATATATATATATATATATATATATATATATATATATATATATATATATGATAGATTACCTGTGAATAGATATAACGAGGAAGTAGATTTACAGAAAAACAATTATAGCTTTAGCATCAAAATAAAAATGAAATATATATACATAAATCTGTAAACATCTTGAATAAGGGGAGGAATGTAGTTTGTATTATCATATAATTTAGAAATAATTCCATCACAATATTCCATCACATTTGTGAAGCTGTTAAATAAGCTGTAAAACCCACCTCATAAGTTCTCATTCGTGTTTAATATTGAGGTAAACTACATGGTCACTTAACCTGCTATAAAAAACCAACCAAGGACGCAGCTTGGCTGAATATTTAAGGGGTTCACCTCACAATCATTATGTCCCGAGTTCTATTCCACTGCTGAACCTGTTCAACAAATGCCGTGTACCATAGCCTCAGGCCCTTCGAAGCCGATGTTTAATGTGTGTGTATCTATGCGTGCATGTGTATGAGTGTGTGTGCGTTTCCATGCCTTCATATGTCATCCAGTCCATAGCTCATCTCATCTATTTAAATTTCATTGCTTCTATTTCTGTGTCTATTTACAGGATTATACCATAACGCTATATCTTAATCAGTATTGGATCGATGAGCGTTTAGTTTACTCAAACAATTCCGACGATAATCTCACCCTAACTGGAGATTTTGCCGAAAACATCTGGGTGCCAGATACATTTTTTGCCAACGATAAAAATTCGTTTCTCCATGACATCACAGAGAAGAATAAAATGATCCGATTGTTTGGCAATGGATCAATTGTTTATGGCATGCGGTAAGTACAATATGTTTTTATTTACCTTTGAACTGACACAAAAAAGACGTGGGTCTTACTGGTTAGAATGTTTGGTTGACGATCGTAACATCATAGGTTCGATTCCGAGCGGTGTGTTGTGTCCTTGAGTGAGAAATCTATTTCACGTTTCTACATTTCACTTAGCTATAGTAAGTGTGAGTTGTAACTGCAATTCTAAATAGTCAACCTTTAATTTTTGTTTAACGTTGAGCTGATGAGACGATGAAGCGCGTGTGGCTTAGCTGATAGGGTATGTATTCGGAAAGGTCACGCGTTCGATTCTCGGAGTGGCGCGTTATATCCTTCAAAAAGACACTTTATTTTACATGTCTCTAGTTTACTTAGCTGGTAAAAGTGCATTGTATCTGCAATGGATATCGATCATGTCACACCCTTTTACGCTGAATTTCCCTGAGAACTAGGTTACGTGTGCAAGTATTTGTGGAATGTCTCAGTCACTTGCAAGTTAACTTCACGTGTATGCTGTTGTTATCAACTAACTAAAACACTCCTCATCGAAACTGACGAAAGCCAACCACATATCACCCAACACATTCCCTAAAACTACATATGATGTTGATCCTCATATCCATCTCACATAAATTACACAAAATCTATACATTGAAGATGAAAACCCGTAATTAAACGCCTTAAATCATTTCGGAACATGAACAAAGGAAACACTAAAAATTAGTAACGCCCAAGCAATTTACATTTTCAATCTCAACATACAATTTCAGTTACACACAAGATAATATAATGCCTTTCCACTGATTCAGTTGAATTTCCCATTTAGTTGAACGAATAACTGAATCCTCTTCATTAAAAAAGCGAAGCAGAATCTGCCATTTCTAATTTACACTGAGCTGGGCACAGTTTATATTTCTGTTTCACAATTAAGATATTACGTACCTCATATGTCCTCTAAACCAATGAAATTAAAGCTAAACCACCAGAAACATGCCACATATCTAACAAAGATCAAACAGATATCGTATCATATATCTTACAGAACACATATAGAAAGCCAGTACCTACCACAAACAAACTCTGTTGAATCCCGAGTTGCACGTTCAATTGATCAAATAACTAAATGTGCATTGTCGAATCCGACAGAGGATCCAACATCTTTATTATATTTTAAATAGGATATTTTACATTAAGAATATAGTAACACTTATATTGGGTATTTGTAGAAGCCTAAATATTAAGTTTACATTTTCAATCTGCAAATACAATTTTAATTACACTCAAGATAATATAATGCCTTGTCACTGATTCAAAAATTCAGCGTTCAATTGAGTGTTCATCGTTGTATCCGACGGAGGATGCATTCAGTCTTACACTACACCGGACTGGGGGTTGGAAGGACTGGCTGAATTCACGAAAATATTAGTTCAAGATATAACAAACTGTTCTAAATAGAGAGATGTGCAGGCCGAAAGAAAGAAGAGTGAGTTCTTATTCACAACACATCAAACATGGCAGCCAATAATGGCGGCGGTCGATACACACTGATCAAATACAACGTAAAACGAAAGTGAAAGTTATTGATCTTCCGAGCGTATGAACTTATTCCTAATTGCTTTCTTATCTGTAAATATCGATCTTTTCACATTTTGATATCTAAATACATACTTTGTCATTTATGCCTGTATTTACAACAATTGTGCCTGGATTTATTTACCCCTGTGTATCTATCCAGCTATCTCTCTCTCTCTATATATATATATATATATATAGAGAGAGAGAGAGAGAGAGAGAGAGGAGAAAGAGAGAGAGAGGGGGTGAGAGAAAGATATATATACATTTCTCTCTCTTTCTCTCTCTCTCTCTCTCTATATATATATATATATATAGAGAGAGAGAGAGAGAGAGAGAGAGAGAGAGAGAGAGAGGAGAAAGAGAGCGAGAGGGGGTGAGAGAAAGATATATATACATCTCTCTCTCTTTCTCTCTCTCTCTCTCTCTATATATATATATATATATATATATATAGAGAGAGAGAGAGAGAGAGAGAGAGAGGAGAAAGAGAGAGAGAGGAGGTGAGAGAAAGATATATATACATCTCTCTCTCTTTCTCTCTCTCTCTATATATATATATATATAAATGTGTGTGTTTGTGTGTGTGTGTGTTTGTGTGAGTGTGTGTAAGTGTACGCGAGGGGAATGCGTTCGTTTCTTTGCATATGTTCTACTGTTTGAATATATAGTAATGTAAGTATATATTCCTGAAACGCTAAAATTCATTATTCTTTATACCAGAGACTAGCACACACACACACACACACACACACACACACACACACACATACACATATACACATACACACGTGTGCACTTATATACATGTATGAACATGTGTAAATGTACGTATGTATATTTATATCAGTTTCCTTCAGTAGTGTAGCACCAATTGCCTCGTTTAATTGTATCAACTTCACACAATGATACATTTTCTGGAGACATAAAAAAAATAAACTGTTTCTTTAAGATCCAGAAAGATAAAAGCTGTCTAAATTGCCAATTTTACGTATCCTATCAACGCTATCTACAACTTATGAAATACATGAATTCTTTCAAAATATTAATTTTCCAATTCTCAAGACGTCTCATAACGTTCATTTTCCTGAGGTAATTTATCAGGCAATGCACATAAAATGGAATAAAGCAAAACCGTTTTTCAAGAAAATGATATATTTTCTCTAGTTTCCGTTTGCTCACAATCGTACACAAGATAGAATCATTGTATCTGCTTAATATCCAAAAATCACATTCTCACATCATTATTAACACCTATATTACCACTATAGATTGATAGGTAATATTGATTTTTTTTTACATAACCGCAAAGATATTTGGCATTTTAAAAATCGACTATTAGTTGATTGAAATGAACATACATATTAACATACATAATTTAATTATATAATTCTTGAAAAGATGTAACAAAAGTATTGAACCCTTTCCTGGGTCTGCTGTAAATTCTATCTTTCGCACAACAAAGAATCGTCTATCTGGTGGCATGATATGCTATAAATGGCATCCAAATCAACTAACTATACGACAATGTTACATATTGAGGAAAGGAGTCTATCGTCAGATCGATCCAAGAAAACATTGTGTAATTTGGGATTAGGGCAGTTTTGGGAAAGCCCGTACAAAGCAAATTAGAAATACAGGAATAAAATGTTTGCGTAGCTAGGAGATCAGTGAGTCGCTCCAAGTAGAGCCGCTACTTATCGAAAGTGAGAGATCGTAGTTCCGAGGATCAACGAATCAATTATTCCATTGGTCTTCCTATTGCTGATACAATCAGCCGGTCAAACATAGCTTAAATATATATCTTTGAACTCGCTATCTTCAATTCGATATTTGTGCCTACCCCTAACTATGGTCACGAATTTTGAGTAATGACCAAAAGAATGTAATCGTGAATTCAACTGGTTGAAATGGGATCTTCCAAAGAGTCTTTGGAGTAACGTTACTCGATATGGTGGGTAACTTGGAGATCAGGGAGTCACTCTAGGTAGAGCCGCTACTTCGCATCACTGCGCTGGTGCTACGGACATGTGGTTAGGATGTCTCAGGAACAAATCGATGGACAGATCAGGTTTTACAGGCAAAGGGACTCAGGGGTGGACCCCGAATAAGATGGTTGGAAAACATCCAGAAGCTCGGTTGGTCTCGCTTGGGG
>OZ024741.1:137241334-137276334 GCA_964016885.1 Eledone cirrhosa | reverse complement strand
ATCAGTACTAAAATCTTAAACCTCTCCTCTAATAAGGCTATCTTCGACAGGGCGAAACCCTACTATAACACGGCGTTGACTAACAGCGGCTTCTCACAACCTATCACTTACTCTCCAACTAGCAACAACACCATTAAGAAAAGTAAGCGCAACAATAGACAAACTATCTGGTTCTCTCCTCCCTTCTCACTCAACGTTAAAACCAATGTAGGAAAAAAATTTCTAGCCCTCTTAGATAGACACTTTCCCATAGGTCATAAATACCGCTCCATCTTTAACCGACACAAAGTTAAACTAGGATACTCCTGCGATAAGAACATGAAGGTCCACATCACCAGCAGCCCTAGGAGCAACACCCCACTAGGGTGCTCTTGCCGTAAGCCTGAAGCTTGCCCCCTTCAACAGCAATGCAAGACACCAGCTGTAATTTATGAAACTGTGGTCACTTCCAAACGACCAAACGAACCACAGGAAGTCAAATCATATGTGGGCATGGCGGAGGGCCGATTTAAGGAACGTTTCCTGAACCACCTATCTACCTTCAGGTACCCGGACAGACGTTCATCCACGAAACTCGCGAGCCACGTATGGTCCCTCAAGGACTCAAGTATAGACTACTCCATTCAATGGAAAGCCATCACTAAGTCCAAGCCATACGCAAGGGGAAATCCGACGTGTGGCTTATGTATTGACGAACGAATAACTATTCTAAAGAGATTACGCAATAGTGATTGTCTAAACACGAGAAATGAATTTTTCACACGTTGTCCACACGTCGCCAAACACCTATTGCATAACTACAAGGCCCCGGACTGATTCTTTGTAATTTAATTTTAAACCTAAAAACTTTTCGGACTTTCGCAGTTATATCCCTTACACCTCTCGCACGCAGTCTAGTATTGCCTGTGTGAAGTGACCGGGTTTCTGCGCATGAGCGTTCGTACGGTTGTCCTTCCTGTTCCTATAACCATGCCCATTCCGAGCTGAGGATCCGCTAATGTGAAACAATTGTTCTCGGTATGGTGAACTAACTGTTGTGTAACCACTTCTACCTAACTCGGCCCATGGACTGAGTGCTCTACCACTACGGATATTACCTTCCAGTGTTCCACCACTATATATATATATATATATATATATATATATATATATATATATATATATATATATATATATATATATATATATATATATATATATATATATATATATATATATATATATGGAAAAGAAATTGAGAAATATGAGAGTGTGCGTGTGTGTATGTGTGCCTTTATGTGTGTATTTTTGTATACATAGATATATATTTGTGTGTGAGAGTGTGTGAGTGTAGGTGTGTCTTTGTATATATGTATGTGTGTGTTTGTGTATGTGTATGTGTATGTGTATGTGTATGTGTGTCTGTGTACATATTCGTGCATGCATTCTCCGTTTTCGAAACACATATGTGTGTTTATATGTATTAGAGTTGTATTTATGCATGCATGTATAACTATATTTCTACGCATTTTTGTGTTATGATTGAAGGCACGTGGTTCAGTAGTTAGTGTGTTCGACTCATTATAGTAAGGTCGAGAGTTCGATTTCCGGTAGCACATTTTGTCTTTCAGCAAAACGCAATATTTCACATTCCTGCAATCTACAAAGCTGGAAAAATTGAGAAGTATGTCTCACGCTGAATCTCGCTGAAATATACACTAAGGACACGCGTGTCTCTGTAATGCTCAGTCACTCGCATAGGCTATTCTACTGCTCAAACAACTCGAACACACTTCGTCGGGACCGACGAAGGCCCAGCATATTCTGTACACGTTATGAATACATGTGTGTATATATGTACGTTTGTCTATGTGTGTGTACATTTGTGTCCACGTACATGATATGAACAAGTGTATTTTGGGCGTATGGATGCTTGTCTGTGTGTGTCTATGTGTGTGTATATGTGTGTGTGCGTGCGTGTGTGTGCGTGTGTGTGTGTGTGTGTGTGTGTGCGTATGTATGTGTGTATACATGTTATGAAAATATAAAAGTTGTCAACATATGTATGTTTGTGTGTCTATGTATGTCTGACTATGCATGTGTTTACGAAAATGCGTATATTATGAGTATGCGTGAATGTATGTCTAAGTATGAATCTGTATGTGTGCATGTTATTAACACATTTACTTGTCAAAATACATGTGTATAGTTGTGTTCGTTGTGTATGTGTGTATATATGTCTATGTACATATATATATGTTATGAACTTTGCCTCAACCAACTCGATTAGTACCTGCTATATAGCAGCTACAACTTAGATTCATGGCCAATATTGTGTGTGTGTGTGTATGTGAATGTTTAGCTTTGTACATATTATCAACATATGAACATATATGGGTTCTAGACGAGAGAGATTTTAATATAAAATAAATAGCTCCAAGCTAAATACTTAAGAATGTTCAAAATCTTAATTAAACTTCAGTGAATATTTCATAAATTTGGGTTTGTGTTTCTGCCTAATGTTGCTTCTTTTTTGATTTTTTTGTTTGCTTTTTATTAAATAGAGTACTTTTTTTTATCTTTCGCCATTTTTATATTTATTTTCATCACTTGTGATTTCTGTAGTAGTTTGTTTTGTGTTTGTTTTTTTGTCAAGCTCCCCTGTTTATTTTTTTTTTTTTGCGGGGGGGGGGGGGTTCTGTTTGTTTAGTTTTGTCTGTTTTATATTTAATATTTTATTCTTTTATGGGTTTTAGTCTTACAATGACCATGATGGGTCAATACTTACCTTTTTATTTGTTTATATATATATATATATATATATATATATATATATATATATATTATATTATATCCTGTGTTTTTGTTATAGTCTATTGTCAATTTTTTTGCTTTTTTTGTTTGTTATTTTGTATTTAGTGTGTTTTTTATGAATCATGGCCTAGTGGTAAGCGCTTTAGACTGACCATCACAAGGTCATGTGTTAGATTCCTGGATCAAGCGGTACGTAGTTTTCTACCTAGTGTTAACGTCAACAGCATTGTATCATAAATGGAAAGTTCAGCAGAAACATTGTTTTCTTGGTTCGATCTCACCATCGACTTCTTTCCTTCAAGGTATGATAGCCCAATAGAAAGAATCAGCAATTGAATGACCAATGGAAACATTATGTACTTGGTCCAACCTGACGTTCAACCTTAGATCAGAAGTTAGTATAACCAGTGAGTAGATCAATTGAAACCTTGTTTCCTTGGTTCGATTTGACAATCGGCTCCTTTCCTTTACCAGGAGTTGTGACCGAGAAGTAGTGTTCGAGATGAAGAGATACATGGAAACATTGTTTCCTTCGTCCGATCTGACGATCGGCTCACTTCTTTTCATCTACCTACAAATAGCATTAACAATGGAAACAACTAATGGAAACTTTGTTTCCTTGGTCCGAAGTGTTGATTGGTTCCTTTCTCCTTTTTTTTCCTTTTTCTCTGAGTTTTGTTGTTGTTCTTTTTTTGTTTTGTTTTTTGTCAGCTGTCTGTTTTGTTGTTATTGTTGATTTTCCTTCATCTTTCTTTTGCTCCAGCTTCCCATCCTCTCTTGAGGAAATAAATGACATTAAGTTTGTGATTGAAATATTTCCAATGAATTTTTCTGTCAATTGTCTCTTTCTTAATTCATCCATTTCATTTCATTAAATTTGATTTCGTTTCGCTTTCATGTTCGTTTCGTTTCTATTAACAATACAGATTTACCACAACCTTGGCCTGTATGATGGATTTGCATTATTATCCACTAGATGTCCAGAATTGCACGGTAGAAGTTGAAAGCTGTGAGTTAATTTCATTCATATATCTTTTCATTGTCAATTTTTTTTTCTAATTGTGCAATCCTATTTTTTCTTTTACTTTTGGTTAGGGTTGTTGCTGTTACGATGCCGTTATTTTGGAGAGAGAAGGGAGTTGTGTTGCTATTGTTATTGTTGTGCTGTCGTTTGGAAGTTGTGTTGTTATTGTTGTATTTTTGTATTGTTTTTCGAGGGATATGAGTTTGTTGATGTTTTTCAGCTGTCTTTTTGTGAAGTTTTGTTGTTGTTGTTATTTCGTAATGTTTTTGTGCTACGAATTGTTTTTGTTTCTTGGGTGGGGAGCAGAAGGTGCTCTCGCAGCTTCGATGATCGATTTGTCTTTTTCCGGTTTTAAGATTTTGAATTTGCGAAGTTCTACTTTTGCTTAATTTTTTTTTTCCTCTTGGCGATTTCAATCATTTGACGACGGTCATGTTAGAGCACTGCCTTTATTTACTTTTCTATTCTCGTGGCTTCGTCGATTTGTTGTTTTCCGGTTTTGAGATTTTGATTTTTTACGCTTTCATTTTCTATATTTGCTTTATTTTCGCTATTTTTTCTCATGTTGTTCATTTGTATTCTGAACATTCGACAGTCATATTAGATGATGGGGGGGGGGCTATATTAACGAAACGAGAAAGAAACCACATTGTAATAGTATTTTAGGGTTACAGTGGATTGATTGAATAACTCCTATTGTTGATTGGTGACTGAGTACGAGGAGTTAGTTATGTATTATAAAAGGTTTTCAATGACCACAACTCTTATTCAATTTTGAAACTACCGTCAAACAAGCGATGTCAACATTTTTTTTCTCTTCGCTATGGTAATGGTAGCTTGTTAGCCGCGTTTCAGAATGAAGCAAAGTTTAATTGGAAATCAAATTAATTACACTTTTTCGGGAAAGGCAAATGGCCTAGTGGTTAGATTGCTGAATTAACGATCATAAGGTTTACGGGAGCTGAATAGTGCTCTATAGTATTTTACGTTGCTCATTCTTCCAGTGGTTGCGAGCAGTAGATAGAAAAAGTAATGGAAGGAGTTTGCGTTTTCCTTATTTTTTCTCTCTGTTAAAAGCAAAATATTAAAACAAAAATAATTTTATTGGCATAGGCATTGCTGTATCGTTCATACATTAGCGTTGCAATCACGTTGGTCTGTGTTCAGTCCCGTGGGTAAACGCAATATATATATATATATATATATAAAATAATTAAGTCAAATATATAAAATTTGGCTTCGTTTATTATAAATTATAGATATACTGCTATATATATTTCGGTGACAGCCATCATTGGCTGTGACCTCTTCAGGCAGTCCGAATTGGTGTGGGAAAGACAGGTACACATGTTGTTGAAGTGTGTTTTACTCCGTCAATACATCGATATGGCCAGCTCCTGGTTGTATTGTTATTTCTCTGATGATTCTAGTTCCTCAGAGAAATAACAACACAACCAGGAGCTGGACATATCGATTTATTGAAAACTAAAAGTGTATGTGTTTTAACTATACAGCAGTGGTTCTCAAACGGTAGGTACTCCTCTACCAGGGGGTATTTTATGTGTGTATTTAAAATGATACTACCATATCGTTGTGGTTGTGTTCATTAAGCAGTTAATGAGTCTGTTTATGTATAGACTCAATAGTGTACATTGTGTATATGTCAAATGAAATGTCCACCTAACTGTCAGTGATAGGTACCTAATCAGTGTGGTTCAGTCTCAGACCACAGTCCACCTAACTGTCAGTAATAGATAACTTTCCTTTTATTTGCCACCAGGGCATCAAAGAGTGGGACAAGTACAATGGGGGGAGTTTACATAAAAAGGCGTCCTCAATAAGGAGGAGGCAATAATATAAAATATAAAATATAACAAAAATAAATTGAATAACAAAATCCTCAATAGGGAGGAGGCGCCTTGGGGGCTCGCACACACCCCCGAAAAAGTGTGCAACCCTTCTCCTCAGGAGCACAGAGAGAGGGTGCTCCCTTGATCTTTCATCTTGCTCACCTACAGTCTGATGTAGAGTGAAGGCCCATTCACACGGACCATTCTCGCCACTTTCACCCATCTTTCATAAAACGGCTGGGGTGCAGCACCTCTCTCTCCATCCTGATCCTTCTTCCGAAATGATATCGGAAGAAACGGACCAGTTGTTGGCCAGAGAGAAAGGTGTCTTACCTCAGTCCTTTCAGACGCGTCCACCATACAACCTCTTTCACCATGGCTATTACGCACAGAAACACCGCCTCTCCTTCGTTTTTGAAGAGGGGAGGCGGCTTGATCGTTACAATAGACTCGGTGGTCAACCGGATCGGTCCCACCCGTGACAGCAGTCGTTCGACATAGCCCCACAGATCGGCAATGCCCGAGAAGTGTACCAATGCGTGTGCAGCGGTTTCCTCGTCGCACACGCATCTGGGACAGATCTTTTTCGAGGGGTCCCTACCCGTGCGCCCGTGTCTGTAGTAATAGATATCAGATCAATGTAGTTCTATCACTGAATAAACAAACTATCTTAAATTTATTATTAAAATAAAATTCAACAACTTTCTATATTAAGTATGTAAGTAATAAGGGAATTTGGGTGTATGTCTGGGAGTGGAGGGTGGAGTTAAGGAGGTGTAAGATGCATGTCTTTTGATAAAAAGGAAATGACTCCAAAGAAAAAAATAAGGTGATTAAATTTAATTAGTGTTGGAATTTTTGAGGGGGGTGTATGTTGTTGTTGTTAGTTTGGGAGGGGAGCTGACAAACATATTTACCTCCCTACATATAAACATACATACAGCCCATACACATATTCTAGTTCATACATTTACACACACAAATGCACACACACACACACATATACTTATATATCCATACAAATACATACACACACACATACATACATATATATATATACACATACACATACATGTACACATGCACACACACATACATACATACATATTTTCACACATATATTTGCATACAACTTTCTACCGAGTTAACAAAGAACTTACTATGATAGATCTACATAGCAAAATTGTAAAATTATTCAATTAAATTGTCTAGACAACCAACTACAAGTGAAGTCATTATTTTCCTTTTTCATATATATATATATATATATATATATATATATATATATATATATATATATATATATATATATATATATATATGGGGGGAGGGTATTTTTCTGTGTTTATGGCCGTTGGACAAAAACGAGATGGATAAAATAATGATTTCTTATATAGGCACAAGGCCAGCAATTTGGGGGAAGGGGAAATCGATTAAATCGACGCCAGTGCCTGACTGGTACTTTATTTTATGGACCCCGTAAGGATGAAAGGCAAAGTTAACCTCGGCGGTATTTGAAATCAGATCATAAAGGGCCGTAACTTTATGCTGCAAAGTATGGCGTCCGACACCTCTACCGATACTGCCAATCCATCGCCCTGGGAGATGGATAAAATAACAATTACAGGCATCGATAAGATCGACTAAATCTAGGCGGTGCCCCAGCATGGCTGCAGTCTAATGACTTAAGCCAGTAAAGGAATGAAGCCAGTAAAGCTGTTCATCCTTTCATAGTCATGTATGTAATGGCGAAGGAGAATTTAAAAGCAAGTTGCCTGAAAGCGTCCTTAATTCTAAGATACAAGACGATATGTTTTAAAGTGTTGAAATTTATAATTTATAATTTTAAGAACCTTCGTTATGTTATGCTTCACACTCTAGACAAATATTGAGAACTTTATTTAAATTACTTTTTTTCCAAATACTTGATTGTTTACAAAAATTATTTGAAAATCCAAAGCAGTGTCTTTCATTAGAAATATGGTAACAAAAGGGTCAATATTCTTGTTTCTCGTAGAATTCATTTTGTTATTGCAAAATAATTTCAACAATGTAACAATTTAATAGATTATAAATTGTTGAACAACTTTAGACAATTCAAGGTGGCAGAAGTTTGGTCAATTTAATGGCAAAGTTTTACACAAACAAAAAACATTTTCGACATTTTAGACAATTCCAATACTGCATCATTTTACTAATTGTTATTTTTTTTAAGAATACAGTTTACAATAAGGAGAAAAAAGAAAGATATAAAAGATGAAGAAGGTGCGAAATGGGGACTAGACCAACTCTACAACCCTGGGGGGACGGTATATTTCAGCGGTACCACGCGAACAAGATGGCGAAGGCGTTTCCGCTGAGAACAGCCAACGCTAACTGCTGTATCAGCCACTCAACCTCATTGGGCTCTTTCCTCGGGCGGGATGCTCTCCTCCCGATTTTGTTGAGGAAATCAGCAGCCTAGAAACCAAGGACACCGAAGGTCTCGATGGCAATCGGCAAACGGTCCATTAAGTATTGAATCAGGAAATGATCAGTGAAATATTTGAATTTTGTTAGGCCTTGGTCAGTCCATGCCTGGTATTTAGCCAAAATATTATTTGAATAAAATGCCCAATTGTTTGCTGTAATATAAGAATATAATAATTGTTAAATACCTGCCTTTACTTTTTTACATTAAAGTGTGTAAAACTGTGCCGCATTGCATTAGAAAAGTTTTTTTTAACATTTTCGTATTAGTTAAATCCCCATAGTCATTAAGATTACTTGGCTAATATTTCTTTTTAAAACTGAACATTAAATAAAAATATCCCGACGCGTTAATTGTCATTATAGTAAATTCTGTCGTTAAGATTTTGAATATTGTTATTAAATTTGTTTCGTTATAATATATGTTGGACATTAAACAAGAATATCAACACATAATTTTGTCATTATGGTAAATAAATATTGCAGTAAATCAATAAATACTGTCGTTAAGATTTCGTTATTAAATTTATGTCGCTATAACAAATTTCATCGTCAAAATTGAACACTAAACAAAAGTATCGAAATAGTGTTTTAGATTGGAATAAAAAAAATGTAAATCGTATAAAAGCAACGTATTTGTGAGCGACGTTTTGAATCTTTGGGAACACCAGTTTCCTGATATTGAACCAGTGAAAGTAATTAGCGTTATTATTATTAACGTTATATTGGAAGTTGGTTCAAATCTCGCCGAGGTTAGCTTTGCCTTTGATCCATGCGGGGATTAATCGACTTTCCCCTCCTTCCAAATTGTTGGTTTTGTGCCTAAATCAGAAACTATTCACTACAGCCTTAAGCATTGGCTCGTTACTCTCAGGACATTTATGTAGACTGCTATTCTACATCTGAACACAAGCATCCACTCTAATTAGACCTCTTCCACCTTCAGATCACCTTAATGTACACTCTATCAACATCACCCTTCTTATGAAACATGCTGTAGATGTCATTAACTTCCTTCTCTTTCTATCAAGTTCCTTTTACTTGCTTACAGTCCATTTAAGAATTCCTGCACTCTACCTAATAATAGACACAGCTAGGGAATTTACTGCACTTATGATATTTCTACTATTCAGCTGTGATTTTAGTATGTTCCTTACTCTCCTTATGTATTCAGATCGTATCATCTCTTTCATTTTTTTTTTTTTGTTTGTCCTTTATGTTATCTGACTCCAGAACACGCAAATATATATATATCCCTCTTCGATGTCGATCTCATTTATCATCTCACCCATTGGTACCTCGATTCCTTTGCTTCTCTTCAATTTACCTCTCCTCATCACTAGGGATACACACTTATTAACACCAAATTCCATACATATATCATTACTGAAAATACTCTTGGCAATACATGGAACAAGGGTATGAGGGTAAGGACAAATAATAAAGGGGAGAGACTATCTCCTTGGAAGATACCTCTCTTGATTTTCACTCCTCCCAAGGCGTTAGCTGTTTCCCAGGTCTTCATGCTATTACTTAATAGCAGTCTGATGTTGTACGCCACCTTTAAGATTTTCGTCTCATTTATGTACAACGTCACCAACAACAATGATAATTGTTTCTACATTTGTCACAAGGCCAGCAATTTGAAGGGAAGGGGAAAGTCGACTAATTCAACCCGTAATGATGAAAGGCAAAGGTAACATCGGCGGGATTTAAACTCAGAATGTAAAGGGCCGTAACTCTACGCTACAAAGCAGGGTGTCCGACGCTCTACCGATTTTGCCATCCACCGCCCCAAAAAACTATAATAATAACGCTTATAAAAAGTTAGAAATACATCGTAACGCTTAGACGCTAGTCCTTCATAGTTGCAGGAGAGATAGGAAGTAAGATAGACAAACGCAAAATGGAAATAAAAACAGGAAAAAGGAGAGAAATACACGTGGCACATATATGTGAATATGAGTATATCTATGTATATATGCATGGCATGGTGTGCTGCTTTTCATGGGTTCTTGAGCGAAATAATTTATCTCAACTTTCTCATTCTTTCAAGAATTATGACCGGCAGATAGTATAACAAAGGAAACATTGTTTCTTTAGTCCGAGCTGATGATCAACCCTTCTCCTTTTAATTTTTCCTTTTTTTGTATGTAATGTTTTTCTTAATTTGGGGTATATTTTGCCGTCTACCTTCCTGGTAATAAAGTTATAATGAACAAAGTTGTAAAGAAAAGGAAAATTTCCATCATCCCTTGCGCCATCGGTCATCCTTTGGATTTTAAGGATGTTTTACAGATTTTTACAGATATTTTAAAGGTTTCAGATATCGTGACCATTTCAGTCATATTTTTCTCCGGATAGCTTGGTATATATCTTTTAGCGCTAATAATAATAGGTATGAAACTAAACGTATATTTTAGGTACTGGATGTGCAAACTCCTCAATAGTCCAGGGATATCCTCCTCCTATTATATATCTATCTCTGCATGTGTGCACACATTTGCGTGTATGAATGTGTGCATGCATACATGTATGTATGTATGTATGCATGCATGTATGTGTGCATGCATACATGTATGTATATATTAATTAATTAAGAGAGAGTCAATTCTAACGTAGACAATTATTTCATTAGAATTTAGACCTCAATTAAGGTAATTATGTATGTTTGTGTGTGATTTTGCCTCTGTGTGTTTGTGTCTGAGTGCCTGTGTGCGCGTGTGTCTGTGCCTTGTGGATGTCGTTGCATGTGTTAATTGTGTTTTGAGAGTTATATATGCAGTTATATATGCAGTTATTTATGCATGAATATCTATGCTGCGCATATGGAGTTCAGTAATCACATGCATATATACATGTATATATACGTGTGTGTGTGTGTGTGTGTGCGTGTGTATGTGCGCGTGCGCGCGTACATGTGTGTGTGTGTGTGTGTGTATCAAGAGCAAACTCAGTTACAATCTCATGTGTAACCATGAATATGCATATGAAAATTAAATAAACCAAGTCAGTCATTCTATTAACTGTTCTAATTCCCCAACATATCAGCATATCAGTTCATTCTTCTTATAATACTTTATACGTTGTTCGTTTCGTCCATCTGTAATTCGATTATTCTTTCATTCCCATGTCTTCTTGGAAATAGAGTCATTCTATTTACTGTTCCAATTCTTCAGCCTGTCAGCATATCACTTCACTGGAATCTTTTCTTAGCATTCTGTAGTTGCTGTTTTCAGAGCCGGCGCTACCATTTAGGAAAACTAGGCAGACTCCAGAGCCGGCGCGTCTCTGAAACTTAAAGGATTATTGTTTTATACAAATTTGTTTGATTAAATATATAACCATTTCCTGCGATCAGTGAATTGATCAGTAAGCTTCTTTGCCACATAGCAGCGTTGTGGAAATATCCAGCATGTAGGAGAGTTTCACATGATTTGGCATGGATGAGTATAAACTCTGTAGTAGAAACTGCAGGCTTAGAATTTATTTTTCGTATCGTCAGAGCAAGAGATGTAAAAATCTAGATTTGTCAGCGTATCAAACTGTAAGCCGAATATATTTTATTTGAGACAGTGGGTTCCAAAACTGAGAATCTGTGGAGCACATTGTAGAGTTTGCCTAAGTCGCTTAATACTCTGGTACACATTGTAGAACTAGCCTGGCACTCTGCTCTGACTGTTCATTTATTCCACATTATTACTATTTTCGTGTCTTGGAAATAGGGCATTTCCACCATACTGTTATTCTTTCTGTTTGGAGGAGGGAAAAGCACTCAGTACATGTAATAGTATTTATTTGTGCAAAGATGTGAGTGTGTGTATATATATATATATATATATATATATATACATATGAGTGTTCGGATGTTTCGAGGCTTTCAACATCATACAACCTTGCTCAGGTGACCCGGTGAGATTTGAATACAGAACGTAAACACCACAAAGCATTTCATTCAACGCTCTAACCCTTCTAACCAAATACTGATACCTATAACAAAGAAATAAAAATATCACTTTCTAAAATCTCATTTGCTAACCAATTTAGACACATTCGTTATAGACTTTATATTTTATCTCGCTAGAAGAAACAGCTTCCTTTATTTAAGAGCCCTCAACCAACATCTGATTTCACAGCTCATTCGAATATTCGTTTTAGCATAAGGTGGATTGAATTTCGTGTGACTAAAAGACTTTTCTAAAATCGGAGTATTCGGTTGTAGCCATCATCTTTCTTTTTCCAAGTAATTTTAGAATATAAACCTGATGTTGTAGACTTCGTTTAGAAGACATTTACTGACAAATCATCAGTAAAAAAGTATTTTTCTTTCTTTCTCCGATAGCAGTCAGATAATGAAGGAAATGGTTTAGACTTGAAATATTTATTTTGGAAAATAGGCTCCACTTGGGAATAACTTACTGATACGTCTTCAACATAATAACTACGAAAATAAAAAATTTTCTTTCGAAAGTTTGTGAATTTGGACGAATATCAAACAAAATGGCCGCATCCAACCTGGCTCATCATTATAGTCTAAGTATGAGATTTAGATTAAAATTTGTGATAAGCGGATCTTGTTGGCAATAAAACTGGATTTCGATATTCAGAGGTTTCCTGGTGGTTGTTGAATACAGTAATAGCTATGTATTTTTTTCTTTTATTAAGAAATACAAAAAAAAACTTTCTTTTTCAAAACAAAGAAATTCAAAGATTTTTACCTTGCACTTCTAAACACAATGTGAAGCAATTTAAGGGAAAAAATTATTAAGGACGAATATTTCTGTTTTTGCTTTTTCCTTATTTTTTTATCGTGTGTGAAACTTCACTGTTCACAGCGGTGTGGCTTTTGTCACGTGAATGCTTCCTGTGATGTAAGGGATGAAGGTTTCATTCTTATGTTCGTGATATTCCCTGTCTTTGTCGTTTCAATGATTGATGAACAGAAAATAGACACTTAAACACACTCATACACACCCAAGCATACCCACACACAAACACACTCACTCATACACAAACACCTTAACACCCAAACACAGTCACACAACTCAAGCACATCCAAACACACGCCCAAGCATATCTACATACATACGAACACACTTACACACACACAAACACACTTACACACAACCAAATATACTCACATACACCCAAACACATTCACAGCCAAACACGTGAGTGTTCCAATTGATAGATCAATGAAAAAGTCTGGTAATGAAAAATCATCCACACAAACACACATACACTCAAGTTTGGAACTTCATCGATTTCGACGACGAGTGTTCTAGTTGTTTTTGCTAGCTGTGTTGACTGGAGCAACATGAAGTGCCAAATACTGAGGTCGATTTAATCTTCATCCCTCTCCCTCAGAATTGCAAATCTTATGCCTAAATTAGAAATAATTATGCCAGCAGAATAATTATACCAGCAGAACTAAAGGTTTCCTTTTTAGTTATAAATATATATATAGAGAGAGAGAGAGAAAAGAAATAGGATTTCGCTTCAAGCATAGCTTTATACAATATGTATAAATATTTCGTATCTCCAAAGAAATACAGTTTTAGGAAGCCGTAGCTATGCAAACACCGAGGGGCTAACGCCCTCTGGTGATGTCCAGCAGAAGCAAGGGGGACAACCGTCTATGCATTTCAGGCTAGATTGGCCTTCGTCAGGACGGTCCGCCCACCGCTTGCGACTGCTGAACTAGAAGACGGGCGAGAATATATACTTTTCTCGTCTGTGTAAATGATTAATTTCATTTGCATATGAAGCTGCATAAGTTGGCTCAACTTATAATAAAAAAGAAATAGGATTTCGCCTGTCTTCTAGTCCAGCAGTCTCTAGCGGTGGTAGGGACCGTCCTGACGAAGGCCAGTCAAGCCTGAAATGCATAGACGGTTGTCCCCCTTGCTTCTGCTGGACGGTCACCAGAGGGCGTTAGCTCTCCGGTGTTTGCATAGCTACGGCTTCCTAAAACTGTATTTCTTTGGAAACGAAATATTTATACATATTGTATAAAGCTATGCTTGAAGCGAAATCCTATTTCTTTTTTATTATAAGTTGAGCCAACTTATGCAGCTTCATATGCAAATGAGATTAATCACCTCATTTACACAGACCAGAAAAGTATATATTCGCGCCCGTCTTCTAGTCCAGCAGTCGCAAGCGGTGGGAGAGACCGTCCTGACGGAGGCCAGTCAAGCCTGAAATGCATAGACGGTTGTCCCCCTTGCTTCTGCTGGACATCACCAGAGGGCGTTAGCCCCCTGTGTTTGCATAGCTACGGCTTCCTAAAACTGTATTTCTTTGGAGATACGAAATATATATATATATATATATATATATATATATATATGATCTTAGGGCTGTTAGTGATGTGGGCCTTCATATTCTTAGCGTAGGAGCACCCTACCAGGGAGCTCTTGCCGAAAGCCTGAAGCTTATCCCCTTCAACAGCAATGCAACACACCCGCTGTAGTTTATGAAGCTTTCGTCACTTCCAACCGACCAAATCAACCACAGGAGGTCAAATCCTATGTGGGTATGCCAGAGGACCGATTTAAGGAAAGCTTTCTGAACCATCAGTCGACCTTTAGGTACCCGGACAAACGATCATCCACGAAACTCGCGAGCCACGTATCCCTCAAGGACTCTAGTATAGACTACTCCATTCAATGGAAAGCCATCACTAAGTCCAAGTCATGTGGACTGTGTATTGATGAACGGATAAATATTCTAAGGAGATTACGCAATAGCGATTGCCTAAATTCAAGAAATGAAATCTTCACGTCCACATGTCTGGAAACACCTCTTACATAACTACAAAGCTCCGGATGGAATAACAACACCGTTCTAATTTTCTTATCAACTCGAACTACTTTTCGGACATCCGCAGTTACTTCCCTTACACCTTTCGCCCGTGGCATTGTATCGCTTGGGTGAAGTGACCGTTTCTGCGCATGTGCGTTCATACGGTTGTCCTTCCTATTCCATATAACCATGACCACTACGAGCTGAGGATCCGCTAAGGTAAAACAATTGTTCTCGGTATGGTGAACTAACTGTTGTGCTATCACTTGTACATATATATATATTATAGTGAAGGCGTGTGGCTGAGTGGTTAGAGAATTGGATTCGCAATCGTAAGGTTGTGAGTTCGATTCCTGGACCAGGTGATGCGTTATTCCTTGAGCAAGACACTTTATTTCACGTTGCTCCTTCTACCTGGAGTTGCGACCGATAGATAGTATTAGCAATTGGAAAGACCAACGGAAACATTGTTCCCTCGGTCCGATTTGACGAAAGTCGATCGTTCCTATATATATATATATATATATATATATATATATATAAATACTATGACGTTTCGTTTACAGATCGATACACAATAAATATGTAAAACATTTTAATGAAACTTCATGGTGTTTTAAATATATATACTCTGCGTGTGCATAGATTGCTTGTTTTGTTACCTACACTATATATATATATATATATATATATATATATATATATATATATATATATATACATTTATATGTATGTATATATATATATATATATATATATATATATATATATATATATATATAAATTAATAAAAACAATGAATAAAAACAAAGAAACAGTTCCTTATATTAAGAAATTAATCATTTTACGATCGTTTCTAGGATATATATGTGTGTGTTGGTATGTATATCATATAGATCTATGTAAAAGTTTTACAAACTATCAGAGGGAATATACATACCTACACATATATATGCTATCTTCAGAAATAATAATTTTTTTTATTTTTGTTTAATATAAGGAACTGTTTCTTTGTTTTTATTCATTGTTTTTATTAATTTATCTTGACTCTGTTTTCCTGTTTTTCATAAAAAAAAAATTTGAATACATCTTCTCTTTTCATGATATTTGGATTACATTGAGTTCTTCATACGGATTGGACACTACCGTATATTTTGGTAGATTTATCTACATATATATATATAGGTAAATATACACGGGTGTGTATGATTGTGTATAGAAGATTATATTAATAAGAGGAATTCCAACTTTGTCTGATTTACTCGTTTTATTTACAATCCTTTAAAATATATATAATGGTATTATAATGAAATAGTATGATAGAATATTAAATTCTAAGTGTTAATTGAACAAGTACTTTCATGCTTTCGCAATCTTCAGGTTCATGATATGTGGTGACAGTCGAGTTTGCAATCTTCAGGTTCATGATATGTGGTGACAGTCGAGTTTGCAATTTTCAATATATATATACTAACTGATGAAACGGCAAGAGCTCAACCGTTCTGTAGGATACATGGCTGCTAAAATTATTGTTTATCAATCGAGAGTATTTGGAATAATGTGCTAAAAGTAGAAATCTCCGTGTTGTCGGCTCCGGTTACATAATCTTTCGTATAATTCAACTAAAGTTTCATATATGTGGATAAGCTGGCCTGTCAACAGCTGTAATAGTCCGCATTCACTTCCAGCCTTTCTAATCTGAATATTTCAGCTGCTGCGACATCACACACACACACACGTTTTCACACATACACATGAATATGTACATAATGTACATACAAATAAGTACATACACACAACACCTGCACCACCCTAGCCACGCAGACACACACACACACACACACACACACACACACACACACACACACACATATATATATATATATATATATATATATATATATATATATATATATATATATATACTCGTATATGCACCCGGGCTATGTTCACAGATACGTATATATATATATATATATATATATATATATATATATATATATATATATATATATATATATATATATATATATATACATTATATGTGCATACATATATATATACATATATATATACGCGTGTGCACCACGCCAACTATGCACAAAGATACGTATGATATACATATATGTATATATATATATATATATATATATATATATATATATATATATCATACGTATCTTTATATATATATATATATATATATATATATATATATATATATATATATATATATATATATCACGTATCTTTATATATATATATATATATATATATATATATATATATATATATATATATATAAAGACAGCGAGAGAAGGTGAGAGAGAAAATGAGCCAGTAAATCATTCTCGTGTTATAAAAGAGAATTGTCCGAGATTGCTGTTATTGTTCAGTTTCTATGGCCTCTATTTGCAAACTTATCGATTTCAGCATCAATTCTGCATAAATCAGACAACATTAATGGCTGGATTTACTCGACTGAAATAAAAACATAAATCGACATAATTCTAAGTTATAAAACACTTCTGTGTCAGTTACGAAATCTCATATTACCGCAGGTTTTTCACTGAAATCTTGCTAAATATCTCCAATTTTCAAAAATTCTCTGCTCGTTCATGTGCGTAGGATTATTATAAAACAGCAACATAAAATATAAATATATATATTTATATATAATGCGTAATGGCGACGCCATCTGTAAGAATTTTGTTCTCGTTTTTATGATTTTACGATACTTTATTTTTGCCATTGAAGTGAAAGATCTCCAAACTTTTTATGCTCAATTGCTAAAGAAACCCTGCACCCAAAGAAGAAAATTAAATATAGAATATAAAAACGAACTAAAGAATAAAAAGTAGCGTGATTATATTTATGGTTCTTTTGTGGATCTGATGACCAGAGAGACGTTGAGAATTCAACAGATTATATAAATACAACAATTTAAAATGTAATAACTTATGAGCTCAAAACCATCGAATTAATTTTTACATTCCATTTGCCTGCATTTCCATGCATAATTAGCTCCTATTATTTCTAATAAAGAGTCAATTTAAACGATTTATAATGACTTTCTTCTCGTTATTATTCAATGGTAAGAAGTGACTAGTTGTACACTAATTTAATATCAATACCAGATGTCTAGAACCAGAATTAACTGTATATAAAGTGAAAATTCTTAATTTACTACCCCCTTAACATTTTAGATTAGAAATTGATCTTCTGCTGTGAAACTTTAATGCTTTCATTATTATGTTTATGAGTATCAAATAATTTTGAAAGTTATCGAGTATTTGGAGGCATACAGTGATATAATTAACTTTCTCATTATTAAGCTGGTGTTTGGAACATAACTTAACAACGATTCTTAAATATAATCATAAAGGAAGATGTTTAAATAAAATAAAAATATAAAACTTTAAATTAAAGAGTTTTATATTAACATTTTAGATTAGAAATAGATCTTCTGCTGTGAACTTTAACGCTTTCATTACTTGAAAGTGTAAATGAGGTGATTAATCTCACTTGCACCGAAATCTTATTTCTTTTCTATTATAAGTTGAGCCAACTTATGCAGCTTCATATGCAAATGAGATTAATCACCTCATTTACACAGACGAGAAAACATTATATTCTCGGCTGTCTTCTAGTCTAGCAGTCGCAAGCGGTGGGAGGGATCGTCCTGACAAAGGCCAGTTAAGCCTGAAATGCATAAACGGTTATCCCCCTTGCTTCTGTTGGAAAACACCAGAGTGCGTTAGCCCCACTGGTGTTTACATAGCTATGGCTTTCTAAAACCGTATTTCTTTCTAAATACGAAATTTCTATACATATTGTATAAAGCTATGCTTGAAGCGAAATCTTATTTCTTTTATATACATATATGTATATTTATATATATAACAAAGGAATTGTGGTAAGGAACCAGATGGACCATAACGCACCAGAGTACTCAATACTTAGGGTAGTAGAGTGGGAAATAGGAAAAAGTATGACCCCGGCGGCAGAGCTCAAGCCGTTTCGACCGCTATTTCTGGACTAAATTAGAATTTTTAGCCTGGTGAATAAATAGCCGAACTTTTCAAGGGGGTACTTTCTTATATGGGAAGATTGTAGTTGTCAAGAGGATTGGATAAAATTTGTTGTAAACACAAATAAGTCTATCATGGCATTTGGTGGGAGGTAGGGGTGGCTGAACTTGCCTGTAGAACAATAGGGGAGTGAGTGGAGCGGTCAAGCATTGAAAGTGATATGTATACATCAGATTCAAAGGATAGTGTATGAAGTGGGGGAGGGAGGTTATAGAATAGGTAAATCGAATGAGAGTAGGAGACAAAAGAAATAAAAATAAAAAAAATAAAAATATATAAAATTAGATAGTGAGAAATGAATAAAGAAATCAACATGCTATCTTACAATTACAGGTTAATAAGTTGAGAATAGAAAAAACTTATAGAAATTACAAAACAGATACAAACTTAAAGGGGTTTTTAACACATCTGCTATAAGTAGTTAGTAAAACGTATTCGGCCAATTCTATCTTAAAATAACAGGGGTTGGGGAACTGATGCTACAAGGCCCGATGGGCTGCATCGGGGTAGGCGAAATGGGAAAGCAGACGAGGAAGAAAATAGGGGGTGGAAGGAAGTGATAGGATGAGACAGGGGGAAGGAGACAAAGAGGAAAAGAAAAGAGATACATTTACCTATGTAAGCTGGGATTTCCCCTAACTTATTCGGCAAGTGGGGGGGGGGTATCAGCCCTTGTCTACCCACCCGGGTCGTTATAGGGTTTGAGGGCGAGGTAAGTCCTACGCAATCTGTGTTTGCATGCGGTTACCAGTTCATCTTTCTTGTTTAGGAGTTGGTCCTTCGAAAACAGTATTTGTAATGTTTCCTCCGAGCATAAATTACACGGACGGCGTCCTCCCGTGTAAGAGTTAGCTCTAGACAGTAAGCTCCAAGTGAGATGTAGGTTATATTGTTATCTTGGAGGTCCCAGATGTGGCCCGAAAGTGTAGTGGCATGTCGCCGAACCGGGTTTCGGAAAGTGTGTCGGTGTTGGTAGAGCCGGGTCTTGAAGTCACACGCGGTTATCCTATATAAGCTTTGTTGGAGGTGTCCGCCCTCACGTTGCACTGGTAGATCACGTTACGTTCTCGGCATTTGTTGTTGAGGGGGCACGTGGATCTATCAGGGCAGTTACACCTCCTGGTCGGCTCTCCACTGATGTCTAGGTTATTTCTTCCATGGGGGTTGAGTTTTTTGTTGTTTGAGGAGACGATGTTTTGTGCGAAGTTGGGTGTGGTGCTGAAGGAGAGTTTGATGGTGTTTTTGTTGATTATGTTGTGGTAGCGGTGTTGTTGTGGGAAATGTTTTTCGAGGAGTCTAAAGAAGATTTTCCCGATAGGTGTTGCCACCTCGGCATTGTGGGGAGGATTGAACCACGTTACGTTGCGTTAGCGGCGGTGTCGCCTGCTGGTTCCGTTAAGGGAAGCTGGATAAAAGGATATTTCCTCCGGGAAGCCACTCCGCTTGAGGGCCTGGTTGTAATGAGGCGCGTGTTCGTCAAATATCTGCTCATTAGCGGACAAACCAGATATGCGGAGGGAGATGTTTTAACCAGGTTATTGGTGATGTTTCTATGATGGTTAGAGCGGCGGTGGATGTAGTGCAGGTTGTCGTTTGGTTTCCTGTATGGGTAGTACAAATCATTTTCGAGGTTAAGGGTAACGTCCAGGAAATTGACTCGGGTTAGGGACGTTTGTAGGGTGATTTTAAATCCCCAGTCTCGGAAGAAGTTGATTAGTTGTTTACGGACCCGGTCTGTACTACAGGGGTTGTACCCTTTGAGGGTGAGGAGCCCATCATCCCGGTACAATCCACCGCCGAATGCAGGAAACATTTCGGTGAGTTTAAATAGTAGGAATAATCCTATAAGATCTGTGACCTCGGCCGAATCCGTCGCGCCCATACTGATGTCGAAGGGGGAGTCTGGCGCTCTCTTTATCCACTTGGAGTTGTCGAAGAGTAGGATTGTCTTCCTGGCGTGGAGAATGATATTTCTTTCCTGGTCAGTGATGGGCGTGAGTGTTTCGGCAAAGTCCAATGCGGCCGTAAGGAGCGGTAAGGTAATAGATGCATAGTAACTCTCTATGATGTCAAACTGGATGAATTTTGTGTCTCGTTTCACCTCCATATTCCTGAACCATATCTCATCCTATTACTTCCTTCCACCACCTATTTTCTTCCTCGTTTGCTTTCCCCTTTCGCCTACCCCGATGCAGCCCATCGGGCCTTGTAGCATCAGTTCCCCCACCCCTGTTATTTTAAGATAGAATTGGCCGAATACGTTTTACTAACTACTATGTGTTAAAAACCCCTTTAAGTTTGTATCTGTTTCGTAATTTCTATAAGTTTTTTTCTATTCTCAACTTATTAACCTGTAATTGTAGGATAGCATTGTGATATCTTTATTCATTTCTCACTATCTAATTTTATATATTTTTTTTCTTTTTTTTATTTTTATTTCTTTTGTCTCCTACTCTCATTCGATTTACCTATTCTATAACCTCCCTCCCCCACTTCATACACTATCCTTAGAATCTGATGTATACATATCACTTTCAATGTTTGACCGCTCCACTCACTCCCCTATTATTCTACAGGCAAGTTCAGCCACCCCTACCTCCCACCAAATGCCATGATAGACTTATTTGTGTTTACAACAAATTTTAACCAATCCTCTTGACAACTACAATCTTCCCATATAAGGAAGTACCCCTTGAAAAGTTCGGCTATTTATTCACCAGGCTAAAAATTCTAATTTAGTCCAGAAATAGCGGTCGAAACTGCTTGAGCTCCGCCGTCGGGGTCATACTTTTTCCTATATATATATATATATATATATTATATTATATTATTTAAATATGTTCATACACGGAACAAAAGCGCTAACTAAAGTGTGAAGGTCCAATATTGACCATATCTCCAGAACATAAGAGGGATGAAAATTGTAACCTATCTTCTGACTCTTATACGAGTAGGTAGACCTTTTTTCCCCATGTATGAACAGAAATAATTTCTTTCTTACACCTACAAATATTGCTGCATATTCTTTTATATATATTATCTCCCCTCTTCACACCACCGATGTTGTCTATGACGTGCGTTGCAGCATAGAGTTATGGTCCTTTACGGTTTGAGTTCAAATCCCGCCGAGGTTAACTTTGCCTGTCCATTACGAGGTCGATAAAATAAAGTACCAATAATGAACTGGGATAATTGCTTGTGCCAAAAGTAGAAACAATTATTATGGCTAAAATCTATTTTATTTGTTGTTTTGTTAGTAGTTTAGTTCTGTGTGACGTTGCATGGCGGCTAGTAATATTTACTGATGCTGTTCTGTTGGTGGGTAAATCATAGTCTATGACAAATCAGAAGATTAGTGATAGTGAATTTCAGGACCATTTGTGTAAGCCTGTGAGTAGTGACAAGAGATACAGAGATTTGATTACTTCATTAGAAAAATGTGTTTTTAAGTTCTAGAAGGATTTCGATACCAAATCGCCTATACCTGCAGCTTGTCATCTAATATAAAACTGTTTAATTTAAAGTTTTATGTATAGTTTTAAAGTTTTATACATAAACATAATAATTGTTTCTCTTTTTGGCACAAGGCCAGCAATTACCCAGTGCATTACTGGTACTTTATTGTATCGACCCTGTAAGTTTGAAGGTCCAAAATTGGAAGATGAGAAACAAGTCCGTGATATCTGTGAACTTAAGTTCGATCAAATCGTGGACGAGAAGAGAAAGACACGTCCAGACCCTGTGAAATGTGAGCGAGAAAGGATTTCACACAGGTCAGACGGGAGGAAGTGAGAGAGGGGGAGTAGCAGAGAGTGAGTGAGTGAAAGTGTGGGGAAGAGGCCAGCCGAGAGAGGGTGACTGGCAGAGGGGGTGAATGAGGGGGTGAATGAAGGTAAGAGAAAAAGGAGAGAGAAAGAGGATTGCAGTAAGAAAGAAACAGACTAGTCACAGCGAAGGGAAAAATATAAATGAAAAATGGCGTGCTACGATTTGATCGAACTTAAGTTCACAGATATCATGGACTTGTTTCTCATCTTCCTCTCTTTCCGTTGCTATTACCATCTCTGTTTGTTTACATGTCTCGCTTTCTACACCCAATTCTCCTTCTCCCAATAACTTTTTTTAGTTATTGCTCGCACCAGCCTGAGGTATATGGTCTTTAATGCGAAGAAATACTGATGATGGCTGGAAGATCACTGATGACGGACAGTCCTGTCTTCTTGCTCTAAATTTATTCATATATATATATATATTTGACAAAAAGGAAAATAATGACTTCACTTGAAGTGTTAACAAATTTTGATTTAATTTTATTATATTATAATATTATGAGTTGGTAGATCTACCAACTCATAATATTATATTATAAAATTAAATCAAAATGTTTTAACACTACAAGTGAAGTCATTCTTTTCCTTTTTTCAAATATACCTAACTGTACCAAGGATTTCACACATTTTCCAATATATATATATATATATATATATATATATATATATATAATTTATATATATATATAATTTATATATATATATAATTTATATATATATATAATTTATATATATATATATATATATATATATATATATTATATATATAATTGGAGGCTTAGTAAAATCGAATCATTCGCGGTGTGCAAGCAAATTCGACCTACGATATGAATTGAATGAGTTAGCAAAGCACTCGACAGAGTAGGTCCTCAGAGTAACAACATACGTTTAAATAGATTGACAAATTGAACATTGTGGTCGGCAAAATCTAACAAAGTAACGAAAGAACTAACAGGTTGAAAAAATACACCTGGACAAATCAAACATTATACGTTAAAGTGTTTCTATGAATCCGAAATCAAATATCAGACATACGTAACTGGCAAGCTCGTGGTATTCATGATCGAACAAAGGATTCATTTTATCAACAGGAATTTCGTTCTACCAAAGAACGGGGCGAAACACTGAATGGTGCCGCTAACAACAGCGAATTCGAACATTTAGTTGTCACGTGTTATTTCCAACAAGGGAAATAACCTCCCGTTTTTTGGCGGGTCAATCAAAGTGTTAGACAAAGGAAATATTATAATTTCCGCTAACATTCAGAATAAGGTCTCAACCAGATGTTATTAAACAAACACAAATAATTAACCAATCAACAGAATTGTCTAATTAAATTAATTAGTTAATTATTAAATCTAGGAGAAAATAATATAATTGGAGGCTTAGTATATTATATATATATATATATATTGGAAAATATATATATATACGTGTATATATATATATATATATATATATATATAAATTATATATATATATATATATATATATATATATATATATATATATATATATATATATATATATATATATATAGCCTCTATATGAAAGTATTTCCAACATCTATTGTTCAAGGCAGAGCGATAAGATACAAATTCAATTTTTATTAACTCAATGCTATATAAACAATAGTTTATATGAAACAAAGTGAGATGTTTAGTTATTAATGTTGTGGGAAGCTGTTACTATGCGAATTAGAAATACAAAAACGAAAACTGGAATATTGCAAAGAGAGAGCAACAACAAAAACATAAGTTTACACAAACTCATACCTTATATTCCATGATATTTCCAAAGAAAGGAATGGGGTGTGTTGTTGGCGATATTGAGCAGTGTTCTACTGACCAGTAACCTCGAAATATCATGAAATGTTATGTAAACGTGTAAATTGTTTTTATTTTCTAGCTTTACTCTCGTTTCTAATTTGCATTGTACTGTTTTTCCCAAAACAATCATAACCACGAGTTTTAATTTGTTTCTCTTATTTTACTTTACTCTAGTTTTCACTCGTGTATTTTGTAATTTCCATTTACAGTCTTTCCTAAAACAATCATGGATAATTGAATTGTAGTTAGCATGGCAGTTTCCTGATGCTCCTATTTGTTGTTATGTAAAAATGAACGGCAACAGGTGGGAGGTCTTCGCCTATTCTTCATTGCAAATATGTCACTAATTATTACCAAGCTACGTATATAATGACTGTTCAAGTCTTTATATTCTAATTACCGTCGACTCTAGACCGGAAGTATTTTCATAGAGAATTTTTGTAATGACTAAATGTCATTAGAATTATTGGTATTGGATCTAATCTAATTTAAAAGTTTGTGCTTTGTAGGACAATAACTTAACCCTATCCTTGCAATATTTCTTATGAAAAATCTGCGTATGGTTTTCAAATCATTTAGAAAACGATAATGAATTTTGTGGAAAATAGTAATATAACTAATTTTCCATTATTCATCTGACAATTTGAGCCTAACTTACCAAATGTTTTTACATAAAATTACGAAAGTTTGATTTTAGATATATATAAATACTTTCACTTATTCGTTGCCATACATTTAATGAAAGATATTGCCTATGGCTTTCAAATAATTGTGTAAACAATCAAGAATCTGGAGAGATTTTGTAATATTATTAACTCATTATTTCGTTATCTGAAACATATCAAAATTTCTTGCATATTATCATTATGGGCGATTTGGCTGTTTGGTATCAGATGTGTAATACCCGATTCATTTCGAACCTCCTCAGCATTAAAGTACTATATTTGAAGTCGAGTGGTATATATATATATTGACTAGTTGTTTCTTTCTTTGTTCTTTCTACACTCTAGGGTTTTGAGTAGACATGCATCGTTTATAATGGAACTCCCTGAACATCTTTTTCTTTTTTTGTCATCAGATTACACTTTACTACATAAATAACGGTTAAACAATACTTGTGGGATGAGTACAAACTTGTTTTGCAGCACCGGTTTTACCATTAGGCCAACTAGACAACCGTCTATGAGGCAGACCTTAGAAAAGTCCATTACTGAACCTTAAAGGATCAGAGTAATGTACAAATTTTTATAACTAAATTAAATTAATAATAATTTCCTACGTTCAATAAATAAATCACAAAACATTTTTGCCACGTAGTAAGTGGTAGAGAGGGTCGTATGGTGTTTTAAACCTGTCAAAAGATTTGGTATAAGTGACTATGAACTGTGTCGTAGTAGAAATGTAAGCTTAGTAATAGTTAGTGTAGTCAGATGTTGAAATGTCAAAAGCTACTAAATTGTAAGTTGAAATTATTTTATTTGGGAGAATGGGGAGAGCATTGTAAAGCTAGCTTAGGGCACCAAATACCCAGGTGATAGCTCTGGGTATAGGGATAAAGGGAAAGTAAGACAATTTACGTAGATTTATACATACGCAAGTTGAAGTTATATTAATGCAGCAGAAAATTAAATAAATATATAACATATATTTACCTAACTGCATCCGGTTCTACTCAAGAAATTCAAATAGAAAACAATTTAAATAAATACAAGTACCAGGTAGAACTAGTACGACAGAAATATGCTTGTAGATACTGGGAAATATGAAAATTGAAATGCGTTCCAAGGATTATTCTAAGAAGCTTTAATCTTATGAATACGGACTTATGATAAAAAAAACGCCATAATAAAAAAAAATATTTTTACGAGTTTGCATTACTTTTTGACTTGTATCAATCATTTTGTATAATCTTTGATAGATATTTGAAATTTATTCCTTTTAAAATTCAAATTCATATTTTATATTTATATTTTTTATATTTTTCTTTTATCGGTTTCTACAATCAGGCCAGCAGTATAAATATCTTTTTCTTTTTTCGAAAAGTTATAGTTATCATGTTTTTTTTTTACTCGTAGCATTTCATGGATCTTTCATATTTTCAAGCCATTCATAACCATACAAATCATTAGTTTAGATGCAATACCGTTGTGTTGATAGTGCTATGTGGACTCTCCGGTTTAAATTGCGCCACTGTAGAGTTCGCTGTGAACGTGGGCTGGACATAAGAATAACAATAGGTTGGATGACTGGCTAGCTACCCATCCATTTGATAGTGAATTTGTCCTTCTTCTTTAGATATATCAACCATGCCCCTGATACCTGTCTAGAAGAGATACAAATCCATTCAATGTTATAGACAGATTCGGGTTCAAATCGGACATAGGTGAAACATCCTTTTGATGCAGTTTGGTGAACTGGTAAACAATTTGGTAATAGTAACGGGCTGTCTTTCGATTATCCAGTTGCCTACATTGTTCAGCTGCAAACTGTTGCATACTAACTGATACAACTCTTCCTCGCAGAGATCTACAAAGATCCATGGACAAAGGGGTGCACTTTATCCATTATATATTCTGTAACAATCAGTTATCTATGGAGCTAAAAGATGTGTCATAATGAACCATCACCCACCCCAGGCCTCTGGTTGATGCTCGCGGGGTGGGGGGATCAAAACGTTGCCGGACTAGTTATGTTTAAAAATCTAATATATTTACCTAAGTTTTAAGATTATTTCCTTCGAAATAGTCACATTACGCAGCAATACATCATTCCCAGCGTTCCTGCCACATTTGGAATCTGGCCTGGAACCCGTTTTCCGTAAGCGAATCGATGAACTTCTGCGATTTGCTTTGGATCTCGAAAAACGGTGTTAAATCGATGACCTTTGAGCTACATTTACAGCTTAGATAAGAGATGGAAGTCCACAGGTGCTAAATCTGACGATTGGGGTGGGTGCGGAAACGATACAATGTTGTTTTGGGGTGAGAAACTCACGAGTGAGGAGAACTCGGTGACAGAGCACATTGTCGTCGTGAAGAATTCCTCGCGTTCCACAGATCCGGTGCTTTCACCGTACCTCCTCCCTCAAATACCTCAAAAAGTTGCAGTAGAACTCTTGATTGACGGTCTTGCGCTGGGGGACGAATTCTTGATGAGTAATAATGCGTATGTCGAAAAAACAATGTCATCAACATATCATATTGTTCATCACTAATATCATAAAAAAAGCACAGGCTACAGTATACATGTGATCACAAAAGCACAAATTTCCTAAATTACCAAGTAAACACATGATGTCGCTCGGCACACTGGCGCATGAGAGTCACTGCTAGCTCTCACTGTGCGCGCAACTATGTGTTGCCATTTGTTGGCACGCTACAGAACTAGTCCAGAAACTTTTGATACCACCTCATATATATATATATATATATATATATATATATAACGAAGGAATTGTGGTAAGGAACCTGATGGACCATAACGCACCAAAGTACTCAATACTTAGTGTAGTAGAGTGGGTAATAGGAACAAATATGACCCCGACGGCAGAGCTCAAGCCGTTTCGAAGGGTATTTCTGGACTGAAATAGCCGTCGAAACGGCTTGAGCTCGCCGTCGGGGTAATATTTGTTCCTATATATATATATATATATAGTTAAAAGAATAGAGGTGTAACACACAAGTTATTATATATTGGTAAACGGAATAGAAAATGCTGACAAATTGTTCACAGTTGAAAAATGGTTTAATTAGGAATAAAAGAGTATTAGTGATTGTATGGGTTAGTATTCAGTTGTGGTTTTAAGTTTTTAAGTTTTTACCGGTTGCGCATTTCTAAATGCTTTTCAAAAATAATTTTGAGATAGAGTGTCCGTGTTGTTTGCTCTGATCTGAGCAAACAGCACGGACACTCTATCTCAAAATTATTTTTGAAAAGCATTTAGAAATGCGCAACCGGTAAAAACTTAAAAACTTAAAACCACAACTGAATACTAACCCATACAATCACTAATACTCTTTTATTCCTAATTAAACCATTTTTCAACTGTGAACAATTTGTCAGCATTTTCTATTCCGTTTACCAATATATATATATATATATATTTCGTTTCTGAATTTGTTTAGCAAGATTCTTTATCTGAAAACGTGTGTTGAAACCGATATTGTTATACTTTGGGAGGGTCATGTTGCCATTAAGAAACACACGCACCAGTGTTTCACTCCAATTTATTATAAATTAAACATTTTTTCCTAAAATTTTGTCAAAAAATTTATAAATTTCCGGTTGATTGGTTGGTTGGTTGGTTGGTTGGTTCCACAACCGGACGGTTGTTCATATATTGTCAAAGTTCTTTCGTCACACATTCTGTGACCTCCTCAGTGACTGGGGATTCCTTTCAACATGCTGGGATGGAATATGGGGACGGGTTGAGGAGCATGGAAATAGAGGTGTGGTCTGCACACAGGAGGGGGCGCAATGATTGGATAAATCGCGGAGGCAGTGGACATGGATGAACTCCAGCCGGAGTTAAATGGAGGACATGAATGGGGTGGCGCCATCGCAGCTTGCAATTAAGGACAAAGTGGGGGCACACACACATGGAGCAAGCAACCAACCAGTAACATGTAAATAAACAAATAAATAAACAAATAGGGACGCACACAGACACCGGATGTGACGCATGCGCAAACTAAGCACACAACACACACAGGGACAAGATCGCGTGGGACAGAGCAAGGGAGAGGCGCAGAACAAGGAAAGGAATCCCCAGTCACTGAAGAGGTCACAGAATGTGTGACGAAAGAACTTTGACAATATATGAATTTATAAATTTTTTTGAAAAAAATTTTTGTCAAAAAATTTTTTATTTATAATAAATTGGAGTGAAGCAACTGGTGCGTGTGTTTCTTATTGGCAACATGACCCTCCCAAAGTATAACAATATATATATATATATATTCGGTATGTGACAATTGCTGGCCTTGTGCCAAAAATAGAAACAATTATTATTAATATTATTATTGCTTTAACATTTCATTGAAACAATATACTTGCATCCGGCTGTTAAGCTAACGAAGGGTAATTAAAGTTTTACTTTATTGATCGATTTTCATTCGCTACGAAATTTAAGAAAACTAATTAAGAAACATTTAATTAGCTATCTGAACACATCTATGCATATATGTATGTATGTGTGTGTATGTATGTATATGTATGTGTGCATGTATGTGTACGCATACACACATTGATTTATACATGGACATACGCACACGTATATACACACAAATACATACATATATATTTATACATAACCTTAGTTAATTGAAGGTTTTCCGCTTTTCATCTTACTGCATTTCATGCGGGAAATTCTGTCACACACACACACACACACACACACACACACACCCACAAACCCACACACCCACACACACACACACACACACACACACACACACACACACACACACACACACACCACACACACATGGCTTAGAGGTTAGAGCATTGGGCTTGGAATCGTCAGGTTGTGAATTCGATTCTCGGGTTATACGTTGTGTCCTTGAGCAAGACACTTTATTTCACGTTGCTCCAGTTTACTCAGCTGTAGAAATGAATTGCAACGTCACTGGTGTCAAGCTGTATCGGCCTTTGCCTTTCCCTTGGACATCATCGATGCCATGGAGTGGGGTGACTGGTATACATGGGCGACTGCTGGTCTCCCACAAACAACCTTGCCCGGACTTGGAGGGAAACCTTTTAGGTGCAAAACCCACGATCGAAGGGGGTTTTTACCTATATATAAATATGTATGTACATATAATATACATATATATATATTATATAATATACATATATATATATTAAACAACCGATCCGAGAGAAGCGAAATGAGGTGGTTGGTTTAAGTTAAACGATGCAGCAACACACGCAAACACACAGACACAAGCGAGACAGCAACACACGCACACACACAGTAGCATTCCACCATACGAACATACTACACTGCCAATACAGAGGAACAAGGCAACAACACACGCACACACGCACACACACACACACACACACACACACACACACACTCAAGCGAGACAACAACACACGCACACACACACGCAGTAACATTCACCAAACAGGCAGAGAATAGACTGACAGCTAGCGCCACCCCACTCCCACAATTGAAAGAACTACTTCGGCCGCTGACCTCTGCCTGACCGACCCCATTTCACGCGCACGCGCGCTCTGCTGAATACCTCAGATATTCAAAACAACGAACAGTGGAGGACACGTTTCGCACCTTTCCGACAGACAACCTTCCCCCCCCCCCGGGAAAAACCGCCAGTTGATGGATGTGAATCCGAAATATATAGGGACAATTAAATCTCTCCCAAGGTAACTCTTTCTCCTGTTGTTATTTTTATTTTTATCCTTTACGCTCTTTCCTTCATTCTTCTACACGCTACAGTCTTATATACATGCCACGCATCTCAAGGTACACCCACTTACATCTCTCTCTCCACCACCGGATCTTGTTACCCGGAGATTTACCCATCTGTATTGTCGAGGATTCCAAACAACTTAAAGAAATTTAACTTATTATTCCACAATGCTTCAAGCAAACTTCAATACTCTCATATATATATATATGTATATATATATATGTGTGTGTGTGTGTGTATGTATTTATTATGTGTATATATATATATATGTATATATATATGTATATATATATATATTTATATGAGCTGATAGAGGGCAGTTTAAGGATTTACAGAAACCCAAGAAGCTAGATTTACCATCTTTCTAGCGGGTCCGGGTATGCTTTTTACATTCATTTGATTTATTGATTTATTGATATTTTTTCTGAGTGTCCCGAATCTTCCAGATCGCAATTTTTCGGTCGTACGGTTGATTATAGACTTGTTCTATGTGTGACGGTATTTTAACGATAGTTATAGCTCTGATTTATCTGAATTATTGAGCCCTCTGCCGCTCATTTCGAATTTTGTTTATCGTGAACTCGTGCGCCGATTTTTCGATACTCGATTATTCTACTATATTTAGCTCTAGACCTAGCTATTGACCAGTTAATTTTATTGTTCATTTTTTGTCGATTCTATTAAATGATGAATAGCTCCTGTTTATTTTAACATGTCTATTGAGCACTCTTATTCGATATGTGTATTTCCACATTTTCCAGAATATTTTTTGCGGATATAGAGGTTATCTCCCTTGCTGAATTCCATGTGCGTTCCTTCAGCCTGGGTTATGCCTTTTCATTCGTTCGGACAAAAGCTCGTTGAGGAAGTAAATTTCCCGTCCGCTGGCTTCTAGAAGTCTTATATATTTTTATATGAGCTGATAGAGGGCAGTTTAAGGATTTACAGAAACCCAAGAAGCTAGATTTACCATCTTTCTAGCGGGTCCGGGTATGCTTTTTACATTCATTTGATTTATTGACTTATTGATATTTTTTCTGAGTGTCCCGAATCTTCCAGATCGCAATTTTTCGGTCGTACGGTTGATTATAGACTTGTTCTATGTGTGACGGTATTTTAACGATAGTTATAGCTCTGATTTATCTGAATTATTGAGCCCTCTGCCGCTCATTTCGAATTTTGTTTATCGTGAACTCGTGCGCCGATTTTTCGATACTCGATTATTCTACTATATATATATATATATATATATATATATATATATATATATATATATATATATATATATATATATATATATATATAGGTAAGTTATTCCGGATTGAATCGGAGGTAACCACAGTAAGGTACTCAATACATAGCAGAGTATAAAATGTTTAATATAGATGAGATTCTACAGGACTAGGAATGTTTCATTCTTGAGAAATCATCAGGAATCCTGATGATTTCTCAGGAATGAAACAGTTCTAGTCCTGTAGAATCTCATCTATATTAAAAAATATATATATATATACACTTAAATATATATATATATATATATATACACTTAAATATATATATACATTTATAAATATATATCATATGTGCGAGACAAACCACAAACCCTCTATTTCAATTTTACTTTTGAAAAGCATGAGAACTGTGAAACCGGTAAAGTAAATAAATAAATATTCTTAAAAAACTCGTCGCATTTCCGGTTTCTTTTCCACATACATGCATACATACTCACATAGGTTCATGCAAACATACATATATACACATAAACATGTGGATTGCAGCGTTTTCACAGACTATTGTCGTCTCTTATTGATTCTTCATTGTCATCCCATCTGCGTCCATGACATCGTAGATGACATTGTAGGCCAGCTGTAGATCTGCATGGTTTATGACACAGGTGACAGAAGAGAGTTGTGTTTTCTACAGGACCGGTGGGGTCACCCTGTGGGACACAATCTTTATGTACCACCCCGTGCTTTTTGTAGTCTGGAACTAGTTCTACACACGTTGTTGCATATCAGGCACGTTGTTTGGCCAGGTCTTTGTTGAGTTATGTTGCGGGTGGTTATCCTTTCATGTGACTTCAGGTGATTAACATAACCTGCCTTTGAGAGGAGTATACGCTGACAGAAATTACATGTCCAACTACTGATGACTTCATCAAGACTGTGAGTACAACCCTTCCCCAGCTGACGCTTCAGTTGTTTATGTTCTAGACGACATTCCTCAAATGTTTTGCAACTACCCTTTATGCGCGTTCTCCAGTCAGCCCTATTTAGATCTATCTCCTCCCAGTTCTCCATATCAAATACCAGCTCTTTGAGATTGTGTTGAACCTCTCATGAGGTCTTTTTCCAGGATGAAGCTAACCGTAAATCAGTTGCTTCGGGATCCTGCCTTCTTTCATGCGGATGATATGTCCTGTCCAGCGCATTTGAGAAGATGTTACTAAGGATTCAATTCAATGCTTGGACATTCTGCTTTGATAAGAACATGAATGTCAGGAGATCTGTCTTGCCACTTGATGTTGAATACGAGCCTTAAACATTTCTGCTGAAAACGCTCAGCAATTTGGTGTGTTTGCGGAGTAGCATTCAGGTTTTGGCGAAGTACAAAAGAACAGAGAGAACAAATGATCTATATACACACACCTTGGTATTGTTAGTAATGTTTCGATTTGCCCAAACTCTATTTTCAAATTTTTGGAAGGCAACAGAGGCCTTCTGGATGCGCAGATATATTTCAGCATCTAAGTGCTACCCAAATGTGATACCCAATTAAACAAATTTATCTACTACTCCCAGCCTGGTTCCATCAACCATGATATTGGGTTCAGTATATGGTTCTCCAGGAGCAGGGATAAACTTTACTTTGGTCTTTTTAATACTGATTGTAAACCCAAATGCAGTATACGAGGATGAGAAACGGTCCATAATGTGTTGCATATCAGCTTCTGTGTGTGCTAAGAAGTCAGCGTCGTCGGCGTAAAGAAGGTCTCTTAAGTTGAAAACCTTTCCATTGTTTCTGAACCGTAAAAGAATGCCTCTGTCACAATCTTGGAAAGAACGTGTGAGCAAGGCCGCAAAAAGATGGAAAAAAGCGTAGAAGCAGGTATATCACCTTGATTTGCCCCGTTGTCAGTTGGGATTCCCCCAGATAGTTGGTCATTGAAGGTAACCCGAGCTTTCATATTTCTGTGCAGCTGTTTTAGCATACTCACAAAGTTGGGTGGACATCCCACTTTTCCAAGTATTATCCAAAGTGCATCTCTGTTAACTGTATGAAAGGCCTTCGTTAGGTAGACAAAGACTTGATATAGGAGGACACACTGCTCAATGCATTTTTCTCATCTTACAGAGAAAATCATATCAACTGTTCCCCTTCCTTTTTAAAACCACTCTGTGATTCTGGGATAGCTGTAGGACAGATATCCTCCTCCAGTCTGTTGAGCAAAAGTCTTGCGAGAACCTTGCCAACAGCTTCCAACAAATCGAATTTTCACCTTTGTCTTTGTATAATGACAACAGAATACCGTTGATCCAGTCTTGCGGAGCCGGGGTCCCATTCCAGCAATCAATGATGAAGTTGTTTATTGCTTCTGTTACATTATCACCACTGACTTTCAGCAGTTCTACTGGGATACAATCTGGACCTGGTGCCTTGCCAGAGTTAACCTGCTTGATTGTCAGCTTTATTTCATCAGCGGAGGGAAGTCGATCCATACGGTGGACTGTTTCACATTGAGGAAGGCCCTCTATCACTCCAAAAATTAACCGCTGATGGGTTGTCAAACAGGTCAGTAAAATGTTCTGCCCAACGCTGAAGGATTTTTGATGGCTTTTTGATGATGGTATTGGCATCGCCATTAGATCT
>OZ024741.1:137213834-137231334 GCA_964016885.1 Eledone cirrhosa | reverse complement strand
TTTTATAATGAAACAACAATTTTTGTAAATTCCTCCAGATCCTTCATTAGTTAATGCAATTAGAAATCTGAAATGTGTGCGTCAGACACAAATGACCATAATATTAGTCGATCGTTATAAATCATAGTTGCAAAAATCAGGTATAGTATCCCTGGCGCCTCTGTCCACTTATTCCGTCTCCGAGGGTACTTTACACGATTTCCTCAACCATTATTTATAGTGATAGAATATTGTATTATTATAGTCCTTTGTCATTTATGTTGGGACGAATATATTGAAAAGTTTGCCAATGCTCCTTTACTCTACTGCTGTTTATGATTCAAATAATGTATTTTTTTAGGAATCTGGTCCCGAAAACGTTAAAATGGAGTTGGCAATCTTGTGATGTATAGTTTATAATCAAATCCTATAACCGTTCTTTTTCTTTTCCTTGCAGATGGATACACCATGGTTGATGTTATTATGTATTGGCGCAACGGCAAAGATGCAGTTATGGGTGTTGACAGGGTTGAACTTCCACAGTTTGACATTAAAGAATATAAAACTGTAGTAACAATTGAGAAACTAACAACAGGTAAAATATGCTTCTTTGGGTTTTTTTAGTTTTTTTACTAAGTTCATGGGGAGGGGGCAACCACTCATGACACATACGGATGCCTTGTGAATATTGAGGTTAACTCTTTTAATACCAAACCGCATGAAACCGCCCCTAGTTTTACATCAAAAACTGTATTCTAAAGTGTTTATATTTATCAAAAAATCTTCTATCAAAATTCTATTTGTTACTCCATAGGAAAAGGACAACTTCCATGCTATTATACGAAATCTTCCTGAAGATTGGGCTTCTCTCTTGATACCGAACCCCGTAAAACTACACTATGTTCTATGTTTAAAAACTGTTGGTTTTAAAGTATTTATATTTATCTAAAGGCCATCCCTCATACTTTTGTGTAAAAATATTTGTTAAGTTATGTTCCAAACACCAACTTAATAGACTTTATATCAAACCACCCCTGGTTCTACGTAAAAAAAACGTTTATTAGTGTTTTTATTCATCTAAACACCATCCATCATAATTTTATGTAAGAATCGTTTCAATTATATTCCAAACACAAACTTAATAATGAGAAATTTAGTTATACTATTAATTCCCTCCAAATTCTTAATAATTTTCAGTATATTTCATTAGAAATATGGTAATGACAGGATTAAACTGTTCATATTTATCTACAAAACTCACGTCATACTTTTATGTAAGAACTGTTGTTATGCTTCAAAACACCTTAATAATGCGATTGTTAGTTATATTACTAAATCTATCCAAATTATTGACTCTGTCAATCTCCTGTCCTAATCTAATTTATATTTAATAGGAACCAAGGATAATATCCTTATGATGCCAGAGTGCTGTTGAAAAAGCTTTACTAAATGTGTTATTTATGATATTTTTTCAGGAAACTACCAACGTCTCTCACTGAGTTTTAAGTTACAGCGGAACATTGGATATTTCATATTCCAGACATATTTGCCGTCCATTCTGATTGTAATGCTGTCATGGGTGTCGTTTTGGATTAATCATGAAGCAACATCAGCACGTGTGGCCTTGGGTAAGTCTCCAGCGCTTCTTTTAAATTCATGTTATTTTGTATTTCAGTTCAATTCAGTTCCCTAATTTAGATATTTTATATAAGAAAATATAGATAATGATAAATTCATGAGTATTTGAGCTTTAACCGCTTCTTTTCGTGCCGCATACCGTCGAGACCTCAGAATCCCTCTGTATTCTGGCAGACGTTTTCCTCCGCAAAATCGAGAGAAGTGCATCCTACCGAAGGAAAGATCCCCGTGATATGGAATGACTGATGCAGCGTGTGCTGATATCTGTTCTCCTCAGAATCGCTAACACAATTTTGTTTGCGGGGTGCATCAGAGATGTACAGCCCAGCCCAGGACATAGAGTTGACCTCCTTTCTTTACTTAATTTGTCTTCTCCTCCCTCCCTTTTTTTTTCTCTTTCATTGATGCAATAAAATTCCATCCGTTAATTTTCAGGTTCCGTAGTCCTGATTAATACTTACCACTGGGGTCAGTCATAAAGAAGGACATAGGGTTGATTTTTTTTTTCTTTTTGTGTTCTGGATGACAACGGTTTTCATGTCATCTACATGCCCCCAAAACCCAGCTGGTATCAATACAGTTAATGTTCCTCGGCAATACTAACACTCTCTTGATTTCACTACAAATGTTATGACTAAACCTCTTTTGGTCTCCCTGCAGATGTTATGACTAAAACTCTTTTGGTCTCCCTGCAGATGTTATGACTAACACACCCGTGATCGCATTACAAATGTTAAATCTAACCTTCTATAATCACTTTACATAGCGATTCTCACAAATGAAACTTAGGTAAAGCTGCATCAAAACACTTGTCGTTATCCCCAACAGGCAGAAAATATTTTGTAATCGTATTTAATTTCAGAAGAGAAACATAAAATTTTTTTACTTTTGGAAAAGAAATGCTGAGTTATATTTTTTATGTTATTTGCTACAAAATAAAAATATTCATGAGGCAACACCATAGGGATATATTTTTTTCTTTATTTCTATAGAAATATATATATCTGGAGTGAATAGTGTACATGTGATTTGCAATATTATATAGACATGTATATATAGAGAGAAACAAATATATATATGGAGAGAGAGACCCCCACACACCACACATACACACACATACACACACACACACATATATATGTATAGTAGTAGTAGTAATAGCAGCAGCAGCAGCAGTAGCAGCAGCAGCAGCAGCGGTAGCAGCAGCAGTAGTAGTAGTAGTAGCAGTAGCAGTAGTAGTAGTAGTAGTTGAACATTGAAGTTGTATTTACACTTAGACAACACAAGTTGAAAAGATTTGAGGTAATCCCTATACACTCGATGATGCGAGAAATAAATTCCTGGGAGGACTCAATTACGATATTAGAGAGGAAAAAACATCATGACTATAGACATATATATGAGAATGTACTTGTGTGTGTGTGTGTGTGTGTGTGTGTGTGTGTGTGTGTGTGTGTGTGTGTGTGTGTGTGTGTGTGTGTAATGGCTGCATCTCGGTTTCGTGAATTGCCATCCCTTGACCTTTTTCTCACATATGACTTGACGTTTTAGCCCTTCCAAAGACCTAGATTCCTTTCTGCATATACTGCAACGAATGAAAGAATGAATGTCCCGCTCACGTAACACACGTGACTGTCATTTAGATCAAGTGATGCCTGTTCTTGGAGCTTTTTTAAGTGAAGAAAAGCCTTACACTCGACCAATCCCTTTCTCTAAACAATAGTGACAGGTATCCAAAACGAAGACCAGGTCAACATCATTGGCTGCCATCAAGTCGCAGATTTTACATCAGTTTTTGTTCTCCTAGAATGATGTCCTAATAAAAACTAGGGGTCTTTTACTCCTGGTATACAATTTGGCTGTCTATATTCTGATTTCAAATCCCGTGGATGTCAACATTAAATAAAGTACCAGTCCAGGGCTGGTTGATTGGCGTACTTGTTTAAGTGTCGACCGGGATACTTTGCGATATATGACTCTCTGAGTTCACAGTTCATATCCGGCATCCTTCTGCCAGGTAAACAGTATCAGCAAAAGAAAGATCAAAGGCATTATGGTTTGCTTGATCCAATCTTATGATCGTCTCCTTTCTTTTCCTTCTATTTCCATCTAATTCTTTCATTAACATATTTCTAATGAGAGACACTACTTTGAATAATTCTGAAAATAATCAAGAATTTGAAATAATTACGTAATATAACTAACCTTCTTGTTATTTATCTGTTTTTATTTGTTGTTGTGTTTCTTGATAGTTGGACATGCATGAACAAAATTTTGTAAATAAAATTATGGTAGACGGTTTTTAGATAAATATAAACTCGTTAAAACACATAATTCTGTGGCGTAGAGGCAAGCGTAGCTTCATGTTGTTTGGTATCAAATGGGTTAATAAACTAAATGTATTCTTTCGAGAAGAAATTTTGAGAACACACAATTAATATGAAATAATAGTGCTGCCACATTTTATCAGACATAATGGCAAACGTCAGCTATTTCTGAATGCAACAATCACGGACTTACATTCAGAGCCAAAGTTGTTAGTATAAATTCTAGTTAGATACTACAGAGGAAATATTATTGTTGCTACGCCAAAGAATATATCTTCAAAAATTACAGCTATTCGTGCGTAGTGAAAAGACAAAATAAAGTAGACGTCTGTATTATCAGAGCTTGTTTTGTTGTTGATTTGCTTCTTGTTTCTGTGTGCAGTTGTTATTGTTTTGTTAATGTTGTCCATTTTGTCTTTTTTTATTTCATTGTGAGGGTGTATTTTTCTACCTTATCGCTTCGAGTCATCGTCAAAAATAACTTCAGAATATTTACAGTTGCGGAAGAAACCATTTGATAATAGGAAATAGAAAAGTAATTCGGTTGATGTATATTATAATGAATAAATATCATAAACAACAAAATAACAAAACTATGAGCATAGCAAACAAATAACGAAGAAAACTAAATAAAAGGTTAAAAAAGGCGGAGAGAAAAACAGTGTCAGTCTAAAAAAAAGCCAACATGAGTGAAAGACATTAGGAATAAGTATCGTGGTGAATGGGTGAGTGTTGTACGAGTTTGTTGTGGTAAATAGTTTTTGAATGTAATTCAGGTTCACTGTGTTATTCTTACTTGATATAAAGGTTTCTGGTTTTGTTCTTATATATATATTTTTTTTTTTTTTCAAAGCAAATATTTTGTTAAAAAGCAAAATAAGGATATTGGTCTCTAATTTAAGTACAATTACTGGAATTTTAGTGGGGAAGGAAAGTCGATTAAATCAACCCCAGTAGTGGACTGGTACATTGTTTCATTGATTTCGGGAGAGAAAAGGAAAAAGTTGGCATCGGTGAGATTAAAACTTACTGCAGAAAAGGGCGTAACAGATACAGCACAGCATTTTGTTCGGCGCTCAAACGATTATGCCAATCCACAATCTCGCGAAAAGGTATAATAACGAGACCGCGTATCGAAATCTAGAGAATTACTACGTAGAAGAGTCGTTTTAACTATTCAAACAAACATAAAGTTTTTGTGTGTGTTTCAATCGGTAAAATAATTCGTCCACGCAGTCATTTTCTATTTCCATTTTTCTTTTGCAGTTTTTACAAGTTCATTACATTTACGTCAACAATACAATTGCGAAAATGATTAACATCACGCAATCTCCTGTCTAGCTGTTGTGTGACGATCATGTGGTGCTTTAGAAAGAATCAATGATATTAGTATAAAAAATAAACTATTAAAACAATATTAAATATATAAATACGTAAATACGGACGGTCGCGACAACTGAGCCGTAAACAATAACGCAATGAACAAAACAATCTAAAAGCATAATAAAGATACTGTAATATGTAATTAAAACGACAACATCAAAAAGGGTCTGATCAGAACTGGACAAACAAAATGTATATAAGCTGGGTATATGTTTAAGTGTGTATTTTTGTGTTTAGGATGCTGTATCCCCGATCAGAAGGTCATGGGATCGATTCTTTGACAGGATAACGCGTTGTTTTCTTGATCAAGCAACTTCATTTCCTGTTGCTTTTCATGAATGGATTTGAGGTTCAGGACACATAAGTTATTGACTCCACATGGAATGAAAAATAAAGTCAATGCTTGTGAGATTTGAACCCAGTGCACAAGGCCGACAATTTAAAGAGGATGGGAAGTCGATTAAATCTACCCCAGTGCGTTACTGGTACTTTATTTTATTGACCCCCGTAAAGATCAAAGTTAAAGCTAACTTCGGCGGCATTTGAACTCAGAATATAAAGGACCGTAACTTATGCCGCAAGGCATGTTGCCCGACGCTCTACCGATACTGCCAGTCCACCACCCTCATTAAATCTACCGCCCTCAATATCAGTAAAATAATAATGGTTTCTCCATTTGGCAAAAGGCCAGCAATCTGAAGGGAAGGCGAAAGTCGATTAAATCGACTTCAGTGCATTACTGGTACTTTATTTTATCAACCCCGTAAGGATGAAAGTTAAAGCTAAACTCGGTGGGTTTTAATTCAGAACCTAGAGAGCCGTAACTTCATGCCACAAAGCATGTTGTCCAACGCTCTGCCGATACTGCCAAATAATTTAGGCACAAGACAAGCAATATGGGGGGAGAGGAATGTTGATTAAAATCGACCCAGTGCGTGACTGGTTCTTGATAATGATAAGAGAACGATCAGTCAAATAATCATCACAAAATATTCATATTTTATTCAGAACTCCGCTATGTTTGTCAATTGACTTCTCACGAGAAATCGCAATATTATCGATTTTATAAAATCAGCAATTTAAGGTCAATACGTTCTTAGCATAAGACAAAAAAATGTTTGGTGGTGGAGGTGGGGAATAAACGACTTCCACTAAATTTGCTCTGTTAAGCAAATACTTTTGATGATAATGCTGCAAGTATGTCTGTAACAGTTGGAAATGCACTCAGCTTAAAGAGACGTTTGGTGTTTGGGATTTTTTTATAGTTAGTTCCCAGCATTCAGCTTGCGTGCAGCTAGAGAGACGTGAGGCTCATCTGTTGAATTGATTTCGCTTTGAGTTGATCCAGGTTTTTGTCAATGTTCTGTGACAAGATGTCTAAGCCGATTTTGTTGAAGAATCAGTTGCTTAAGTGCTTCCCAGACAATTCGGCAGCACGTGGATCAAAGAATCTTCGAGAAACTGTAGAAAGGAAAAATGTAGAAAAACAATGATAAATGAATAAATAAATATAAGTATGTATGCAAATATATGTGCACACGAACAGACAGACACACACATACATACACGCACACACACACACACATATATATATATATATATATATATATATATATATATATATATATATATATATATATATATATATATATATATATATGTGTGTGTGTGTGTGTGTGTGTGTGTGTGTGTGTGTGTGTGTATATATATATATACTTGATATTTATGTATGGTGGCCTATATTTGAAGATTTTCTCCGTTGAAAGAAGAAATGTATGTGAGACTACATAATAGCCTAAGTGTCTGTGTGTGAGAGTGTGTGTGTGAGAGAGTGTGTTTGTCTATGTGTATATATGAGTACGTGCGTACATTTTTTGTATGAATTTATTTATGAGTTTAATAACAAGAATTAATCGTTATATATATAAGTAGACGGGGTGCTCTGTGGTGTTGTAAGCAGTTGTATGTGAGTGTATGTGGTTATGTGAATGTATGTGGTTATGTGTGTGTATGCGGTTACATGGACTTGTGAGGAGGACTTTTATATAAATATAGACACACGTTTCTATAATCAAAGCAAGCTATATCGTTGCACAACAATATGTTTAGTCAATTTTGTATATAGATAAGTATATATATATATATATATATATATATGAGGAGGGGTGGGTCCAGGGTTCAATCGGAAGTAAGCACAGTAAGTAAGTTACTTAGTACATTAGTAGAGTTTAAACATCATGTTTAATATAGAAATGGCTTCTACAGGACTAAAACTGTTTCATTCAAAAGAGATTATCAGAATAATCTCTTTTGAATGAAACAGTTCTATTCTTTTTGAAGCCATTTCTATATTAAACTTGATAGATTGATACACAGGGTGGGCCAAAATTCATGACTCAGTTGATTATTTATAGATCTACTAACACAAAATCTTATAAAACAAGTTAAGGAATATAATGGAATATAAATTAAGAAACATACTAGGCATATTAAAAAATAAAATAATAAATTAAAACAATACAATAATGATAAAAATAAGCATGTTAAGAAATATAACTAACAAGCGAGTCAGGAATTCTGGCCCACCCTGTATTTATATATATATATATATGTATATACAGTATATATATGTGTGTGGGCGTGTGTGTGTGTGTGTATGTGTTTGTGTTTTGTAGAGAAACGTGACAGTGACTTTGAGTGTCTGGAATGCCTCATGATACTGCAAAGTCACATCCGCCTTGTTCTTCTTCAGAAAATAAAGTGTATAACATGCTCACCCATATTGAACGCTCATTCAGTTAATGTTAGAACTTTTTATATTCACTAGTATAAAACACCTACCTCAGTGTATATGTAAATATACATATATATATATGGAGAAAGATAGACAGACAGAAAGAGAGAGATCTGAAATTGTGGGAAACTCACAGAGGCTGAAAGAGTCGTATAAAATATTTCAGTTATTGACACGTTTTGACACGTGTTTCGTTGCAATTATATGTGCTTGGGACATTCTAAATTGGTAATTATGAATACACAATAAATTATTGTACACAGAGCTGGAAGATATTTATATATATATATATATATAACAAAGGAATTGTGGTAAGGAACCAGATGGACCATAACGCACCAGAGTACTCAATACTTAGGGTAGTAGAGTGGGAAATAGGAAAAAGTATGACTCCGACGGCAGAGCTCAAGCCGTTTCGACGGCTATTTCTGGAATAGCCGTCGAAATTGCTTGAGATCTGCCGTCGGGGTCATACTTTTTCCTATATATATATATATAATTACAAAAGTGACATCAGCAGGTACTCAAGTTTCGTTGGGTTCTGGTTCCCAATTTCTTCATTGACAGGCTGAAGAAATTGAGGCCCAGAACCCAACGAAACTTGAGTACCTGTTTATGTCACTTTTGTAATTATTTATACTAAACTCGTCCTATGGACTGAGTGCTCTTACACTTGGATATTTCCACTTGACTTTTACTTCAATATATATATATATATATATATATAATGTAGGAGGTGAGTTTTATTGTAGCACAATAAAGCAATGCAAATATCGGATAAGTAGCACTCAACAGTTTATAGGACTGGAGTATAAATAATATAAGATCAAAAGATGGTTAAAAGAGTTCCATGTATTCTATTATGCGCATTTCAAAAACAAATATCATCATGGGATGATATTTGCGTTCTCATCAGATAAAATAGGGAGACATGATATGAAGCTTAAAAAACACTTGCGAGCAGTGAAGTGTTAAATCCACATATGAAAAATAAAATAAGATGGATATGTGAGATTGGGAAAAAAAGAAGGAAGGGGGAAGGAAAAGGTAAGGAATAGGAAGAAAGAAAATAAAGGATGACGGGGGAGGAGTATAAGAAGGAAGGATGAGAGAGGAGGAGAAATGAGTGAGAGAGTGAGAGAGAGAGATAGCCTTTAATACTGAGAAACACTGTCTCACAGAGAGAAATTTAAAAAACCGTTGTAAGATAATACATAATTTTTAAAAATTTTGAAATTAAAAGTTAATGAGGTTTATGAATGGTGATGTTTATGATTAAAGAAAAAGGAATTAAGAATAGTATTTATTTAAGGTTTATATATTGAAGGGTTTAATAATATGTGCGAAAAGGAATTTATTAAAAAAGAAAAAAGGAAAAAAGTAGAAAAATAGGGGGACCGCTAACGAAATAGAATGAGTAAATTGTATAATATAATTGTTTCTACTTTAGGCACAAGGCCAGCAATTACCCAGCACATTACTGGTACTTTATTTTATCGACCCCGTAAGGATGAAAGGCAAAGTTAACCTCGGCGGGATTTGAACTCAGATCATAAAGGGACGTAACTCTATGCTAGAAAGCATGGCGTCCAACCCTCTACCGATACTGCCAATCAACCACCCTTTTGTATAATATAATATACTGAAATAAGGTAGAAAGATGGGTATATTTGTAAAAGATATAAAAGCGTTTGACAAAAAGAAGTTTTTAAACTAATTAGGTAATGAGATATTAGCTGTATACTTTATGGAAAGTTCTATGGGATTTATGCAAGCAGAGCGAAAATAAATCCGTACGTCTATTTATTATAGAATTAAAATTAGAGATAATGTTAAATTTCTCGGCTAGGCAGAGATTACATGTCTGGATAGCGGTTCTGGATGTCGTTAGCGGTCTCCTATTTTTCTTCTTTTTTATCCTTTTTTCCTTTTTTCCTTTTTTCTTTTTTAATTTCTAATCTTTTAATCTGTAACTTTTACTTCTCAATTACTTCTTAACTCATATTATTACTCAATCCCGCCGAGGTTGACTTTGCCTTTCATCCTTACGGGGTCGATAAAATAAAGTACCAGTAATGCACTGGGTAATTGCTGGCCTTGTGCCAAAAGTAGAAACAATTATTACTCACTATAGCATTTTCCTTATATTCTTGGCCATGCAAACTATATTTTTAATATATACTAATATTACCATTAGTAAATTTTGTAAACATTTTTTTGGACGTTATATATTTTTTCTTCCTTAAATTTTCTTCTTTCGTCTCTCCTTCCGTGCTCGTATTAAACCTATTATTTACTTTTTCATAGAAACAAACTTAGACCCTAACTAATTCCTCTAAGTTCATATATTCATTTAATTTCACAATTCATTTAATTTCTTCTTCATTCACTTTATCTCCTTAATATTTTTATTTTAATAATACATATTCATTTAATTTCTTCTTCATTCACCTTATCTCCTTAATATTTTTATTTTAATAATACATATTAATAAATTCCTTTTCGCACATATTATTAAACCCTTCAATATATAAACCTTAAATAAATACTATTCTTAATTCCTTTTTCTTTAATCATAAACATCACCATTCATAAACCTCATTAACTTTTAATTTCAAAATTTTTAAAAATTATGTATTATCTTACAACGGTTTTTTTTTATTTCTCTCTGTGAGACAGTGTTTCTCAGTATTAAAGGCTATCTCTCTCTCACTCTCTCACTCATTTCTCCTCCTCTCTCATCCTTCCTTCTTATACTCCTCCCCCGTCATCCTTTATTTTCTTTCTTCCTCTTCATTACCTTTTCCTTCCTCCTTCCTTCTTTTTTTCCCAATCTCACATATCCATCTTATTTTATTTTTCATATGTGGATTTAACACTTCACTGCTCGCAAGTGTTTTTTAAGCTTCATATCATGTCTCCCAGTTTTATCTGATGAGAACGCAAATATCATCCCATGATGATATTTAGTTTTTGAAATGCGCATAATAAAATACATGGAACTCTTTTAACCATCTTTTGATCTTATATTATATATATATAGGTGGGGAGGTGCGTGAGTGCATTTGTGTATATTTAAGTTTATTATTGACACCGATGATGACCGAATAGGAGCAATATGGAAAGACAATGTGCCTCACATATAATGGCGTTTCAGACTTTTTTACATCAGAGCGCTACTCTTTGGAGGATGAACATTGGCATCATCCATCTCTGAAACCTAGCAGGATGTATCCTTCTCTATTATCTCTCAATTGAGAGAGGAAACCTAGGGGTCGTCCATCTCTGAGAAGTAGCGTAAGGTTGCCTTTTCTGGTACGAATGGGGGTTCCACAGAAACAGTAGTCTCAGAATGTTATTTGTTTGTTTGATTTTTTTCTTTTTAAGCTTCTCTCAGCTTCTCAAATCGTTTTTGGTGACACATGTGTAATAGCTTGGCTTTCTGCCCGGCACTGTCAATCATATTACTTTTCAATAGGCGCCCATAAAGGCGTACAGTTCTGGAATCTCCTTGTGGTGTTGTGAGATCATGGGGGACTTGCAAGTCAATACTGACACTTTTTATCGTGTATCATTTCTGACTACTTTGGTGCTTATTTTGTGCTCATATTGCTTTACACAGGCAATTATGATCCAGGACTATTACCGTTGTGTTTTACTGCCTCAATTACTGAGGTAAAAGTTTACGAATGCGTGATTCGCACACTATCTTTCCTTCTATCTTAGCTTCCACCTTAACCAAAACGTCTGTCAGACGGTCTCGTAGACTTGAACTAGTTATGTCTATTTATTACAATTACTGGTATAGTTTTATATATATATATATATATATATATATATATATAGGAAAAAGTATGACCCCGACGGCAGAGATCAAGCCGTTTCGACGGCTATTTCGATGGGTATTTCTGAGTCCAGAAATAGCCGTCGAAACTGCTTGAGCTCTGTCGTCGGGGTCATATTTTTCCTATTTCCCACTTTACTACCCTAAGTATTGAGTACTCTGGTGCGTTATGGTCCATCTGGTTCCTTACCACAATTCCTTTGTTATATATATATATATATATATATATATATATATATATATATATATATATATATATATATATATATATATATATATATAACAAAGGAATTGTGGTAAGGAACCAGATGGACCATAACGCACCAGAGTACTCAATACTTAGGGTAGTAAAGTGGGAAATAGGAAAAATATGACCCCGACGACAGAGCTCAAGCAGTTTCGACGGCTATTTCTGGACTCAGAAATACCCATCGAAATAGCCGTCGAAACGGCTTGATCTCTGCCGTCGGGGTCATACTTTTTCCTATATATATATATATATATATATATATATATATATATATAAAACTATACCAGTAATTGTAATAAATAGACATAACTAGTTCAAGTCTACGAGACCGTCTGACAGACGTTTTGGTTAAGGTGGAAGCTAAGATAGAAGGAAAGATAGTGTGCGAATCACGCATTCGTAAACTTTTACCTCAGTAATTGAGGCAGTAAAACACAACGGTAATATATATATATATATATATATATATATATATATATATATATATATATATCCACTATTTTCTCTTTGTTGATGTCTACTTTTACTTGATGTAAATCCCACTATCCGATGGTCAGGCGGTCCATCTGCTGTCAACACCCGCTACGTGGATGGCTGGGTATGTCGTGGCTGATGATACGCAGACACGCGCTAAGGCTACGGCATTTCCACCTCTTCCTCGACGGTGATCAGGTGTGGTCGCCGTTTGCTAGACGCGTCTTTCCCCAGCTCGTCTCCTTGACGGAGCTGCAGTCCTGGGTCAAGCGAAGACCGAGAGGGAGCGCTTGGAGACTGGAATGTCTTCAGGCGCTCACAGCCCTCGACCAATCGGGCAATGTGATCGGTGAAAACTCCAGCTTGGCGTTCTATAGAGGATTAGTGGAGGGGAAGAGCGACGACGTATTTGGGGAAACTCTAGGCGTCGACGAAAATCAACTAGCCAATCTCTTCGGAAGAACTTTCGGGCCGGGGCCTATAGACAACTTCCAGAAATCCCTGGTCTGGCAGTGCTACCGAGGAGCTTTGCCAGTTCGGGATAAACTCTACAGGCATGGAGGTGCCGTCAGCCGGGCATGTTCGAGATGCGCGCAGGGCGACGAAACCGTCCTGCACGCACTCGTCCAGTGTCCGAGCATTGCTGACTTGTGGGTTTATGTCGAACACCTACTGTCGCGTGTGGGACGGATCCAGCTATCAGCTGAGTCCATCGTGAGGATTGCCTCGCCCTCTTCCTTTAGCCGGGAAGGGCAGGCAGTTTTTATCTGTCTGGTGGCCATGGCGAAAGAGATAGTATGGTGAACACGTTTGCAAAGGCTGAAGACGAGCACTTACCTCTTCGGTGATACCCTGATTAACGTTTTCAAATTTTATTTGAAAAGGAAAATCAGGGTAGAGAGGGAAGTGCTCTCTTCCCAGCATTTTGTTGAAAGATGGGTGAGAGAGGCAAGAATGGCCCGAGTATGTGTCTGTAAATTAAAGGTGGAAAACTGGGAGAGGGTACTTGCCCTTATGGTCACTGTGGCTTTTTAATGGGCTTTCTCCACGAATGTCCCTCGGAAGTCTCCCCCCTATTAGGGAATTTTTTCATTGTTCTATTATTACATCCTCTGTTTTTTGTTTTTTTACACGCAGAAATGCCCTTTTGTACCGTCCTGTATTGTGCTGTACTGTCCTTAATGTCTACTTTGTGTAAACCCTTGTGGTTAATAAAGAAAGCATTATTATTATTATTATTATTATTATTTTTTTTTTTATTATTATTGGGTCATCAAGTATGAAAGTGAGGCATATGAAACTTTGTTTTTTTCTACAAATTTCATACTTGACGACCCAATATTATTATTATTATCAATTCCACCTGTTCATTCGTGCCGAAATTTTCTTTGAGATTTCTCAATGATCTTTTAAATGTAACCGAAGAAAATCATTTTCATTTTTTGAATATGTATATATATATATATATATATATATATATATATATATATATATATATGTGTATATATATATATATGTGTATATATATATATATATATATATATATATATATATATATATATATATATATATATATATATATATATATGTATGTATGTATGTATGTATGTATGTATGTATGTATATATATATATATATATATATATATATATATTACGCACGAACTTTTATTGAAACTATTGGAAGTCAACACTGTACCGTGATATGACAATAAAGAGTAATGTTTTTGAATAATTCTATTTTATTTTATTACAAACTTGAGCTTTTAGTCGATAATGATGCTGACCAAAACAAAACAGTTCCCAAACAGGAAAAACAGCTCAAAATCTAAACCAAATATTATTGAACGCACAGACTTTTCATTTCAGGGGAAAAAAGTAACATTGCTCACAACACATTTGACAAAATCAACAAAAATAATATCCACACGTGAACACATATTTTATTGGGTGATAATGTTTATGTACAAGTTAGACCGCTTCCTGCTCAGGAATATTTCAAAAATGAGAACCTTAGGTGTGAAGTAGTTTGCTGGAAGAACAAACGTATGGCAACATTATATTCACCAGAAAGGCCCAATCATGGTCAGCTTGCAACAAGATGGATCGAGTTTGGCGCTCAAATCTTTCCAACACACCAAGATCAGACTCTTCCAAGTAACAATTCAACCAATATTGGTACATGGAAGTGAAACATGGACGCTTCCATCCAAACAACAAAAGCACCTTGATGGCATTACACTCGCCTGCTTCAACGCATTCAGAACAAAAGCTGGCGACATCTGACTTTGAGAGAGATATATGCCAGCCTCCCACGCATATCCATCGTTATACGTAAAGGGAGAGTAAGATTTGATGGCCACTGCCATCGTGCCACCTATGAGGCTGTGTCCCCATTAGTGCTTTGGAAACCACAAGCCGTCACTAATAACAGGGGGCGCAAGCTCTCCTATCCGATGTCATCTCCAGAGATCCTGGTATTGAAATCCAGGACTTGGCAACGACAATGAACGACAGACCCACGTGGAGATCAATTGTTGAGTCCATTTCGGCTGAAGCCGCCGGATGATGATGATGATGATATTCATAAGATAGACCATATCTGCCAGAATCTATTATATGCCAGGAGAAAGGAAGAATAAAATACATGCGCCTCGTCAAGGCCACGAGATCCTTCCTTGTGCCATCCAAGTAATAGTTGGAGGCAGCTTTCGCAGACACATGGAATGAGATCTCTTTCGTGTTATTGCAGTAGATTGCTAGTATCGGTAGAGCGTCGGATACAATGCTTTTCTGTATTTAATTACGATTTTCTACGTTCTGAGTTCAAACCCCGCCATGGTTAGCTTTGCCGTTCATCTTCCCGGGTTCGATCAAACAAAGTGCCAGTTAATTATTGGGGTCGATATAATCGACTTTCCCCTCTTCCCAAATTGTTGTCCTTGTACCTAAATTAGAAACCATTATTATTATGTGCATCTGCTTAAAAGTGGTCATAAGTAATTAAATAATGGGTTTTTTTTTAATTAGCTGTATAATTTAACTGTATAGTAATTGAAAATGTGCACTCAATAATTGAATTAAATTAATGAGAGTATAATTAAAGAACAATGAATAAAATATAAATGAATAAGCAGACAGAGACAGTGGTAACACCGAGGGAGCCAATAGTGTGGATGAAGTTATTGTTAGCGTATGTTATAAGGCAAGATTGATTGATGGAGAAATAATGAAGGAAATTTGCATATATGTGTGTTTATTGGACCTCCGTCGCTTCCGACGGCCAGGACTCAACGTAATTCTCAGGGAGATTCAGCGTAACACAATGTGTTACAGGGCTAGCATTTTAAATTACAGCGAAATTCCGTTATAACGAAATTCACGGGTTATAAAAAAAAATTCATTGTAACGACAAATTCTTTATAACGAGATCAACCTAACATATCGAGCGTGTGACCTAACATATCGAGCGTGTGACCGACTCAAAAATTCGTTATAATGGTATTCGTTATAACGGAATTTTACCTATACAATCACAACTGATTTCTTTCGTCTGATTGCAATGGAACAACGTGAAATAAAGTGCCTTGTTCAAGGACACATCACGCCACCAGAATCGAACGATGACCTTACTACCATAAGCTGGATACCCTAAACACTAAGACACGCACCTTCATATATGTAATACACACGCATGCACATACATACACACGGTAAACATCCTAACCTCTAAGCCCCACTGGTTCAATGTGTTCCTTCCTCTTCTCATTCTCTATCTTTCTATGTCATAGTTTATTTCTCATTCTATCTTCTGATGAAGGATTCGTATCCGAAACGTAAATACTCTTTTCCTACTATATCAAGCGTTAAACTAACATATTTCTTCATTGTATCGTGTTGTTTGCATTGTTGATTCCGTTTACTTTTTGCATATATATATATATATATATAGTTATGTAATAAACAACATAAGGCAATTATTCCATTTACCAGTGGTTTCTTAAAAGCAAAAAATGTTGCTTTCAATCATCAGAATGAAAAAATCCTGGTCTATTTATTGATATTGGATTCTAAAAACAAAAATGCAATCTATATGAAAGTGAGGCTGGAGAAGAGAGAAGGAAAGGAAAAATAAAATAAAAACACACATGCAAACACACACACACACAATTATATACATACACATATATATATATATATATATATATATATATATATATATATATATACACTCATACATACACACACACATATATACACATATATATGTGTATATATATACACATATACACATGCATATACACTTACATACATACACACATAAGTATCAACATATCCATACATACACATACATATATACAACCACACACACATATATACACACATACATATATATACATACATACATACACACAATCATACCTATATACACACACGTACATACATACACATACATAAATTCATACATATGCATGCACAAAATTAGAAAAATATACACACACCTCTACATATTCACACACGCAAATAAATATAAGAAAAAATATATATAAAAAATAATAAAAGAAAATAAAGACTGTTATAAAGTTGACAGCGATACAGGCAACAAATAAATGAACAAACGCACGTGGTAAGCAATACACACAAATGCACGTACACATACATACGTAAAAATAAATACATACACACTCTCACACATAAATATACATATACAAATGCATAAACACATACATACGCATACACAAATACATACACAAACACACACACACACACATATATACATATGTACACACACATATACATACACATATATAC
>OZ024741.1:137151334-137208834 GCA_964016885.1 Eledone cirrhosa | reverse complement strand
ACCTGATATAATACTGAAGGACTTTAAAAAGAGGGTATGCCTGCTAATTGATATGTCCGTTCCAATAGACAAGAATGTATCTATAAAAACATTTGAAAAATTGAGCAAGTATAAGGACCTGGAGATAGAAATTGGAAAAATGTGGAAATTGAGAACTAAAACAATACCAGTGGTTGTAGGCGCTCTAGGAATGATACCTAAGGGGTCTAATGATTACTTATCGCAAATCCCAGGAAACCCACGTATAGGAGAAATACAAAAGATAGTACTAATGGGAACTGCCCATATACTAAGGAAGATTCTGTCAATATAAGTACATCACAAGTCTAAACACCTAAAGATGCATGTGTGTGTATGTATGTTCTTTCTTGAACATGGCGGACCTTGTTGTCTCTTGAGGTCACTGGTTGTGACTTGGTGATAACTCGTATGAACATAAAGCAAGATAAATGCAACTGTAATAATAATAATAATAATGTGCTTGTTGACATTGTTCGTATTTTCAGCAATGATATATGTATGCAATTTGGTATTAGTAAATGTGGAGTCCTTGTGATGAAGAGGGGTAAATTGAGCAGAAGCAACGGAATCTAGGTACCAACAGGTGAGATGATAAAGGAAATTGACACTGAAGAAGGATACAAGTATTTGGGTGTTCTGGAGGCTGATGACATCAAGAACAAACAAAAAATGAAGGAATTGATAAGATCTGAATACATTCGGAGAGTAAGGGGCGTATTAAAGTCACATCTGAACAGTAGGAATGCCATACGTGCAGTAAATTCCCGAGCTGTGTCTATTATTAAGTACAGTGCGGGAATTCTGAGATGGAATGTTGCTGAACAAAAAGAAATGGATAGGAAGACTAGGAAGCTATTGACTATCTACAACATGTTCCACAAGAGGATTGATGTCGATAGACTCTACATAAGGAGATCTGAAGGTGGAAGAGGTCTTATCAGCATAGAGGACTGTGTTCAGATGGAGAAAAACAACCTACACAAATACGTGACTGATAGTAATGAGCCAATGCTCAGAATTGTACTGAAGGAGAGGACAATAAACCAGGGGATGTCCAAGGAAGAAATAACAAGGAGAAAGAGCAACTTTCATGAAAAATCCCTTCATAGTGCCTTCTTTGAGAAAACTGAATTTAGAGATCCACAGACATGGAACTGGTTGAAAAGAGGAGACTTTAAAAAGGCTACAGAAGGAATGCTAATGGCTTCGCAAGAGCAGGCCCTCAAAACGAAGTGGCTGAAACACCATATTTACAAGGAGGAGGCTAGTCCACTGTGCAGGATCTATGGAGAGAGAGAGGAGACTGTGGCTCACATTGTATCCGAGTGTAAACACCTAGCCCAGACTCACTCTAAAGGCTGGTGACATGATGTGATGGGCAAGGTGATCCACTGGCACCTATGCAAAGTAAACAATTTACCACATTCTGAGAAGTGGTATGAGCATAAGCCAGAGTCGGTGATAGAAAACGATCAGGTGAAGGTGCTGTGGGATTTTAGGATACAGACGGACAAGAAACTGGAACACAATAGACCTGACCTGGTGGTTTGGGACAAGGAAAAAAGATCGTGCCTGATTGTGGATGTGGCCTGCCCATTCGACACGAGAGTGCAAGAGAAGGAGAGGGAGAAGATTAACCGATACCAGGACTTAAAGTGGGAGGTAAAAAGGATTTGGAACTGCCATGAAGTCAAAGTGGTCCCGATTGTCATAGGCGCACTAGGTACTATCTCAAAAAGTTTTCAGGGATGGTTAAAGAAAATTGGCCCCGCCACGCTTTTTGGAACGCTTCAAAAGGCATGCTTGCTGGGAACAGCAAGAACCCTCCGATACGTCCTGAATATCTGAGGCTGCAGGTAGTGGCTTGATATTCATTTCAACAAACTTTCCAGTCAACTAACATCAATGACTGAGACTCAAAGAACAATAATAATGTGCAAGAAAAGGAGAGGGAGAAAATTAACCGATACCAGGGTTTAAAGTGGGAGTTAAAAAGGATTTGGAACTGCCATGAAATCAAGGTCGTCGCGATTGTCATAGGCGCACTAGGTACTATCTCAAAGAGTTTCCAAGGATGGTTAAAGAAGATTAGTCCAGCCCCGCTTTTTGGACCACTTCAAAAGGCATGCTTGCTGGGAACAGCAAGAACCCTCCGATGCGTCCTGAATGTCTGAGGGTGCATGTAGCGGCTTGATATTCATTTCAACAAACATTCCAGTTAAATAGCATCAATGACTGAGACTCTATAACAATAAACAATAATAATAATGATGATAATAATTATATGATAATAATTATTTCTACTTTTGGCACAAGGCCAGCAATTGCCCAGTGCATTACTGGTACTTTATTTTATAGACCCCGTAACGATGAAAGGCAAAGTTAACCTTGGCGGGATTTGAACTCAGAATGGCAAGGGCCGTAACTCTATGCGTCAAAGCATGATGTCCGACCCTTTACTGATACTGCCAATCCACCGCCCTAATAATGATGATAATAATGGTTTCTGATTTAAGCATAAGGTGAAGAATTTTGGGGGAGAATAAAGTCGATTAAATCTACTCCAGTATGTTACTAGTATTTTATTTTATTGAATCCGTAAGGACGAAAGGTAGGCTAACCGAGTCATGTTTAATCCGACAATTTTGCCAATCAACTACTTTTATTAAAAAGGAATCTATATTTTTTCACATTTGGGACAATAAGATCACGAATATAAGCGATTGGAATGGAGTACATGGGTAGGAGATCATGGAGTCGCTACAGGTAGATCAGCTACTTCACCGGATTGAAAGATCACAGTTCCAATATTACGGACATGTGGTTATGGTTAGAATGTATCAGAAAAGAATCGCATGAGACCCAGTGAGTAGACCACGAGCAAGATGATTCAAGAAGAAGAAGAAGAAGAAGAAGAAGAAGAAGAAGAAGAAGATACCAAAGCAACCATACTCTGGGATGTACCAAAAACACAGATTGTGAAAACAATTCTTCGATCAGACAATATAATAATATAACGAATTTGATCTCGGGGAAATTTGAACTCAGAATGTAAGAGTTAGGAATAAGACCGCTGGGCATTAGTAATTATCATACAATGTTATAAAGTTAGTTTAATTTAATCTAGGCGGCGAATTGGCAAAATCGTTAGAACATAGTACATAATACTTTGCGTTGTTTGTAAGTTCAAATTCTGCCGAGTTAACTTTGCCTTTCATCCTTCCGAGGACGATAAAAAAGTACCAGTCCAGTATTACAGTCACTTTTTCCTCTATATCCCTTTCTCACTTCCATAAATCAGTGTGTTCAGACATGGAGAAGGGATGGGCTTCGCCAAGTTTAAAATGCCCAAGGCACAACGCATGTCACTACGAGTGTGGGCTGAAAAGTTCATAGGCTTACTATGAAGGCTAGAGCTGTGCAATTTTACATACATTAATTTCATCTCTTCTTGTTGATTGGTTTTGTTTTCAGTTAAACTGACATGACTGTTCAAAGATGGCTTAAAAAGTAACTAGTAGTGACTTCTCTTGAAAATGGACAAACTTTGGCATCGGGGTGTTATCAAGTGCAGAAAAAGTGTTTAGCCCCTAAGGACATTTATGCTGACATGGTTGCTACATAAGGAGATTGTGCTCCAGCTTTATCAACAGTGCAAAAGTGAGCAGCTGAATTTAGGACGGGAAGGAAGAGTCTTGAAGATGACCCAAAATTTGGACGTCCTGCAACTGCCACCACCAAGGAAAACATTGATCGTTTTCACTACATGTTGATGGATGACAGGCGATTGACTGTAAATCAAATAGCCCATGCATATCCTGTGAGAGAATTGAGAATATTTTGCTCGGTGGGTGCTACGTCTTCTGACACCAGGTTGATCACATCATGGGAAATTTTGATATTGCTTGAGGCAAATCTAGATGGTTTCCTAGAACGTTTTATAACTCAGGATAAGTGTTTGGTTCATCACTTTCAGCCAGAGACAATGAGACAATCCATGCAGTGGAAACACCTCTCTTCACCTGCTCCAAAATTGGCCATGGTCGTTTCATCTGCAAGGATGGTGATGACCTTAGTTTGGGCAAATGAGAAAGGCATTGTGTTTATTGATTATATTCAAGAGCCACATAATCAATGGAGAGCATCATGCCAACTTGCTGAGGCAGTTAGGAAAGGCTATCAAGACCAATAGTCCAGAAAAACTGACGAAAGGGTTCTTGTTTCATTAGGATACTGTTCCAGCACACAAGTTCTTGACTTCAATGTCTGCTGTGCGTGGTTGTGGCTTTGAACTGGTTGTTCACTCTTCCTATTCTGATTTAGCCCCACCAGATAATCATCTGTTCCCCAACATGAAAAACACTTGGCTGGGAACCAGTATCGTAGTGATGGTGACGGCATATATGCTGTTGATGAACATTTTTACCAACAAATGGGATCCAAGCACAGTATTACTGATTATCAATTTTCAATTAATGCTATCGTGCAATGCCTGTGCGTGAGATATTTTTTAAAGTGAGGAAAGACTGTGCACTGACCCAATCCCATTCTCTGAGCGACAGTAGCTATAACCCAAAAAGAAGAAAAGATGAACATCATCGGTAACTACTGAGCCGCAGGTTTTATGTCAGAGTTATCCCAGTTTCCTGAGTTACCTTCTCCTAGAAGAATGCCCTGACAAAGGCTAGGGGTACTTCACTCCCAGTGGTTTAACCGCGCGACTGCTATACCAAGCGTTAACCTAATATATCCCTTCCATATACTGTACCGATTATGTTGTTATTTCTGTTTACCTTTTACATACACACACACATATGTATATATATATACATATATACATATATACACATACATACATGGTGGCTGCCAACTCGTTTTCGAGTACGGCCACTACTTTATATCCATGTAGGAGATCCCCTACCGATGTGCTGAACGAGTGTGACTTTTTAGCCCAGCCAGCGACTTGAAAACTCTGGTACAAACACTACACTTGTGACAATTATTGACACATAGTGCTGGGCCCATGGTACCATGTGACGACAAGTGTAGAGAGATCAGAGATCTCCAGATATAAAGCAATGCCTGTGCCGTGAAGCTTTTATAGTGAGCAAAGGCACTGCACAAAGCCAGTCCCACTCTCTTAACCAAGATGATATTTACCAAAAAGAAGAACAAGTCAACATCATTGGATACCATCAGGGTTGCAGGTGTTATATCAGAGTTTCCTTCTAGAATTCTGCCTTGACAAAGGCTAAGGGGTCATCTCATACATACATACATACATACATACATACATACATACATACATACATACATACATACATACATACATACATACATACATACATACATACATAATATAATATAATATGATTTTCTACAGTTAATCAAATCAGGTGTAGTTAAAGAAGTCTAAAATAATCGAAATTCGTATCTAACTTATTTCATTTTCAAAAGAAACCAACAAACTTTTCGCTTGCTTTATCGAAGATCAATTTTTTTTTAAAATTAAGTCAGTAATTCTATTTAATAATTAGTAACCACCTATATCAACTATATTAAAACGTTATGTATGTTTATATATATATTTATATATATATATATATGTGTGTACGTCGGTAACTCTTTAAAATTTACGCTCACAAACATACACACATACACAATGCATTTCCAATCTCGTTTATGTTGCTACAAGAAGTTCGCTTTTCAAACACAAGAGCTAGTGGGAATCAGTGAGCTTATAGAAGACCGAGGTAGAGAGTGTGGGGTGATTGTGGTCGATAGACAGAGAGATGTCAAGAAATTGGACTGAAGAGTTGGAGATAGAGGTAGTGAAGATGAGGCAGAATGAAGAGGCTGGATAAAATAAAGAAAGGAGTCGAGTTGTTCGCAGGAGAGAGAGGTGGCGCTGATACAATCGTCGATGTAACGAACGTATAGCTCAGGGGTCGGATCAGAGTATTTGGTGAAGATCAAAACCTCAACGTAGCCAACAAAAGAGGGTAAAAAAGATTTCTGTCAACATGGTATAGCGCGTTCCATCGAACACACTGGATTAGTCCCTTTTATTTTCCTAGGAAGAAGAGATTTTAATCTCGAAATATCAGGACATGTAAACTAATTAAAGTAAAACACATAATATCTTGTTTCATTCTTTATTCGTCCATTTCGCATTTTCGTGGCTTTCAAACTTCAAATTATATATATATATATATATATATATATATATATATATATATATATATATATATATATATATATATATATTAATTCAAAATATTAACAAAATAGATATTCTTGTGATCAAGTATATTTTATTATACATATTTCAGAGGTACTGTGTTAACTTCAACAGTACGTCCTCATCAGATAAAATAAGATGATGCATGACATACCCTGACATAGTATATGGTTAAGATTCAGTCATGGTAGTGAGTAATATATGACAAAACTCAATATTTATATACCTTAATATTGAAACATGAAAAAACCTACATATAATACATATAATAGGGAGGGTGCGTGTGAGAAAGCTTAAAAAATATATAGCAGCAATATAACTGTTAGAGATTCAAATAATTTAAATTACTGAAGAAAGAGAAGAAAGGCATAGAGAAAGAAACAGATGAGAGGATAATATAGCTAGTAAGAGCATAGAAAGCAAAAGAGAGTTGATTACAGAGAGAGAGATAAAGAGGAATTATTTTTAAAGTGTAAAAATACAGGGAGATATTAATTGTATATTTTTATATAGAACAACATTTGGGCTTAGCTTTAGGAAAAAGAAAAAACTCAATTCATTGAATTATTGAATTATCTAAAAGTATTCATCAATCGAAATTTTAAATATAATTGGGTGTATTCATATGAAGGTTAATAACAAGTCTTTAGATAATTATCTATATATACAATATATATCCAAACATATCTGGTTGACCGTTAACATTCAAATCATTTAATTTAAGTTAGTTCAGAGTAATGAATAATATTTTAGGTTATAAAAGTTAATAAATATCTGTATTAATATTAAAGTATACTATCATATTTAATTTATAAAATCAAATTTTTAATTTTAATTTTATGAAATCAAATTTAAAGGATTTACAAACACGAGAAAGAAAACAATGTTTTTACATCCTCACGAATGTAAACTTTACTAAAATTATTATCTAATATTAAATTATTTATATTATATTGAAAATAGTTTACATTATATAATTTATAAAATAATTAGTTATAATTTTTAAGGAATTTTAAGATTAACAATTTGAATGCCTAAAGGATCAACAGGCCTTATAATTAAACTTAAAAAAGTTTGATTATTAAATTATATATATGCGTTTATCAAATAAAATACACAAAGATTATATTGTCTAAAGATTAAGATGATACCTCTCAATTAGACATAACATAATACAATACAATAAATAAGTTACTGATGATATTGTTAAAATTAATGTTTTAGATCAATTATTATAATAGGATCATTTAATAACTCTGAACTAACTTAAATTAAATGATTTGAATGTTAACGGTCAACCAGATATGTTTGGATATATATTGTATATATAGATAATTATCTAAAGACTTGTTATTAACCTTCATATGAATACACCCAATTATATTTAAAATTTCGATACTTTTAGGTAATTCAATAATTCAATGAATTGAGTTTTTTTTCTTTTTCCTAAAGCTAAGCCCAAACGTTGTTCTATATAAAAATATACAATTAATATCTCCCTATATTTTTACACTTTAAAAATTAATCCTCTTTATCCCTCTCTCTCTCTGTAATCAACTCTCTTTTGCTTTCTATGCTCTTACTAGCTATATTATCCCCTCATCTGTTTCTTTCTCTATGCCTTTCTTCTCTTTCATCAGTAATTTAAATTATTTGAATCTCTAACAGTTATATTGCTGCTATATATTTTTTAAGCTTTCTCACACGCACCCTCCCTATTATATGTATTATATATAGTTTTTTTTCATGTTTCAATATTAAGGTATATAAATATTGAGTTTTGTCATATATTACTCACTACCATGACTGAATCTTAACCATCTACTATGTCAGGGTATGTCATGCATCATCTTATTTTATCTGATGAGGACGTACTGTTGAAGTTAACACAGTACCTCTGAAATATGTATAATAAAATATACTTGATCACAAGAATATCTATTTTGTTAATATTTTGAATTTATATATATATATATATATATATATATATATATATATATATATATATATATACATATGTGTGTGTGTGTGTGTGTGTGTGTGTGTGTGTGTGTGTGTGTGTGTGTGTGTGTGTGTGTGTGTGTGTGTGTGTGTGTGTGTGTGCGTGTTAAATAACATATGAAAGTTTAAGCAGAGAATCGGTGCTTTCACCCTTAACGGGATCTTCTGAAGAGCCCGCTAAGGATGAAAGCAGCGATTCTTTGCTTAAACTTTAATCTGTTAATTTAACAAATACTTGCTCTACGGTTCTTATATATTTGATATATTATTTATCCTTATCGAGCACTCTTTGGATTTTAGTCTTCAAATTTATTATTATTACTATTATTATTATTATTATTATTATTACTATATATATATATATATACTAAATATATATATATATATATATATATATATATATATATAGAGAGAGAGAGAGAGAGAGAGAGAGAGAGAGAGAGAGAGAGAGAGAGAGAGAGAGAGAGATTAAGATAGACACCGTTGTGTCATTGCAGCAGGGCAGGTTTCAAAGGGATTAAATCTATCATCCTAAGCTGTAGTTAGAGCAGGACATTAGGAAAGATATAGTTTTCATTTCCTAAGAGACATGTCACAGATGCAGAGACAATGATGAATAGACCAAGAATCATCAAACCATCGATCTGTAATGTGTTCACTCTATCACCTGACACTCTTTCTAAATCAATAAATCGTTAAAAACATGATTAGGTCACCAGGCGTATTCTTTTTTTTTTATTTATTTATTTTTCAGAAAATTACACAGACTGTCATATAATTTAACTATAGTCGTGATGTTATATAGCATCTAGATTATTATTATTATTATTATTTATTATTATTACTTTGATATCTCAGTTATTGTTGCTATTTAACCGGAAAATTTGCCCTAATGAACAGCAACCTGCAACCTCAGATTTTCAGAACTAATCGGGGGGTCCTTGTTGTTCCCAGTAGACATGCCTTCTGGACTTTTCTTTAACCACCATTGGAAGCTCTTCGAGATAGTACCCAGTTCTGCTATGATGATGGGGAAATCTTGATCTCATTACAGTCCCAAATCCTTTTTAGTTACTACTTTAAATCCTGATACCGGTTAGTTTTCTCCTCCTTTTCTTGCACGCTTGTGTCAAAGGGACAAGTTACATCTATAATCAAGCAAGATCTTTTTTCCTTGTCAAAAACCAGCAGGTCAGGCCTAATGTGTTTTTTGTCCGTTTTTATCCTGAAATCCTACAGCACCTTCATCTGATCGTTTTCTATCACCGATTCTGGCTTATGCTCATACCATTTCTCAGAATGAAGGCGAAGACCGAGTAGGAGCGCTTTGAAACTGGAATGTCTTCAAGCGCTCACAGCCTTCTGCTAATCGGACAGTTTAATCGATGGAGACTCCACCTTGGCATTCTATAGAATGTTAGTGACGAGTAAAAGCGACGACTTTTTCCGAAGTTTCGGATCGTCGATGAAAATCAACTAGCCCTTCTTTTCCGAGGACTTTCGGTCCAGAGCCCATAGATAACTTTCAAAAAGCCTTTGTTTAGCAGTGCTACCGAGGACCACTGCCATTTTGAGATACACTTTACAGGCATGGAAGTGCCTCCAGTTGGGCATATCTGGGATGCATGCAGAGCGACGAAACCGTGCTGCATGCACTCGTCCAGTGTCCAAGTGTTGCTGATATGTGGGTTTATGTCGAACACCTGATGTCACGTGTATGACGGATCCTGCTATCATCTGAGCCCATTGTGATGATCGTTCCACGTCCTTCATTTGGGCAAGAAGATCAGGCGGTTTTTATCTGCCTGGTGGCCATTATGAAAGAGATCGAGTGGTGGACGCGTTTGAAAGGGTTGAAGACAAACACTTACGTCTTCGGCGAAGCCCTGATTAACTTTTTCAGGTTTCTCTTACTACTAAATACTCTAACTCTTCTGACTACTAACTACCACTACTTACAACTCACTAATAACTACTATACTAACTACCGCTACTAAATACTAACAAGCTCCAAATTGCTGGCTTTATACCTAAATTAGAAGCGATTGTTTTTTTGTTATACAGCCAATAGTTACTTTGAGAGAAAATGTAACGAAAATCGGTAAAGAAAACATTTTCAAGTGAAGCAGTATTATCGGTGAGAGTAGGGGGATATATAGATTATAGACTCAAATATTAGTGAATCTGTAATAAGATATGACGCAGATAAGTCTTTATATTTCGATTGTAATGGTAATTGTTGAGAAACCTAATGATTCGAATGTTTCTAATGTTTCTGATGTTTCTAGTGCTTCTTTTGGTGTTTGAATTTCAACTTCGTACGATGGTCAATACTTTCTGATTGACTTAAAATATTTAACAAACAGTAGACAATCAGACGAACAGAGGGACAGGTAGTTATGTAGACAAATAGATACATGGATAGATACCTAAACCTTCTAGTACTTTGCTTCTGTGTCATGGGGTTTAATAGAATGTATAATCTGTGATGTTGGCTGTGAGGCTAGTGTTGGTGTTGGTGTTGGTGTTGGTTTTGATTCTAGTGTTGGTGTTGGTGCTAATAGTGATATTGGTGGTGACGCAGTGTTTGTGTTGGTGGTGATGTTGGTGGTGACGCTAGTGTTTGTGTTGTTGGTGATGTTGGTGATGTTGGTGGTGATGCTAGTGTTTGTGTTGTTGGTGATGTTGGTGATGTTGGTGGTGATGCTAGTGTTTGTGTTGTTGGTGATGTTGGTGGTGGCGCTAGTGTTTGTGTTGTTGGTGATGACGCTAGTGTTTGTGTTGTTGGTGATGTTCGTGGTGACGCTAGTGTTGGTGCTGGTGAATCATGGCGTCTTATATATAGCCTTCAGTATTGATATTGATTTAAGGTTGTTTTCTTTATTCACAAACGTACTACTTTGTTTGTTTCTGTTTTCTCTCTTTATATAAAAATACAAAGATTTCGATATTCGACACACAAAAAATATCCATCATTCAACTCTAGTAATTTTGCTTTGCTAACGTTTGCTCCCATTGGAGGAGTTTTCTTTTAGGGCATGTCACAAAATGAATACAATAATGCACTCGTGTGTGATCTTCACAGAATTCACAATCAACTAACAATAGTTGAGAAAGTAAAGTTTATGGTTAGTAACGTAATGAATATTTACACTCTATACAGAAATATGGCGACTAAAATTCATTTGATTTCAATACAAAACGAAAAACAAAACAAAAAAAATATTTTTTTTTTAAATGAAGGAACATGAATTGGTTATATTTTTTCCCATTGGGGTAGGTCTTTTCGTTATAACTAATATTTTTACTCTTCAATGGATGACATATTACGGATTCTATTTTGCTTTTCCTATTATTGACACGAATAATTTCTGATTGAAAGAAAAGAACGCATTACGCCATTAGAGCAAACTAGCATAAAAAGTGAGGTATTCTTTGAAAGGAAACATTCTTCTATCCTCGCAGCATACTAATCAACTTACCTCCCATTTTGCCTTTTTTTTTTGTTTTCTCATTGAATTTTCTCTTTCTGTTCCTCACTGCTTCTAGTTTGTTCTGTTCGAATTCAAGCGATTATATACATATATGATTACAACAACTGTATTTGGTGACGATTTTGTCAGAATCGCTTACATGAAAATTGCCGTTATCGGATGATAGGCTAATAAAGGGATTCACTTAAGTTAACAATGTTCTGCCTGATTTTAAGCTTATTGCTTTTACCATTTTCATGTCATAAAAACAGATAGCTTTATATATGGGCTAGAACAAAGCCCTTTGTTTTACGGATGTAACAAGTAATATTTGGTTTCTTCACTAAATTGTAATAAATCTATATTTGAGGATTATATACATACTAGACAAATCCAATTCATCTCCTCTGGAGAATGCTTTCTGTGGGTGGCGATAGATAGATAGATAGATAGATAGATAGATAGATAGATAGATAGATAGATAGATAGATAGATAGATAGATAGATAGATAGATAGATAGATAGATAAATAGATAGATAGATAGATAGATAGATAGATAGATAGATAGATAGATAGATAGATAGATAGATAGATAGATAGATAGATAGAGTAATACATAGATAGATACCAATCAATGTATGTGTGTGTGTTCTAGAAGCTAGTGTTTTATTTCACTGTCATTTCTTGCGAAACTAGTTACCACAATGTTGATAGATAGATAAATAGATAGATAGGAATACATAGATACAGAAAGAGGAATACATAGATAGATACAACTCAACCTGTGTGTGTGTGTGTGCGCGCGCGTGGTAAAAGCTAAGGTTTTATTTCGCTGTAATGTCTCTGTCTCTCATAGCGTTTGCCAGTTCTTCCGCAGTGCATCCAGTATCGTCCTCAAGTTGCTTGACGTATGTCTTCTTGGGACGACCAGCGTTTCTTGCTCCATGAGATGGACTCCATAACAATACATCACCTGCTATTTCTTCCTTGCTGAGACAGAGATGGATGGAGGAAACGTGTCGTAGAAAGCCGAGCAAGCTCGACCTGATGATGATGATGATGTAATTTCTAGCAAGACAGGTTACCACAACATAGCTCTTTGCGTCATGTACGACAGACAGACACACAGACAAATAGATAAAGGGCCAAGCGCGGGGCATGAAAGTGTTCCTTATATATTAGAAGAAAGCAAAACATGTTGTATAGAAATTTGTTATTCTAAATTCCATTTATTCTTCCATGGAGATACAATGATGAAATCAATTCTGAATTCATAATACAGAAATAAATATAAAATGAAAATACAAAGTTTATCTCTGTATGAGGGGAGACAAATTCTATCATATGTATTGAAGGAAATTACTTAAGAGCTTCTGGGTAAACAACATTCTTTGTTTTCTGGTTTGAAACATAGGCAAATAAGTCTTGTAAACTACCCACCTGAAGCAACAAACGTAAAGTTGACCATGAGAAAATAAAGGCTAATTTAAGTGCAAGCCAGTAGATTCCAAAGTTTGACCTCCAGCTTTATTGATAGACATTGCGAGGCAAAGTCGCACTAGGAATTGTATTTCAAATGGCATGTCCGTTGGAATATTATTCACTAGCTCGTGGTTAATCCTTTCTACTGTCTCATTTTCTTAGCTAGAATTTCCCTTTCACATAACCATTTGTGTGAATTATAATGATTACTTAAGTCTGGAAATACTCTGTTCTTCAATTCAGCTGGTGAATCCACCATGATAGCAATATGAGCCAAGTTGATATAACCATACCCATCAATCGGTACTGCCACATTTCCTAATTGAAGGTGTCGGGTTGAGAACTGTTCAGGTACATTGGTCCCAGTGTAATAAATCTCTCATGTTAGTATTGAAGCAAAATTTCTTTACTTTATTCCATAGCTGCAAATGCGTAATGCATGTTATATTTCACAGATGTATTGTCTCTTATGTCCTTTAAGGTCTCATCAAGAGCTTCCATTGCTCCTCTATGTGACATTCATCTTAAATGACCAGGTGATATTGGTGCAACACTTCTACTAAACCTGAGCCTTTACTTCTGTTACAAATTCTTATTTAGGGGACATGTTGAATAAATATCATACATACCATGTCGTTGCCAGACCGTATGGTCAATAATGTGTTGCATCGCTGAATTAATATATGAATATATCCATCTCGATGTATTAGGTCAATACGATGGGTTTATAATGACGCTGGAAATAGCAGCCAAAGCCGTCTAACAATGATGGAGCAGTTAGTATTAATTTATAAAGTTAAAAATCTCTAATACGTAAACATTTCAATCAAAGGATAAGATATATTAATATATTATTTCTCTGAGTTGATCATTTATAAATATATCTTATCCTTTCATTGAGATGTTTACGTATTAGACAGTACACTTTATATATATATATATATATATATATATATATATATATATATATATATATATACAAGAAAAGTTGCATTTTCGATTTCTTTTCCTTATATATATATATATATATATTAGATAGTGAAAATAGTGCCACTGTTGTATTATTGACTAAGTAAATTAGCCTATAATTTGGATATTTTCACGCTTTAAAGACAAGATATCTACCGCCCAGAGCGTTCAATAACTGGGTAAGTTATTGGAAAAACTCGCTGGGGTCAGACGTGTCTTTTCGCTAGCCCACACTCTCTTGAACTTCAGTTCTCTTATCGCTGTGGTCTTGGATTTTCTTACCTTAAGTTGCTCGCACATTGCTCGGTTTGTTGTTGTTTTTTCGCTGTTTTCTCTTTTCTTCCCTTTTGCCTTCTATTTTCCTTCCTTCCCTCCTCCGTTTTCCCAATAACTTATCCAGTTATTGAACGCTTTGGGCGGTAGATATTCTTATTCTCACTCCATCTTAAGGTATATATATATATATATATATATATATATATATATATATATATATATATATATATATATACCTGCATCCACCAACACTTCTAAAACTGTAAACAAATAGTTGTTTATGTACAAACTGGAAGTTCGGAAATAGAAACCTACATTATATATATATATATAAAAGAGAAAACACAGGTAAGCATTAAGAGAAGGATTTTTGTCGTAAATACCTGGATAAAATCCTTCTCTTAATGCTTACCGGTGTTTTCTCTTTTATACTTTATACTCCAAGATTGAACGGAATTATTATAAACTTGTGAAGTTACCCCTAACCGTACGTTGAAACCATCCATGAAACTGGCTTTCTTAACCACGAACTAGATCACAAAAAGCAATTTTCTGCTTCCCTAACTATATATATATAAAGAGAAAGAAACACTGTTTGCAGAGAACATTTACTCTGTTCTTTCTTATCCTACATGTGTGCTCTGTTATTGTGGGAACGTGCCAAACGCTCCACTACAATCATTATTAGAGAGATTCTTTATGACATACGAAACAAATATATTTCATAGTGAAGTTACGAGGTAAGGCAATCAATCTGTAGCCAATCCGTCGTCTTATATAGATAGGAAAAAATAATAATAAAGAGTTGAAGATGCGCCTAAAGATTGCTTATGTATATGCATGTACATCTGCAGTACACATCGATAAGAAATTAGCTCATACAAAACAAATCATAGTAATTTATTTTGTATGAACTAATAATTTTAATTATTACACTCTTCTATGGTATTGATTACTCCTTCCGTGACCATTAATAATAAACATATATATATATAGTAATAATAAATGTGAAGACTAAAATCCGAAGAGGACTCGATAAAGATTAAATCAGCGATTCTTTGCTTAAACTTTAATCTGTTCTTATAATATATATATATATATATATATATATATATATATATATATATATATATATATATATATATGTGTGTGTGTGTGTGTGTGTGTATAGATATATAGATATATATCTTTGAATGCATGCATATCAGTACGCGCGTACATACGTAAGTGTGTATATATGCATTCATGTACGTATGACAATACGTACGTACACAGCTATATGTATGTATTGATGTATGTATGTATCTTATTTGTATGTATATATAATGTATGTATGTATGTCAGAACGCCCCTCTAGGGTATTTTCCCTTCAATCAACCATAGTGTTTTATTTACAAGATGGACGATTATATTCTCTTGTGTAATAACTAAAATGGCGGTCTATGAAGAATTGCCGCCATGTTCTGTGTTTATACATTCTGTTATATAATAGACATCAATCATTTGTGAAAAACATCGGAGAGGTTGACAGGAGTAAGAAATAACTTCTTAATCGATTTCCTTTCTTCGATATTGCATTTAAAGCCAAAGAAATCACATTCAGTATTTTTGATGATTAATGAGGCCAAATGGTGAAAAAGAGGAAATTTATTGGAATTCGTAGGAATTAACCCTTTCCTTATAATATTTCTCATGAAAACAGCTTATAATTGTCAAATGATTTTGAAAATAATAAAGAATTTAAAGTTATTTAACACTATAACTACTTTTCTCGTTATTAGCCTGATAAAATTGTGACGGAAGCTTTTTTGGATAAAATTAACTCTTTATTTCTAACTAATGGTTGCAAATAATTATCAAATTGGTTTGAAAATAATCAAGAACTTGGACTGATTAAGTAATTTAACAAACTTTCTCATTGTTAAGCTGGTATTTGGAGCATAGCTTAAACGTTCTTACATATGATTATGATGGAAGGATTTTAGATAAATGTAAATAATTTAACCCTTTCTGTCTGTATCATATTTCTAATGAAAGACACTGCTCATAATTTCCAGATAATTTTGAAAATACTGAAGAATTTAGGGTGATTTGAAAACATACCTAACTTTCTCTTTATTAAGCTAGTGTTCAGAATATAAAATTATGATGGAAGATTTGTGGATAAACATAAACATCCTAACCCTTTCCTTACTATATTTACAATGAAGCGCTGCCTATAACAAAGCATTTTGAGGGGTTTTGTAATGCTATTTAGCTGGTGTTTGGAACACAACAAAGACTCTTCCTCTTCGCCCGCTTATTCATGGGTAGTCCATTGAGGCAAAATCTTCAAACACGCCTTCCCGTGGTTCCTGTAAAAAAAACCGTCTCCAATTAATCTGGTTGGATCCCCAAGTGAGACCAGCTAAGCTCATTGATTTATCCAACAATCTTGCTTGGAGTCTAACCATGGGTCTCCTAGCGGTTGGTTTTGCCCGTAAAATCTGTCCAGTGATTCTTTCCTGAGACATTTTAACAACACGATAGGGTGTTTTTCAGTACAAACGTTTTGAAAGAAACTGTTCAGTATCATCGAACCAGGAGCGGCGTCAGAAAGTTAGGTATCAAAAGAGTTAAAGGATAAATACAGTATGTGATTTTATTTATTATATCATACCGAGAAAGGGAAAGAGAAAATGAAAGAATAATGATAAAAAAGTGTAGAGTGATAAATGATAAATGGGGTGGGGACAAATTCTACATGCTTGAGTGGATCGTACATGTTGGCTGCGCTTCGTGGACAATATGGTGAAAGCATTGTTTCGGAGGAAAGTGGCAAGCGATACCTGTTACATCAGCCACTCCACCTCGCAGGGCTCCTTTCTCTCTCTGGATGTCTTCTTCAGGATTTGACGTAGAAAAATGGCAGTCCACTGACCGAGAACATGGAAGGTCTTAATGGCAAATGGCAATAAAAAGGAAACAATCAGTCAAATTCTGGTACTTATTCTGTAATTAACTTTTAGTTCGGATTTTATGAGAAAATGTTTCAGTGTGATACAAGTATATGTAATTTTTTACATCAAACTGTGTGCCATCAACACCAGGACCACAACCACCATTACTATTAATACCACTACTACCATCACCATCCCATCACCACCATTAACACCACCACCAACATAATCACCACCACCACCGCCACCAACACCAACACCAACACCACCACCACCATCACTAACAGCAACAGCAGCCCCATCACCACCACCACCATCACTACCACCATCAACAGCAACACTACCATCACCACCAATATCACCAACACCAACACCACCACCATCACTAACACCAACAACACCACCATCACTACCATCATCACCACCAACACTACCATCACCACCAATATCACCACCACCAACATCATCATCACTATCAACACCACCACAACTACCACAGCTAACAACAACAACAACATCAGCAGCAAACACAAAGTACAGTGCTGCCACCTATACTGAACTCCTTTTGATGCAATGCAGGAAATTAACGACAGCTGCAACACATTAATGCATTAATAAAGAAATAAAAACAGTTGGAAACACCAACCAATGTGTGGTCAGTTGTGTGTATGTGTGTATGTGTGAGTATATATGTGTGTATATATGTGTATATGTGTGTAGATGAGTATATGTGTGTATATATGTATATATGTGTGCATGTGTATATATATCTGTGTACACATGTGTATATATGTGCCTGGGTGTATGTGTGTATATATATGTATATACATACATACATACATACATACATACATACATACATACATACATACATACATACATACATATGTGTGTGTATATGTATGTGTATGTATATCTGTGTATATGTAAGTATATGTCTGTATATGTCTGTATATATGTCTATATATGTGTGTGTATGTGTATATGTGTGTGTATATGTGTGTATATGTCTGTATATGTGTATGTATATATGTGAATATGTGTGCCTCTATATCTATATATGTGTGTATGTGTCCACATGTCTATGTACATGTGTTTGTTTGTGTGTGTGTGTGTGTGTGTAGGTGGCTTCAGTATATGTATTTATTTATGTTGTTCCTTTCTTCATATGACTTGCTTTCATTGTACTACATTCTTTGCAGAATTTTTCTCTTCTTGTTATTAGTATTACTATATTATTGTTGTTGGTGTTGTTGTTGTTACTATCATTTCTATTATTTTGGTAATAGTTCTTATAATTCGGACGGATATATATATATATATATATATATATATATATATATATACACGTGAAAAAAAAAAATATATATATATATATATATACCCGTGCCAACTATATATATATATACACGTGCGAAATATATATATATATATATATATATATATATATATATATATATATATATATATATGAGTGTGTGTATATATATATATGTATGTGTGTGTGTGTGTATATATGTATATATATATACGTGTGGGGCTATATATAAGCGAGACTACATATCTGTGTATGTGAATGTATGTTTATATATGTGATTGAGTATGTGTGTGTGTGTGTGTGTGTGTGTGTGTGTGTGTGTGTGTGTGTGTGTGTGTGTGTGTGTGTGTGTGTGTGTGTGTGCGCGTGTGTGTGTGTGTGTGTGTGTGTGTGTGTGTGTGTGCGTGTGAGTAATTTCTCCTGTTAGGATCTGTACGTCTCGTCCTACGCCACTGTATTATGTATGCTGGTGTTATTAATCACCAATAAACACTAAGATGCACTTGAGAAGACGCCAGCAAGCAGATGGAACGAAATTGATTTCGACCGTCTTAGAAAAAGTTATTTCATAAGCTTCGTACATGGAAAATAGCTGAATGAAAAATGGTCCAGTAAACAGAAACGTTCAAGAAAAAAAGGAAAGAAGACGAACGTCAGATCAGACCAAGGAAATTATGTTTCCATTGGTCTTTCTATTGCTATAATATTCGAAACACAGAAGCTGTGATTATATATATATATATATATATATATAATAAATGTAATCTGAGTTTTTCGAATATTAATAATAACATTCGATTTGTAGAATGAACCCTTCGTTCTTGCTCTTGTGTTGGCATCTGAACAGAACTGCAGACACTAATATGCAAATCAGGCGGATAAGTCACTGTGTACTTTTGAAAATAGCAAATATTTTCACTAGCTCTGACAGTTTGGCAGGTGAACAGTGAGCTGTACTGATGAAGGGTGATACCCAGACATTAGTGTCTGCAGTTCTGTTCACATGCCAACAAAAGAGCAAGAATGAAGGGTTCATTCTACTGACATGGCTATAAAATTGAGGCTTGTTTGCATAATTGCAAACGAATCGAATGTTATTAATATCCGAAAATCTCAGATTACATTTATTGTATTCAGCTATATAGAGCGAACATTTTCTTTTTTATTTGGATTTGGCAAAGCCAGCCATTTATCGCTCGTATACAGGAACCTGACAGGCCAGTCTGCTGATATGCAAACCTGGCTGATCAGTGGATCTGCTAATATGCAGATCTGACTGATCAGCCAGTCTGTTAATATGCAAATCAGGCCGATCAGTCACTGTGTATTTTTAAAAATAGCAAATATTTTCACGGCAAATATTTTCACATGGCCATTTCCCTGATGGAATCGGAGTATTGTCCTCTCTTCTACTTATCAACACTTTTGTCTTAGCTATGTTCACTCTCAGTCCTCTTGATTCCAACTGATGTTTCCATAGCCAGAATTTATTCTCTAGCTCCTCTACTGATTCTGCTATAAGCACCAGATCATCAGCAGAGAGAAGTTCTCATGGGCATCCAGTCTTAAACTCCTCTGTTATGACTTGGAGGACTATAATGAACAAGAGCGGGCTGAGGACCGAACCCTGATGTACACCTACTTGTATCTGGAATTCCCCACTAAACTCCATACCTACTTTCACTTTAGTGACAGCACCCCTGTACATAGCTTGTACTGCCCTCACAAGCCATTCCTCTACACCTAGTTTCCTTAGAGACCACCAGATGACAGATCGGGGTACCCTATCAAAGGCCTTCTCTAGGTCAACAAAAGCTAAGTATAGTGGCTTATTCTTATATATATATACACACACACAATTAAGGTGTTCACACTAATATTGCTATATACATATAAGTATGGGTATTTTGCATATCTAGCGATATACGGTATGTTTGTGAGTAAACATTTGAAAGCCTTCAGCTATAGATTTTGGAAACTGATGACATAGCGTCATCTAGCGGATTCCAGCAAAAGCAAGAGTAGGTAACTCTCGACGACAATCATCGTTTTGGAATCTGGTCGTTATTAAGACAGTGCTCTCTGCTGGAACTCAATGTAGGCGAAAACATAATTTTGACACCTATGTACATGGGCTGATTAGCCTCATTTGCATATAGAGCATATAGGCTTTCAAATGATTATTCATAAACATACCGTATATCGCTAGATATACAAAATACTCATATATATATGTGTGTGTGTGTGTGTGTGTGTGTGTGTGTGTGTGTGTGTGTGTGTGTGTGTGTGTGTGTGTGTGTGTGTGTGTGTGTGTGTGTGTGTGTGTGTGTGTGTGTGTGTGTGTGTGCGCGTGTGTGCGTGTGTGTGTGTAAAAGGTAAACAGAAATAACACACACATTTGGTACAGTATATGGAAGGAATATATTAGGTTAACGCTTGAAATAGCAGGAAGTGGGTCTTAACATTTTGGACGCTAGTCTTTCATCAGAAGAAAGAATGAGAAATTAGAAAGATTGAAGGGACGGGCGAGGCGTTATGGTGCCCCAGCATGGCCTGAGCCTGTTGGCTGGAACATGTAAAAGAGTAATGTATATATATATATGTATATATATATATATATATATATATATATATATATATATATATATATATATATATATATATATATATATATATATATTGGAAAATGTGTGAAATCCTTGGTACAGTTAGGCATATATGGAAAAAGGAAAAGAATGGCTTCATTTGTAGTTCTAAACAATTGAATTTTATAATATTTCAATTTTACAATGTTGCTATGTAGATCTGCTGAGTTCTTTGTTAACTTGGGTAGGAAGTTTTTTAAGATTCTTGGTTAACTTTCTGGAGAACTTTTTCGCATTCGTCGGGGACGATTGTCAAACTGATCTAAAGTTGCGGTGCGATGAGTGACTCTATTTATAAGAGATTTGTGTGTGTCTGGGGGTTGGGTAATGAGGATGGAAACAAGCGGTGTTGATGAAGATTTAAAGGAATAAAACAATATATATATACAAAAAAAGATGAAAGAAAACAGTAAATAGTAAAAGCAAGATGATTGATTGAGAGTGGAGTTGGGGGGTGTTGGGGGTGAGGGATCCGGGTCAGATGGTCAGATTTGTTCCCTGGAGGTAAAGTTAATGGGTGTTTAAGGAGTGTTTTAGAAAGGGGTTGTAAAAGTGCTCACCCGCAGGTTCCATTTCAATAGATGACCTTTGGTGAATAAAATACTAGCGAAATATAATGGTCAAATGCTTTTCAAATTCTTTTTTAATACATTTATTGGGATAAAGCAGAACTAAAACAGCTGACTATACGAAGACGTACATTGGAATAAATCTATACACACCCCCGATCACCGACCACTCCCCGAAAAAAAAAACAAGAGAACTTTAAAGACTTTTTTTTATATAGAGACTGTCTGCCCATATATGGACTCTGTCCCGCCCCTGGGGATTCCAGCTATGTTCCCGCCACACGATATGATGTACGTATTTCAAACTGGATACTCACAGCTTATATATACATATTAGTCTATTGATACGACAGGCATGGATATGGTGTAGCTATTCTAAATCGGCAACACACAGCCTATATATGGCAGCTGTTCTAAACCGGAAATGTACAACCATATATGGCATATATATTAAGACCAAAAGAAGGAAATATCTTTCAGATAACTTCTAAAGACCTCACAGTTTATGGTTCCATATGTACAATAGATAATGTAGTATGTAATACACAACTACAATAAACACAACCACAAGGATATGGTCCGTACGTGGAAGAGCCGAACTCCCACTGTCATCGCCTCCAACTTTCTCGCCTTCCCCATCTCTCTGTATGGTGAGCAAATGGGGTCCCACGTGCTGGCCTTCCCACAGCCCCGGTGGACATAATGGAGAAGGCGTTTAGCGACCGCAAAGAAGTTTCAATTTTAAATTCTCAAATTGTGCCATAGGGTCTCTTTTAACAGACCAAGGAGACTATGTTTCCATTGTTCTTTCCAGTAGTGATATTATCTCTTTGTCGAAACTCCTGGAAGTAGACAACAGGTTTTGAACTCAGAATGCGCGAACGCGGATCAGATATCTCAAAGCATTTCATCTGATTCTTTTTAAATTTCCGCTAATCCACACTCTCTCGTGAACTGTTACTTTATTTATCGGCCTTGATTAGATGAAATGCAAAGTTGATCTTCATGGGATTTGAGCTCAGAAAGCACAGAGCTTGATCAGGAATAGCAATATCGTCCTATCCGACACTCTAACAATTTCACCAATCCACCACTCCCTAAACTAGTATTTATTATCGAACCCGAAAGGATGACAGCCAAAGTTGACTTTGACGGGATTTGAACTCAGAGAGCACAGAGAGCCAGAACAAATTCTGAGTCATTTAAACCGACGCTTTGGCGAGTTTGTCAATTTGCCATATAGGAATTGAATCTAAACGTTCGTCGATGCTGGCTGTTTCTATTATCTGGGAATGTTATTCCCTCACGTTTGACGAAGATCTTGATCTATGACGAAGGTCTTGATGACTGAGTAGACGAGGTTTTACATGAAACATACGGTGACACAGATAATGGATCAGGGGAAGTAAAACGTATGGTTGATTCAGTCAGATCATTCGTTATCATGTGACCTCCTTATATGGAACATATGGTGACGTGGGTAAAGGGCATTGTTGATGAAGAAGTGGATAATGGCATAGTTGATGAAGTTAGATCTTGGAGGATGACGTTAATTCTTACATGGAACATGGGATGATATAGATAGCAGTAGGTGAGGTTAAGTAAAGGCTATGGTCGGATCATTCGTTGTTGCTTTACATTTTCTTCTCTTCTTTTTTCGGTTTCAAACACTATGGTTTCTTTCTTCATTAATTGACGCCTGTGGAAATTTTGAGGTGCAAACTGTAAATTCGACAACCAATTATATCACGATGCACTATTGTCCATTCATATCTTAATGTGTTTTCGAATATATTTGCTAATAAAATGTCGCTCCATTTCGTTCATCAATCGCATGAACAATTTGAAGCGCGAGACTCAAAACTATTAAGTAAACTTCACCTAATCTAAACTATAATAAAGTAAAGAGCGCGGGACTGCGTACGGTTTATAATTTGTTTATCCCATTAGTAAAATAAGTTGCATTACTTTGAATAAATAATGAATGAATATTACATAATTTATCTACTAAATTTCGTGGCTGTTGATTAAATATATTTTGTTTATTTAAAGATTCACTTTTTTTAAATTTCTGAAATGTCAACACTTTCCCTTTCCCTTCAAATTACTGGCCTTGTACCAAAGCTAGAAACAATCATTATTAATAAGAATTTCAGTAATATATTTATGTATAAATGTGTGTTTATGTTTGCATATGTGTGAATATATATATATATAGTAAGGAGAGAGTTTGAGTACCAATTCTTTTGACTGGTTTATACACGCGGAGCGTAAACTCGAACGAAAATAAATTCATATATGTCTTTGTGTATGTATATATATATATATATATATATATATATATATATATATATATATATATATATATATATATATACACACACATATGTATGTGTGTATGTATGTATATATGTATGTATGTGTATATGTAAGTATGTTAGTGTGTAAGTATGTCTGTATAATCATTTATTAGATAGAAGCCAAAATATTTACGTATAAGTTTTGCCTGAAGTTACTCTTGTCTTGTCTATTTCTTTTATATTTCTGTTTGATTCTTCGTGTTTCGTTTTGCTTGCTTATTTTTCATTTGTTTTGTTCCTGTTGTTGTTGTTGTTATTATTAATGTTATTAGTTATCATATTATTACCGTTACTCTTGCCTTATACATTTGTTTTCAATGTCATAATTGCTGTTGTTGTCGATGGGCTTATAATAATAGCTTTTCTTATTATCATTATTATTACTCCACTACAGTCATTGCATTGTTTATTAATATTTTCTATTCTCTCTATCTCCCCTCTCTCTCCTCTACTTTCCCTCTCCTCTCTCTCTCTTCACCTCTCTCTCTCTCCTCTCCTCTCTCTCTCCTCTCCTCTCTCTTTCTCTCCTCTTTCTCTTTCTCCTCTTTCTCTCTCCTACCCCACCCACCTCTCTCTCTCTCTCTCTCTCTATATATATATATATATATATATATATATATATATTTATATCCTTCTCGCGTGCCTAGTACAAAATATAAAGCTTATTAGTAGAAAATTACTTTGGGGAAAAAATGGCGGAAAATTTCCCAGTATAACAAATAAAACTTATTGGTAAAATGTTACTTTTAGAATATTTGTTTTGTTGAACACTATTTTGGTTTCAGGTAAAGCCGTTAGAACGTTAGAGAGAATGCTTTGCAGCATTCGGTTCCGCTCTCTCTTCTTCTTCTTCTTCTTCTTCTTCTTCTTCTTGCTCGATGAGACTGAGGTCATCTTAAGTCAGTGATGCAGAGTCATCATGCGTAAAGCCGACCAAAACCACCGATACCCTCCATCGCTGGCGGTCCTGTGCTAGCCCCTCTGCGTGCTCCAAGGTGATGTCGAGCCTGAAACTGCTACGTCAAACGAGTCTAGGCTCTGGTAGAATGAACTGGCGGCAGGCGGATGAAATGTCCGCACCAGCGCATGCGGCAGATGGTTATGAGCCGGGAGGTTGCGGGCTAATGTATGCGCGCACGCAACTCTCTGTTGGAAACGAGGTTATAACATCTGATGTTCTCGATGGTCCTCATGGCTCTACTAACGAAGCTGTTGGTCCTCTTTGCTAGGGGCTTCGTGAGAGGCCACGTTTCTGCTCCATAGACGAGAACAGAGAGGATTGATGCGTTGTAAATACTGAGCTTCGTCTTCTGGGAGATAGAGCAGTAGCGCCAAAGGGGCTTCTGAGGGATTGCATGACCCCGGTGGCCAGACCACATATGCGGTTGACAAACTCCACGACGTCGGGGTCAATATGAAGCGGGGGAGGATCTGGACTATCGCCGACATGTATCAGCTTGGTCCTCGCCCAGCTCATCTGAAGACCAAGCTTTGCTGATTCCTCACGGTATATGGTCAGTGTGTCCCTGAGCTGATCGATCGAGTTGCTGAATAGTATGGTGTCATTCGGGTACTCCATGTCGTTAAAATGGTAGCTTCTGAAAGTAACACCAGAAACTCGCTCACAGACATTGGCTATCAGATAGCCGATGATAGAGTTGAAGAGGTCGTGGGCAGCGAAACATCCCTGCCCGATCCCACTGCCGATGGGGAACCAGTCGGAGTCCTTCCCGCCCACCCGCACGCAAATCTCTGCACTGCTATAGAGCCGTTGGAACAAAGTAATGCTGATCCGATGTGCTTGAGAAATATCCTGAGCTCTCTGCTCACTCAGCCCAATTCCCGCCAAGGTCAACTTTACCTTTCATCCATTCGACATCGATCAAAAAAAAGTACCAGGCAAGTACTGGAGTCGATTCTTACTCTCTCTCTCTCTCTCTCTCTCTCTCTCTCTCTCTCTCTCTCTCTCTCTCTCTCTCTCTCTCTCTCTCTCTCTCTCTCTCTCTCTTCTTTCTCTCTCTCTCTCTCCCTCTCTCTCTCTGGAAGAAATGTGCCGTATATTCAGACCTGGAAAAGAAATGGTATCAGCCAGGTTTTAAAATGCCCTAGAAACACCGTACACCACTACAGCATCCTCGGGAGTTATGGGACCCTGCATGCATTCCGGTTTCAGAAAGGTTGCCTGGTTTTGCCTTTATTTTTGCTACTTTAAATGTTTTCATTGTGTTCTCTCTCTCTCTCTCTCTCTATCTATCTATCTATCTATCTATCTATCTATCTATCTATCTATCTCCCCCCCCCCCCCTCTCCCTAGTCGGTTCTTTGTTTTATTTTGTTTCTTTTTTTTTATTTTATTTCATTTTATTTTGGGGGCTTATTCTTTCTTTTCGCTAGCTGTTGTATGATTTTCCAAGAACGATTGCAATCTTTTTTTTTCTTTCAGAAATTCTATTTATCATGATGAATTAATTCTTGTGAAATACTAACTAGAATGGTATCAAAATAATCTGTGGGAAGTAAACCATCTACATTCTCACATGGTGTATAGGTGTCACTTTTCTCCCTATTCCCAATGTGAGTAAACTTGGTAGTTACCCCAGAGCCCATCGGTTCTAGAAATCTAAAGTCAATTTTTGTATGCTATGATTGTGTATGTAGGGCAGCAAATGCATTTCTTTGCTCGGTGACCCACCATGTCTAAGGGTCCAATGCTAATCAATGTATGATGTGGTTATGTATGTAAGGGCCTCAGTGCAATCCTTTTCCCGGGAACGCATCTGTTCAAGAGGCCCTATGTTATGTATGCTGTATTTATGTATGTATAGAACCCAATGCATTGCTGTGCCAGGGTCCCAACAGATTTAGGAGTCCAATAACATCTATGCATGCTGCGGTTATGTATGTAGTGCTCACCAGTGACTTGCTTTGCCCGGTGGCCAGGCATGTCTGGGGTCCAAAAGATTATTTATGTATGTGGTTGTGTATGTGGAGGGGGGTGTCAGTGCATTGCTTTGTCCCGGATCCCACCAGGTATAGAGGCCTAATATTGATATCTATTTATGCTGTGATTATGTATGTACAGCCCAAGTGAATTGTTTTACACGGAAGCCAACCGGATCTAAGTAACTCATGCCATTCTATATATGCTGTGGATGTGTGTGTAGGATCCTTTATGCATTACTTTTCCCTCCATAGGAGGTGGTGGTGGTGGTGGTGGTGGTGGTGGTGGTGGTGGCTATAGTATTATTCAGATGACCCTGTATGTGCCCTTCTACCTGTTTTCAATATTTCCCACACCACTAGACCAAACGTCCACCCCTTCCATTTTGGAAAGGGGTTGAAGGGAGGGGAAAGTCGATTGAATCTACCCCAATAATTCACTGGTACTTCGTTTTATGGAACTGAAAGGAGGAAAAGCAAAGCTGACCTCAGCGAGATTTGAACTCAGATTGTAGAAACTAAATGCCGTAGAGGATTTTGTCCGACACTCTATTGATATTACCAACCCAACGCCCTCACTACTTTAATAATGGTTTTCTAATTTAGTCAAAAAGCCAGAAACTTTGGAGGAAAAGGGAAAGTCGATTAATTTGACCCTAATATTTTATTGGTACTTCATTTTATCGACCCCGTAAGAATTAAAGACAAAGTTGGCCTCAGCGAGGTTTGAACTCGGGGTGCAAAAAACCGGAACTAATATCGACAGTTTAATGACTCTGCTAATTTGCCTTCAGCATATTTTTCGTAAAATATCTGTATTCAATCATTAAATTATTGATTTCTAATTAAAGCACAATGTTAGCAGATTTAATTCATAAAGCCTGAAAGGATAAAAGGCAAAGTTGATCGCGGTGGGATTTGAACTAACAACGTAATAAGTCAGTATAAATACCTTGAAGCGTTTCTCCAACGTTTTAACTAACGATTGTCAATCCAACGCCAAGGGTCTTCACACACCTTTCTTTATATTAAGTATTCCAATTTGTTTAAGTCTATGTCTGAGAAAGGAACCCCGAGGGGTGGGGTGGCTTTTGCAGCGGGTGCCGCTGGCCATTGTCCGCGGAAATGCCTTTGCAGTCATGTCCGCGTGACGCAGCCCAAACACCGCCCCGCCCCAGGCATAGAGCCTATCACCCTCTCCCCTTCTCCTTCCCTTTCTTCCGTGGCCTCATAGATCTTGCTTTTCCCCTCCTTTTCCTCTCATTTATGGCATTTATAACCCTTTCTCCTACATTCCTATAGAGTCAGATCTGCCCTTCCCTCCTCTGTTTGCTGCTTTGCTTGGTTTCGGTTTTTATCAATTTATGCTTCTTTTTTCTTTTTCTTTCATATTCCCATCAATATTTGCAATGCTATTTATACAACTTTGAATTGATTTATTGACTGTAATTTAATTAAATTATAAAATAAATAAATTTTATATTCGTTTAAATCTCTAAAGATTTGTATATTTTATTTTACCATTTTTTTTTATTTGCAGGTATCACCACTGTGTTGACAATGACAACCATAAGCAACGGGGTGCGGTCCTCTTTACCGCGAATCTCTTATGTCAAAGCTATTGACATTTATCTGGTCATGTGTTTCGTATTTGTGTTCGCCGCCTTGCTGGAGTACGCAGCGGTGAACTACACCTATTGGGGGGGAAAAGCAAAGCGTAAAGCCAAGAAGCTACGTGAGAAAAACGAAGCGCTATACGATAAAGATGATAATGAAAACAGAGTAAGTTATACTTTAACATTCTAAATAATTTTTAGTTTGTTTTTGCTAGTTGCTGTGGAACTTAATTAATGTTTCAACGTGTATAAAAATGTAATAATATAATTCATTGAACAAAAATTATAAAGGAAAGAAAAAATAGGGGTCGGGGAGCAATTCACTACCAAGTGCGACAATCGACCGCACCTCACACCTTAGAAGTTAACTAAACACTTTGAGGCAAGCCAACACGCTCGCCAAGGGTGATGGCGAGGCTAATGCGCTGAAATAACCAGGTACTCTCACGGGCATCACCTGACACCTCAATCAATCGATCAATTAATTATGCTTACTTGAGGCAGTTATCACTTCTTACTGTTAATATTTTCATATTCCAACAGACCAAAATATATTTAATTCTTGTAACCGATTGTGGTTTACACGCAGCGCATGAGAAACTCGGAGAAACTTTATATACATACATTGTTACATGGGAATATGTGATACACAAAGACCTAGTATTCAGTAGTCAGAATGTGTTGATAATCCGAAATAAAATCAAAGTACTAATTACTTTTTTAAGTCTGACACTCCTTTTATCGATCCTTATTTGGCGAACTGAAAAGTTACAAGATATAAAAATACAGTAGACGAAACGAAGATACAGCGACACATACACACATAATTTTGCATTGCTTTAACCGTCCTTAATGGTCCATGGATACCCACTTGTTGTTCGAAAGTGAGCGCCAAGTTGCGGATACAGGCCGATGTGGAAGCCACTGCACACGTGTGCAGATGTTGAAAACTTCTGTTGTGCGGTTCAGATCTAATTGGACCTGTAGCCAATGAAAGAAAGAGTGAGAGGGTAAGAGAGAGAGAGGGGGGAGAGAGAGAGAGAGAGAGAGGGGGAGAGAGAGAGAGAGAGAGAGAGAGAGAGAGAGAGAGAGAGAGAGAGAGAGAGAGAGAGAGAGAGACTAAAATATGACATATTAGTGTCAGTAGGAATCAGGAGTCAGTTTAATTTCCACCTACTCACTCCGCCCCCAGTACACTCGATAATGACAATTAACTTCAGTGGTGGGAGAGGATCTTACAACACCTAAGTGTTATGATACAGCTACAGAGAGAGTGACTGAGAGAGAGAGGACAATAGACAGAGACAGGGAAAGTGTGATTGAGAGAGAGTAAGAGAGGACTGGGAGAGAGGGTGACTGAAATAGAGAGTGAGAGAGAATGCCTGAGATAGAGAGTGAGATATGAGATGTGATCTATATTGAAATGAGTAGAATTCAATAGAATCAATCATCTCCCACGGATGTTGTTGATCAAACCTTGATGACAAGTAGTAAAGAGATTGTGAACAGTTTTGGCAGGTTGATTGATTATTCAAAATTGTGTTTTGGGGAGTAAGTGTTATACAGAAAGATAGGCAAACAGACAAAAAATAAGTAATGAATTAAATAAACGACTCTAAATAAAGACATTTTTTAGGATAATAAATAATTGTTTCTGATTTAGATACAAGGCCAACAATTTTCAGGAGGAAGGGGAAGTCGATTAAATCGACCCCCAGTGCGTTATTGGTATTTTATATTATCGACCTTGTAAGGAGGAAAAGCAAAGCTAACCTCAGCGGGGGATTTGAACTCAGAACGTAAAAGACTGTAACTCTATGCCGCGAAGTATGGCGTCCGACGCTCTACTGGCACTGCCAATCCATCCCCCTTGTAGGAAAATAAATAATTAAATAAATAACCGATTAAATAATTAACGAAATAAATAACGAAATTATATAATTTTTAAATAACGAAAGTTACGTTAAATAAGTTATTAAATAGCGGACTAAATATATAATGAAATAAAAGAAATTAATGAATAACGAAATAAATAATACTTTGAATAAAAAAAAAAAGGAATTAAATAACGACATGGGATAAAAAAAATTAAATTAAATAACAAAATAACAAAATAAAAAAGGAAGTAAATATACAACGAGTTAAATAACAAAATGAAGATGGATAAACAACAAAGTAAATAAATAAATATATTAATAACAAAATATATATATTCGATAGTCGATCGACTTTCGCCAAATGGGACTGAGGAAACAATGTTTCCGTTGGTCTTTCCAATTGCTAATACTATCTATTGGTCGCAACTCCAGGTAGAAGGAGCATCGTGAAACAAAGTGTCTTGCCCAAGGATATAACGCATCGCCCGGTCCAGGAATCGAACTCATAACCTCACGATTGAGAGTCCAATTCTCTAACTATTTAGCCCGGGCCGCCTGAGTGAAAGCCAGGAATCCTCTCTATATAATGTACTAATTAATTGACGTTATAACTAACGAATTAAATTTTAAAAAACTGAATTAAAAAATGACCAAATAACGAAGAAAAAAATTAATAACGAAATAGAAAATTTTGTTCATAAAAAGTATCATCATCATCATTTAACGTCCATTTTCCAAGCTAGCATGGGTATGACGGGCAGTCCCTTTGTGGGAGATAGGGTCAGAGGACCTTGATTCGCATAAATGGAACTGATTTTCGCTTGTTTTCTACAGCTGGATGCCCTTCCTAACGCCATCGTAGTAATAAAAACATTTTCAAATATACAGTTAATGTGCTCTGGTATAAATAACGAAAATATAACGAATTAAATAAATAAGCAAGTGTGGGGAGAAATTGAGAATGTGGAGAGAAAGTAAAACGACGAGACAGAAAACGCATGGAGACAGAGACAGAAACAAGGAAAGACAGGCAGATAGGCATACAGACAGACATAAAAGAGAAGGCGGGAGAGTTGAGAGAGAGACAGGTGGAGCGAGAAAGAGAGGTGAGAAAGACAGTCATACAAACAGTGTAGAGAGAGCGATGAAGGGGAGAGAGAGAGAGAGACAGAGCGAGAAAAAGAGATGAGAAAGAAAACGTGATAGACAGACAGGCTGATAATGGAGAGTGAGGAAAAAGGCACAGTAGAAGAGGGAAGAGAGAGAAAGTGATAGACAGACATACAGACTGACTGATTGCCAGACAGACGGCAGACATTGGAGAGTGAGGAGAGAGGCACAGCGGCAGAGGGGAAAAGAGTGATAGACAGACAGACAGGCCGTCCGTCAGACAGATACACAGACAGACAGTGGAGAGTAAGCAGAGAGACACGTAAGTAAGACACAAGTAAGCTGGAGAGAGAGAAAGAGAGAAGTAGATATATCTGTTAGTGACAGTTACAACATTGATGGCTCTCTTATCGTAGGTGAAGTCATCATTTTATAGAAAAATAATGATGTATCCTCTGTCGCTTTTGATGAAGATCGATCAGTTGTCCGACGCGTTAATTAATAAGTGGTTGAGTATTCCAGGATTAAATGCACTCTTAACGTAATCCCCTGGCAGAATCGGCATGATGCAGTGAATGATATGTGCAGTCCATCTTGTATTATAGAGTAAGTGGTTGATTGGCAGTATCAGTAGAAGGTCGGACGCCATGCCTTGCAGCATAGAGTTACGCCCCTTTACGGTCTGAGTTCAAATCACGCCGAGGCTAACTTTGCCTTTCATACTTACGGGGTCGATAAAATGAAGTACCAGTGTTGCACTGGGATAATTGCTGGCCTTGTGCCAAAAGTAGAAACAATTATAGAGTAAGTGGTTGAATATTCCACTGTCACATGCACTCAGGCGGAGCTCACGTGATACAATATGTGTCAAGGCTTATCTTTGAATTACAAGTGTAGTCCATCGTGTATTAAAGTTTAAGTGGTTGAAAACTTCACTGAAACATTTGTCACACATCCAACTCAAGGCCTTCTCGCTCCCGTTGAAGGAACCCCTCCCTAGTTGACCTCCACCGCTTTCTCTTTGGTTTTGGTCATGTCAGTTATGTAGCTGTACTCACCAGGCTTGGCTGATTACAGGTAGGTGAGGCTATTTAACCCATAGTTGAGGTGAATGGCCATTGACTCTAAGGAGTTCATCCTTCCTTTTAACAGCTCATGTTTTTTTGTGCTGCTGGGATTTCACTTACCCTCCTCACAAAACTAAGGGTTTGATGAGGGAGCCGGTTTAGTCACCGACAACTCGACCATATGTCACACATATACGAATCAAAATGTTAAAATAAAAACAAGTATTACTTAGTCTGTTTTCATTTATCCAATTTCATTCACAAGGCTTGAGTTAACTCGAAGCTATAGTAAAGACACTACCCTAGCAGGATCAAACACGAGGCCTCGTGATAGCGAAGTGAACTTCTTAACTACCCAGCCCTTTTATTATTAATAACTTAGTGACAGGATATTAAATAGCTCTCCACATATTCTCCAGATATATTAAGATCTCTGGAGAATATGTGGAGACATTTAAGACAAGATCAACAGAAAATCTAAATAGCCAGAAGCCTTACATAGAAAAAAAAACATCGCAATAGCAGCCGTGATGCTATGATGCGTAACCAAAATATGTAGAAAGGCTTATATCCGTGAGTGCATCGCAATGTCTGCTAGGCGGAGAGAGGAAGCAACTGTGTGTTTGGAGAAAGAAAGAGAGAGAGAAAGAAAGAATGTGTTTTAGTGTTGGGTGGTTGTGGGAATTTTTGCCAAATTAGAAGCAAGATCTTATATCCATCGCTGCTTGACAATGCGTGGATATATAAATATATATATATATATATATATATATATATATAATATATATATATATATATATATAGTGGTGGAACACTGGAAGGTAATATCCGTAGTGGTAGAGCACTCAGTCCAAGGGACGAGTTAGGTAGAAGTGGTTACACAACAGTTAGTTCACCATACCCAGAACAATTGTTTCACCTTCGCGGATCTTCAGCTCTGGATGTGTATGGTTATAGGAACAGGAAGGACAACCGTACGAACGCGCATGCGCAGAAACTCGGTCACTTCACACAGGCAATACTAGACTGCGTGCGGGAGGTGTAAGGGAGATAACTGCGAAAGTCCGGAAAGTTTTTAGGTTGAAAATAAAATTAAAAAAATTAAAAATAAAATTACAAAGAATCAGTCCGGAGCCTTGTAGTTATGCAATAGATGTTTGGTGATGTGTGGACAACGTGTGAAAAATTCACTTCTCGTGTTTAGGCAATCACTATTGCGTAATCTCTTTAGGATAGTTATTCGTTCGTCGATACATAAGCCACACGTCGGATTTCCCCTTGCGTATGGCTTGGACTTAGTGATGGCTTTCCATTGAATGGAGTAGCCTATACTTGAGTCCTTGAGAGACCATACGTGGCTCGAGAGTTTCGTGGATGAACGACTGTCCGGGTATCTGAAGGTAGACTGGTGGTTCAGGAAACGCTCCTTGAATCGGCCCTCCGCCATGCCCACATAGGATTTGACCTCCTGTGGTTCGTTTGGTCGGTTGGAAGTGACCACAGCTTCATAGATTACAGCTGGTGTGTTGCATTGCTGTTGAAGGGGGCAAGCTTCAGGCTTACGGCAAAAACACCCTGGTGAGGTGTTGCTCCTAGGGCTGCTGGTGATGTGGGCCTTCATGTTCTTAGCGCAGGAGTATCCTAGTTTAACTTTGTGTCGGTTAAAGATGGAGCGGTATTTATGACCTATGGGGAAGTGTCTATCTAAGAGGGCTAGAAATTTTTTTCCTACATTGGTTTTAACGTTGAGTGAGAAGGGAGGAGAGAACCAGATAGTTTGTCTATTGATGCGCTTACTTTTCTTAATGGTGTTGTTGCTAGTTGGAGAGTAGGTGATAGGTTGTGAGAAGCCGCTGTTAGCCAACGCCATGTTATAGTAGGGTGCCGCCCTGTCAAAGATAGCCTTATTAGAGGAGAGGTTTGAGATTCTAGTACTGATATTCTTAACGAAGTTTCTAAAAACAGTGGGAGGGTGGCATGAGTCCTTGTGAATGTAATTAAGTTTCTCGTTTAACTTATGGAAGGCTCTGTGGGTGTTGTGCGAAGGTCTAAATTAATGTCTAAGAAATCTACGCTAGAGAGGTTGGTGGCTACTGTTATCCTAAGGCCTAACTCATTGAAGGTAGAAGCTAAGTCTTTTTAAACCGGTCGAGGTCGTGACCACTTTTATGGCTCGATAAAGTCAGTCCATCGTCACGGTATATTCCCGTGTGGAAGTCCGGAAATCTAACACGTAATATGTCTAAGATAAAAAGGCCAACCAAGTCACGTACGTCAGCACTGTCAAACGATCCCATGGAGACGTCGAACAGGTCTGAAGATGTAGACTTCTTTGCCCAGCCTACTCCGTCGTTGAAGAGGAGGGTTTTCCGGCAGTGAGCAATGATTTCCCTGTCTAAACCATCGACGGTGGTATAAGTGGTAAGTATAAGATAATACAGGAGGTCAAATCCTATGTGGGCATGGCGGAGGGCCAATTCAAGAAGCGTTTCTTGAACCACCAGTCTACCTTCAGATACCCGGACAGATGTTCATCCACGAAACTCGCGAGCTACGTATGGTCCCTCAAGGACTCAAGTATAGGCTACTCCATTCAATGGAAAGCCATCACTAAGTCCAAGCCATACGCAAGGGGAAATCCGACGTGTGGCTTATGTATCGACGAACGAATAACTATCCTAAAGAGATTACGCAATAGTGATTACCTAAACACGAGAAGTGAATTTTTCACACGTTGTCCGCACGTCACCAAACATCTATTGCATAACTACAAGGCTCCGGACCGATTCTTTGTAATTTTATTTTTAATTTTTTTAATTTTATTTTCAACCTAAAAACTTTCCGGACTTTCGCAGTTATCTCCCTTACACCTCCCGCACGCAGTCTAGTATTGCCTGTGTGAAGTGACCGAGTTTCTGCGCATGCGCGTTCGTACGGTTGTCCTTCCTGTTCCTATAACCATACACATCCCCCGCTGAAGATCCGCGAAGGTGAAACAATTGTTCTGGGTATGGTGAACTAACTGTTGTGTAACCACTTCTATATATATATATATATATATATATATATAGAGAGAGAGAGAGAGAGAGAGAGAGAGAGAGAGAGAGAGAGAGAGCGGGAGAGAAAGAAAGATATATATATATGTAAGAGAAAGAGAGAGCGAGTGGGTGGAGAAAGAGACAGAGATTGTGTGTGTATGTCAGTGTATGTCAGTGTATGTATGTGTATTTGCGTGTGTGTTTGTGTGTGTGCGTGTTTGAGTGTGAAGGGGCTAGAATGTTGAGTGGGTGTAACAATTGAAGCCAAATTAGAGGAGAAAGGCTTTTGTAATGAAGTCGGTAACATATTGACAGCTTGCAAAGGACTAGAGTAGAAAGATGTTGTGTGAGAACGACATATGATGAATGGTGTTTGACTTCTGACTTTTACTTAAAGAAGTCTTCTGAGAAACACACTGTCTTTCAATAGATATCAATAATGACAGAACAATCAACAGTGAGTGCTTTCAATTGTTGCACTTTAAACGCTTTGAAATCAGCATAAGTATCTTTTCATTGGCAGATGAGTGACTCACTCCATTACATTGAGCGACTTACTCCATCATATTGAGTAACTCACTCCATTACATTGAGTGACTCACTCCATCATATTGAGGGACTCACTCCATCACATTGAGTGACCCACTACATTACATTGAGGGACTTACTCCATCACATTGAGTGATTCACTCCATCACATTGAGTGATTCACGCCATTACATTGAGTGACCCACTCCATTACATTGAGTGATTACTTCATTACATTGAGTGAATCACACCATCACATTGAGTGACTCATTTCTATAGATAAGTAACACACTCCGTTACATTGAGGGACTTACTCTATCACATTGAGTGACTCACTCCAAAAATTAAGTGACTCACGCCATTACATTGAGTGACTCACTCCATTACATTGAATGACCCACTCCATTACATTGAATGACCCACTCCATTACATTGTGTGACCCATTCCATCATATTGAGTGACACACTCCATCACATTGAATGACTCACTCCATCACATTGAATGACTCACTCCATCATATTGAGTAACTCACTCCATTACATTGAATTACTCACTCCATCATATTGAGGGACTCACTCCATCACATTGAGTGACCCACTCCATTACATTGAGTGACCCACTCCATCATATTGAGTGACTCACTCCATCACATTGAGTGACTCACGCCATTACATTGAGTGACCCACTCCATTATATTGAGTGATTACTTCATTACATTGAGTGACTCACACCATCACATTGAGTGACTCATTTCTATAGATAAGTAACACACTCCGTACATTGAGGGACTCACTCCATCATATTGAGTGACTCACGCCATCACATTGAGTGACTCATTACTATAGATAAGTAACTCACTCCGTTACATTGAGGGACTTACTGTATCACGTTGAGTGACTCACTCCAAACATTAAGTAACTCACGCCATTACATTGAGTGACTCACTCCATTACATTGAGTGACCCACTCCATTACATTGAGTGACCCACTCCATCATATTGAGTGACTCACTCCATCACATTAAGTGACTCACGCCATTACATTGAGTGACCCACTCCATTACATTGAGTGATTACTTCATTACATTGAGTGACTCACACCATCACATTGAGTGACTCATTTCTATAGATAAGTAACACACTCCGTTACATTGAGGGACTCACTCCATCACATTGAGTGACTCATTACTATAGATAAGTAACTCACTCCGTTACATTGAGGGACTTACTCTATCACATTGAGTGACTCACTCCATCACATTGAGTGACTCGTTTCTATAGATAAGTAACACACTCCGTTACATTGAGGGACTCACTCCATCACATTCCTATAGATAAGTGACTCTCTGATATTCTAGTTATTGGAGTTTCTCTTTTATTATTTAACTCTTTTGGGGTGGTAGATTGGTTGTATCGGTAGAGAGTCGGACGGCCTGCTTTGTAACGTATAGTAGCGGCTCTTTACGTTCTGAGTTCAAATACCACAGAGGGCAACTTTGCCTTTCATCCTTATGGGGTCGATAAAATAAAGCACCAGAATTTCACTGGGGTCAATTTAATTGACTTGCCCCACCCTCCAAATCATCAGGAATTCAGTACCTTCTTTAACTGTGGTTACTCCCGACACCTATCGGGAAGCCACATATTTTTAAGCACCCAACCTGGCCCTTTACAACCATCATCACTGGACATTTTTAATGATTTCATACGAATGAAATAGTTCTAGTCCTGTAGAATTTATATACAAACACATACATATACATATACATACAAACACACACACATATACATATATATATATATATATATAAGCAAGATGTATGGTAGGTCGTACGTGAATCGCGATGATCACGCCTGACCTACCAAATATGCGACGGTAGCTAGTTAAGCTCTATGCGTATAAGCAGAGCAGAAATATTAATGAAAAAGAACAAAGGAATTATTATGACATTATAACAAGTTTATTGCCGACAGCCGTTTCGTCCGACCATATGGTGGGACTTTTCAAGGCATATAACATGTGATTGTAAGTTCATTATTTACATCAACGTTTCACTCAAGATTAGCAGTTTGCAATTGTGGTATATACCACGATTTCAAACTGCTAATCTTGAGTGAAACGTTGATGTAAATAATGAACTTACAATCACATGTTATATGCCTTGAAAAGTCCCACCATATGGTCGGACGAAACGGCTGTCGGCAATAAACATGTTATAATGTCATAATAGCTCCTTTGTTATTTTTCATTAATATATATATATATATATATATATATGTATATGTGTGTGTTTGTATGTATGTATATATATATGTATATATATATAAATTCTACAGGACTATTTATATATATATATATATATATATATATAGTAATTGTTTCTACTTTAGGCACAAGGCCAGCAAATTACCCAGTGCATTACTGGTACTTTATTTTATCGACCCCGTAAGGATGAAAGGCAAAGTCAACCTCGGCGAGATTTGAACTCAGATCGTAAAGGGACGTAACTATGCTGGAAAGCATGGCGTCCGACCCTCTACCGATACTGCCACTCCACCGCCTGTACTATATATATAGTAATAATAATAAATTTGAAGACTAAAATCTATTTTAATAAATATTTTAATAAAAATATATATATATATATATATATATATATATATATATATATATATATATATATATATATATATATATATATATATATATATATATATATATATATATATATATATATATATATATATATATATATATATATATATATATATATATATATATATATATATATATATATATATATATATATATATATATATATATATATATATATATATATATATATATATATATATATATATATATATATATATATATATATATATATATATATATATATTGGTAAACGGAATAGAAAATGCTGACAAATTGTTCACAGTTGAAAAATGGTTTAATTAGGAATAAAAGAGTATTAGTGATTGTATGGGTTAGTATTCAGTTGTGGTTTTAAGTTTTTAAGTTTTTACCGGTTGCGCATTTCTAAATGCTTTTCAAAAATAATTTTGAGATAGAGTGTCCGTGTTGTTTGCTCTGATCAGAGCAAACAGCACGGACACTCTATCTCAAAATTATTTTTGAAAAGCATTTAGAAATGCGCAACCGGTAAAAACTTAAAAACTTAAAACCACAACTGAATACTAACCCATACAATCACTAATACTCTTTTATTCCTAATTAAACCATTTTTCAACTGTGAACAATTTGTCAGCATTTTCTATTCCGTTTACCAATATATAATAACTTGTGTGTTACACCTCTATTCTTTTAACTATATATATATATATATATATATATATATATATATATATATATATATATATATATATATATCAAGTAAGTATGTTTTGAAACAGTGAGCAGGTTTGAAATTAAAAAATAGAATAGCTTTCACCGTATTTTTGACTAAAGGAATTTTAGCCTGATAGTGGGGTTTAGAACCCTCAGATAAATGGAGGCTAAAATTCCTTTAGTCAAAAATACGGTGAAAGCTATTCTATTTTCTAATTTTATATATATATATATATACATGTTTCTATATATAGAGAGAGAGACAAACAAACAGGTAGGCAGGCAATATGCAGGCAAGCAGAGTGTTTCAGCTCCCTGTGTCACTGAAAATGTTATGTAATTTGTATCGATTTTGACTGAAATCTTCAATTCAGAACCACCATAATTCTGTTACGAAACTTTTTCTCGAAAATTTCACTCGTGACTTGACTGGAATATATTTCCTTCGTAAATCTTTACAAGAGTGGCTATATACACTACAATTTATCCTATATTTTATTATTCAAATTTTTATTGTCTGCAGTTTCCACTCAGTCTTTAATGAATTATCTTAGACAGCCACAGTGGTATTCAGATAGAGCATCTGTGACAGACATTTCACAGGATTCAATTCTCCACAGCCTAATGTTTTGTTGTAGTTAATTATTTCCTATCGCAGTGGTATATCACACTACATAATTAGAATGTACACCTGAATCTCAAGCAAGAATTGCAGTCTTTACGTTTTTCAATCGCATTCCTACTTCCCTTTCATATCCATAGCCTATGCTGTATTCATATAATCCAGATAATCTCTTTTAAATTATACATTTTTTTTCCAGATTTTTTCTGCATTTTTTTTACAAATTAATTTTATACTAGACTGCTACCCGTCATACGACAAATAAGGTTGGATGTGTACGTTTAACACTGTTGTCAACAGAAGGAAAATAATCAAAATATAAAAATATATAAATCAGTATTGAAATAAATAAAAATGAATATATGAACAAAAATATTAAAATGAATATATGAATTCGTTACGATTGCATTTGGCTAAAGTGAATCATTATATTGCTCCCGCTCAAAAACGATGAAATGTAGTATTTAAGAAAACGGCAATTTCAGTAAAAGGAAAGGATAGAAATTCAGAAAGGAATATATATTTTCATGTATGTTCACTCCGTTCATGAAAAGAACAAAGGGTGGAAAAAATGTCTCAGCAGTCGACAATGATTTGTGCGCCTGTCTTTTCGTGTTCGTGCAGGCACATCAGTTCTCTCTCTCTCTCTCTCTCTCTCTCTCTCTCTCTCTCTCTCTCTCTCTCTCTCTCTCTCTCTCTCTCTCTCTCTCTCTCCCTCTCTCTCTCCCTATCTATCTATCTCTCTCTCTCTGTCTCTCTCTCTCTCTCTCTCTCTCTCTATCTATCTATCTATCTATCTCTATCTCTCTCTCTCTCTCTTTCTCTCTCTCTCTCTCTCTCTCTCTCTCTCTCTCTCTCTCTTATATATATATGTTGTCAAGCGTGACATCGGGCCGGCGAACCAACATACGTTGGGTATTATATAAGAGATTATCGAAAATTAATGCAAAAATATACCCTGGAGAGGACGCTAGTTCACGTGAAGTAACTTTACCAGAAAAGTTTGATCCTTTTCCTCCTTTAAGTAGATACAAATAAGATTAAATTCTTTTCAATGAAATGTCTGCAGGAAAATTGAACTTACGATCAATGAGCTGCATTTTCGTTGTTCTGTTGTTGTACGTATGTTTTGTTTTTGTTTGTGTTTTGTTTGTTATTTACTTTACTTGGTCTGAAGAAATAGTTTTGCCCATAGTCTTCTTAGGCCTTCTGAAACCACTAAAATTGATATTAAATTAACCTGCAAATAGCGGGGCATTTACAGTCACGTGTACCTTTAATATAATTCTCAAGAATATTTAATGTAACACAGTGTGTGAGAAAACTGGCCCTTTCAACTATATCTGCAATTATTTTTGCGAACTGAGTGAACTAGAACAACATAAAGTGTCTTGCTCAAGGACACCGTGCCATCTAACGTGAGCCGAAACCTCTAACCACTAATCCACGCACCTTCAATATATGTTTACACTTAAACATACACACGTGCCTACGTGTACATAACTGCTCTCCACTCCTGACATACTCTCGTAATACCTATAGTAGTTGTAGTAAGAGTGGCTAGACATAAGTGATATATTGGTCTTTGTGAGACATGACTAGTTAAATCAGAAGACAAAACTAATTGATTTCATTGTTGGTTTTGTTCAGAAGTTGACTTTCAAAAATGCTCAAGACATACTGTATGTCACTATGGCGCTCCTGCGATTCCACCAGGAGTTGTGGGTCCATACATATATACACTTCCTTAAAATGGGAGAGATTTTTTAAAATATAATTTGGGAGGTAGATATGGATTAGCAGGATCGGTAGAGCGTCGAACAAAATGCTTTGTAGATTATAGTTTCGGCCCTTTACGATCTGAGTTCAAATACCGACGAGGTTAGCTTTGCCTTTCATCCTTATGGTGTCGATAAAATAAAATAAAGTACCAGTAACTTCCCTCCCCAAAAACCATTATTTGGGAGGAAGTGGAATATAAAACTAGCAGTGCCACCTCCGCCGCCTCCATTAATTTCAAAACCTGGTTGTTGTTGTTGTTGTTGGTGGTGGTGGCGGTGGTGGTGGTGATGGAGGTGGTGGTTTTAATCACATAAGCCTGTGCTAAGATCTTTTTTTTATGTTATTTAACGAACGTTTTTTTCTACTTTCTAATTTCAGAATGATGTTTCTGACAATATCGAGCTACGAGACCTGCGACTGTCTCCTATCTTGGGCATCCGGAACACGCAAAACTTCAACATAGATGTCGAAGAAAATTCTAATACATCTCCAAATATACACCTGGGTTCGTCAATGCCGAGAGCTGCAGTTAGTCGAAGTTACATTGGCAACAACTTAATACGTCGCAAGTCAGCTTCCGGTGCCTTACCTAGACGCCGGAAGCTTTTCACTCACTTCCGTCAGAAGGCGAAAAATATCAAAGCAAAAATTCCCAGAGTGCAAGATGTAAACACCATTGACAAATACGCCAGACTTATGTTTCCGTTATTGTTTATAATTTTCAATGCATCCTACTGGGCGTTTTATTTAATGCAATGACTAAAACACACACAATACAAACTAAATACACACATATTTTTCACCTATTTCTTCTTCAAATTTGCAAACCTTAAGCGCTACTTGAACCAAATTCATCCCCAATATATCAATCACGAATTATATTAAACACTAACACTACAAATTTATTGAACAGTTTTGTTGCAGCTACAAATATGTTTTACAATACAATTATTATCATTATTATTATTATTATTATAATTGTTATTGTTATTGTTATTACTATTATTATTATTATTACATATTCGAAATTCGTTATACTTGAAACACTTCATCCAGACTGTTTATATAATTTGACTCTCTCTAAACATATTCCGGTACAGTATTATTCTCTCATTTTCTTTTCCTTCTTTTTCTTTTTTTCCTGTCTAAGAGTATATTATACGCATGCATGTATGTTTAGACTTAAGTATTTGATAGCTGTATTTGCTTATTTGCATGTGTATATATATATATATGTGTGTGTGTGTGTGTGTGTGTGTGTGTGTGTGTGTGTGTGTGTGTGTGTGTGTGTGTGTGTGTGTGTGTGCGTGTGTTTAACAACCTTGGTTCATTCAGTATTATATACGCATATATATATATTTAACAACCTTGGTTCATTCAATATTATATACGTATATATATATACATATATATATATATATATATATATATATATATATATATATATATATATATATATATATATATATATATAGTTAAAAGAATAGAGGTGTAACACACAAGTTATTATATATTGGTAAACGGAATAGAAAATGCTGACAAATTGTTCACAGTTGAAAAATGGTTTAATTAGGAATAAAAGAGTATTAGTGATTGTATGGGTTAGTATTCAGTTGTGGTTTTAAGTTTTTAAGCTTTTACCGGTTGCGCATTTCTAAATGCTTTTCAAAAATAATTTTGAGATAGAGTGTCCGTGCTGTTTGCTCTGATCTGATTAGTTTGGGGAATTCTACCTGTTTTTATGTTAAAAAAGTGGCTCCAGCGTTATTTTTGTGTTGCAGCTTGTGGTCAAAACAATTTTGATTGGTCGGTAGAGGTCATGCGAATGTAAAAAGTTAGGTAGAATTCCCAAAACTAATCAGATCAGAGCAAACAGCACGGACACTCTATCTCAAAATTATTTTTGAAAAGCATTTAGAAATGCGCAACCGGTAAAAACTTAAAAACTTAAAACCACAACTGAATACTAACCCATACAATCACTAATACTCTTTTATTCCTAATTAAACCATTTTTCAACTGTGAACAATTTGTCAGCATTTTCTATTCCGTTTACCAATATATATATATATATATATATATATAAAAATCTACACAGATAAGCAATGCAAAAGGATTTATTTCTACCATTTACATATGTTTCATTGCCGTGTATGAGTTTTCTTGTCTTGAAATCGCTATTCTCAATAACCAATATATGTTCTCTAGTTCAGAGTTAGCGCAACCTTTATCGAAGACTGTTTCAGAATATAGTGGTTATTGATAATTTCTCCCAAATGAAACAGTTCTAGTGCTGTAGAAGCCATTTATATATATATATATATATATATATATATATATATATATATATATATATATATATATATATATATATATAATATTGAATGAACCAAGGTTGTTGAATTAAATCCATATTTAATCTCAACAATTGTTTCTATACAGGGAAGAGTTGTGTTATACATATAAACAATGAACTAAGTTATTACAATTAATTGACATGGTATTAAGACCCTGATATGTGTCTACAGGGGTGTTAGAAGAGATTCATTTATCACATCGGCGAAAATATAAACAATAAACAGCAGTGCAGATCATCAGCTACCTTATATATGGCAAATAGAGCGTAAAAAGGACACACACACACACACAGACAAAGCGTGCAACTAATTTTTTTGTTTTTTGTTTACTGTCTCCACTATATAATATATATTTATATATATATATATATTTATATATATATATATATATATATATATATATATATATTTATATATATATATATATATATATTTATATATATATATATATATATATATATATTTATATATATATATATACATACATATATATTTTACATATATATATATATATATATATATATATATATATATATATATATATATATATATAGGAACGAGTAGGACCCCGACGGCTGAGCTCAAGCCGTTTCGGCGGCTAATTCTGAAACGGCTTGAGCTCAGCCGTCGGGTCCTACTCGTTCCTATTACCCACTCTACTACCCTAAGTATTGAGTACTTTGGTGCGTTATGGTCCACCTGGTTCCTTACCACATTTCCTTCGTTATATACATATATATATATATATATATATATATATAATATAAAACGAAAAATCAGTGATGCATCAGAACTCAATTTATTGTGTGTTACAATTGTTTCGCCGGCGGACAGCTCGAGACGCGATCATTGTGTGGATCTGTCTGATTCTGGACCCGCAAGTTCGACGGACACGTCTAATGATTTCGGAGTATATTCTCTCATTGGAGTATCTGACCTTATGGGCCAGTACTGTCAAAAACTTCATCCTCTTCGCGCGTCCAGTGATTGGCCGCTGGTTGTCTACGTCATCATAAATTCTGACCACAGGTATCATTCCGCTGTCCCATGATTGCCACACTTCAATGAATTACTGCTGTGTTTGGTGGTCCACACACCCACGCGCGCACTCACACACACATGCACACACACACACACACAACCACATAGATACCGACAGTCGTACGCATAGACTCCCGCTATACCCACACATTAAGGAGAACATATAAATATATAAACATACGCATACATTCATCCAGAGAGGCACGTACATACATAGACATATGCCCATAGGCCCATATACATCAACACGCACACACACATGCATACGCGTATGTATACACGTACACACAAACACGTACAGACATGTACGTAGATCCCCCCCCCCCTCCACCCACGCACACACACATACACACATGTACCCATATATACACGCACAGATCTCTCGCTCGCAAACATGCATATATATATACACACAAATAAGCCCTTTCCCTACATGGGTGCTTGTACACACACACACACACACACACTAACCCATATATACTCTTAATATATTTCTAAGGCGGGTAAAATTCCCGAGATCCATGGACGAGTTCTCTCTAGCGGTCTCTGTCCCTCATTATCGCTGCCATGTCCTGCGTCTCCAACAGACCAGTGTCTGTCCTTAGGGCATCAACATACGTTAACCTTGGTCTTCCTCTTCTAGTGTGTCCATGTAGGGGCTCCCAAAGGAGCACTGAGTGCAATGTCAACTCTGGATGTCGGTGAGCATGTCCAGCTAACCTTAGTCTCCTCTGTGTCACTTTTGAGATGACTTTTGGGATGCTCCCATACAGCTCTGAGTTTTTCATCCTCAGTGTATACTGATTAATGTTCAGAGCCATCCTCAACATTCTCGTGTAGCACCCATCCACCATCTGAGTGAGTTTCTTGGTCAGTGTCCAAGTCTCAGACCCATACAGCAGCACAGACTCCACTACAGCAATGAAGAGGCGGATTTTCAGGTCTCTACGAAGGTCCGACTTCCACACCGATCTCAAGCTGTGGCACGCCGCCCAGGCCTTGCTCTTCCTCTCAACCACATCATCTTCCGTATTCCCAATCTTTGCTCCCAAATACAGGAAGCCCTCAACCAATTCCAGCGGCTTCCCGCCTACATTAGTGATCCCCTCTGGATTCTCAACATTCTCTACCAGATATTTTGTTTTAGTCTCATTCATTCTCAGCCCCACACTCATCGACACAGTCTCAACCTCCCGCATCAAGTCCTCTGCCTCCTTCACTGTATTTGTCACCAAAACTATGTCGTCGGCAAATTCAGCATCCGATACCTTTTTCGCCCTAACTCTCCTGCTCTGAGCCGGTGCTACAGTAAAGCCAGAGTCCTGGTGTTTCTCCAGTGCAAGGCGCATACAATAGTCTGATGATAAAAAGGCCTTTGATTCTGTGGACCGTTACTGCCTGATGAAGATCTTACAGGCTTATGGAATCCCCAAGAGGATAGTGGACCTGATATCACTGCTCTACACCAACACCAAAGCCCAAGTCATTACACCTGATGGGATGACAGAGTTCTTTGAGATACTGGCTGGAGTGCTCCAGTGAGATACATTGGCTCCCTACCTTTTTATCTTAATATATATATATATATATATATATATATATATATATATATATATATATATATATATACACACACTTCAAGAGTAACCAATCTTATAGAGAGAGATGGAGATAGGAGAGGAGATATGAGAGGAGAGATTGGTGAATTAGTTAGAAGCCAAAGCGTAAAGGCATGTGCTCAATGTGCAATATGCAGTAGAAAGCAGCTAGGTGGCTGGGTTCATGCAGAAGTTAGGTGCGCAGAGCTGGAAATATTCATTAGTTAAGCAAAACAAGACCACAAATTTCACAAGGAAGACATTATTAAAAGATTGTCAACATATTTTAGTTTGATGTAAGGAATGTAGAGAATAATAATAATAATATTAATAATAATAATGTCCGTTTACAATTGTTTCGCTACTCCATATAATATTTCGGAGGTAACTATTAGCTGTCAACATCGAAGGGCTAATTCCTTCGCCAATAGAATATTTGACCCAACTTAGTCATCTAGCCCCATTTTTACTTGTAGCTAATAAGTTAAATTGCTATGAACAACTTAATTATAAGTTACCTCCCCTACATTGTCACTCAATTAAAAATTTAAAAATTAGCACTTAACTATAAACACCCACAATTTCTAATCTCTCAAGGAGTTACTTCCCCTGAAACCACCCTTTAATTAGTAAGGTAAATATGTCCTTTGGCAGCCATCTTGTTACCCATAGGTAGATCTCACACAATGCAGCCTCGACAGATGAATACTGCTTGCTTATGGCTAACAACTGATGCAACCAAGATACCATAGTAAAAAACCAATATATGGAACATTATATTATGTAACATTCTCTCATTATTTTAATTTATATTCCTTTGAAGTTCCGATGAGCAGCTCTGTTTTTTTAATATGTTAGTTATTTTCAACTGAACCAGATCAATTATGATATATAGTCATCTGATCCAGAAATATTATATGGAGTAGCGAAACATTGTAAACGGACATTATTGTGGATTGGCAGTATCGGTAGAGGGTCGGACGCCATGCTTTCCAACATAGTTACGTCCCTTTACGATCTGAGTTCAAATCCCGCCGAGGTTGACTTTGCCTTTCATCCTTACGGGGTCGATAAAATAAAGCACCAGTAATGCACTGGGTAATTGCTGGCCTTGTGCCTAAAGTAGAAACAATTATTATTAATATTATTATTATTATTCTCTACATTCCTTACATCAAACTAAAATATGTTGACAATCTTTTAATAAGGTCTTCCTTGTAAAATTTGTGGTCTTGTTTTGCTTAACTAATGAATATATATATATAGAGAAGTTGTGGGTTCTTTTCTTTGTTTTTTGTGCCTCTCCTTTGTTCTGTCCTGTCCAAAACAAGATGGCGTAGGACAGAACAAAGGAGAGGCACAAAAAACAAAGAAAAGAATCCCCAGTCACTGAAGAGGTCACAGAATGTGTGACGAAAGAACTTTGACAATATATAAACAACCATCTGGTTGTGGAACCAACCAACCAACCGGAAAATTATAAATTCCTAAATTTATAAATTTATTATAATAAATTGAAGTGAAAGCAACTGGTGCGTGTGTTTCTTATTGGCAACATGACCCTCCCAAAGAATAACAATATCGGTTTCAACACACGTTTTCAGATAAAGAATCTTGCTAAACAAATTCAGAAGCGAAATATATATATATATATATATATATATATATATATATATATATATAATATAAGATCAAAAGATGGTTAAAGGAGTTCCATGTATTTTATTATGCGTATTTCAAAAACAAACATCATCATGTAATAATATTTGTGTTTTCATCAGATAAAACAGGAGAACATGATATGAAGGCTAAAAAACACTTGTGGATAGTGCAGTTTTAAATCAACATATGATTTGCACTATCCACAAGTGTTTTTTAGCCTTCATATCATGTTCTCCTGTTTTATCTGATGAAAACACAAATATTATTACATGATGATGTTTGTTTTTGAAATGCGCATAATAAAATACATGGAACTCCTTTAACCATCTTTTGATCTTATATTATGTATACTCCAGTCCTACAAACTGTAGAGTGCTTCTTATCCGATATCTGCATTGCTTTATTGTACTACAATAAAACTCACCTCCTACATATATATATATATATATATATATATATATATATATATATATATATATATATATATATATATATATATATATATATATATATATATATATATATATATATATTTATATATATATATATTTCCGTTATAAGATGTTATTTTAACTCAGCCTCACTTTCATTTTTAATAGATATCAATTTCAAAACTTATACCCCGAACTTATACTGATGAACGGGCTAGACGTTTCTGTAAGGATCGTCTAGTTTCTTGAAACCTTTGGTAATGGAATAATTATATTGTGTTGTTTATTCTGTAAATATGTATATATATATATGTGTGTGTGTGTGTGTGTGTGTGTGTGTGTGTGTGTGTGTGTGTGTGTGTGTGTGTGTGTGTGTGTGTGTGTGTGTGTGTGTGTGTGTGTGCGTGTGTGTGTGTGTGTGTGTGCGCGCCCGTATATATATATGTGTGTGTGTATGTGTGTGTGTGCGTGCGTGTGTCTGTTTATATATATGTGTGTGTGTGTGTATATATATATAGTAAATGAGTGAAGAATAACGTGGTCGGCTGTACAATAGGGTTTATTCAAAGTGTTAACAATTGTTTCATTAGTCCGGTGTGTCTAAAAATCGTGGTTCGCAAGATGCTACGTCACTCGATTTTAGAGTAATCATAACATCTACTTAGATTACCTTAAACGATATCTCGTTAAATTATATATAGAGAGAGAGATAGGGGAGAGGGAGAGACAGAAAGAAAGCGAGAGAAAGAGACAATCTGCAGTACTGGGATCGAGAAGACCACAAATCAGTGAAGTGCTCAATGCGTGGTATGATGTAGAGTGAATGTATTAGTAAAAGTAGAGGATCGGCTGCGATATCGATAGTTTTGGCTAGTTACCTCTTATATATTTCTTCGTTTTGCTTTGTTATTTCTGTTTACTTTTTACGTACATATCTGTGTGTGTGTGTGTGTGTGTGTGTGTGTGTGTGTGTGTGTGTGTGTGTGTGTGTGTGTGTGTGTGTGTGTGTGTGTGTGTGTGTGTGTGTGTGTGTGTGTGTGTGTGTGTGTGTGTGTAAAAGGTAAACAGAAATAACAACACAATCGGTACAGTATATGGAAAGAATATATTAGGTTAACGCTTGAAACAGCAGGAAAAGGGTCTTAACGTTTCGGACACTAGTCCTTCATCAGAAGAAAGAATGAGAAATTAGATAGATTGAAGGGACAGGCGGGGTGGTATTGGAAAAATGTTTTTAGAGAAAAATAAAAGGTCCATTCATGGTGCCATCTCTTGGAAATATATATATATAGAGAGAGGGGGGAGAAAGAGAGAGAGCCCAATTTATATGTATCTATGTAGTTAACAATATTTTCTGTTCTCTCTCACTCACACACACACAAACTCTCTCTCTCTCTCTCTCGCTATATACATATATATATATATATATATATATATATATATATATATATATATATATATATATAGAAAAAGAGATGAAATCGAAAATGCAACTGGAGTCTTATTTTTTTTTTAAATATATATATTTATTTGGTTCCTTTACCGGTTTCGCAGTTCTTCTGCTTTTCAAAAGGTGAGTTGAGATGGAGGGTCTGTGGTTTTTCTCACATCTGGTTGGTCTCTGAATGTTACTTGTTTTATATGGAAAAAGTGGCTCGAAATGCCAGGTTTTTCGAGAAGTAATTTGATTGGTTTGTCAATAATTATAATAAATTTCGCGCCAGTTCGCGTTACAATAGTTCTTCAAATAAGAGGGGGGGGTTGTCACAGGTTGTTTTTTCATATATGAGTGTTTGAATTTCTTTTTACTTGAAAAAAGGGGCTCACGAAGGCTTTTTTTTTGGTTGGTTATAAATGAAATTATGGCTGTCACGTGAACAAGTTTTCATTAAATTTTAGTGCCCTTATTTGGAAATCCATTCTGTAACCTTTTTAGAGAATTTTATGATAAGTGAAAGATAATGGTCAAGAGAAAGGGATGGGAGAATTGTTCTGGTTCAGTGAATATGGTTAGTTCGCTGGGGTGTCAGAATTCAGATTTTCTATTGAATAAAGAAAGTAAAGATATGTATGTTTATTTGTGTGCTTGTGTGTGTGTGTGCGTGTGTGTGTTGTGTGTTTGAATTTCTTTACTTTAAAAAAAGGTGGCTCACGAAGGCTTTTTTTTAATAAACGTGATTTGATTGGTTATAAATGAAATTTGGCTGTCACGTGAACAAGTTTTCATTACATTTTTGCGCCCTTATTTGGAAATCTATTCTGTAGCCTTTATAGAGAATGTTATGACAAGGGAAAGATAGTGGTCAAGAGAAATGGGATTGGGAGAATTGTTCTGGTTCAGTGAATATGGTTAGTTCGCTGGGGTGTCAGAGTTCAGATTTTCTATTGAAGTAAAGATATGTATGTTTATTTGTGTGCTTGTGTGTGTGTGTGTATTGGAAGATGATTCTATTAGTAGAAATGGGGGAGGGAGTTGTGTGTGTGTGAATATGGGTGTTATGTGTGTGTGTGCGAGTATGTTAAGATGGAGAGAATATATATTTTGTGTGTGTATATATGTGTGTAGGAAAGTGGTTCTATTAGTAGAAATGGGGGAGGGAGTTGTGGGTGTGGGGGTTGTTATGTGTGTGTATGGGTGTTATGTGTGTGGGAGTATGGTTAGCATGTTAAGATGAAGAGAATACATATATATATATATTGTGTGTGTGTGTGTGTGTAGGAAAATGATTCCTTTAGTAGGAATATTTTTGAATGAACATATTTTCCTTACTTATTCGTATTTGTTCTGTTGTATTGTCAGTGCAAACGTATGTTAAGGTTTATTTAGTTCGGGTTTTTATTTTCTAAAGTAGAAGGTGTTATGTGTGTGTATGTCATATTGTGGTGTTGACATAATGTATATTAAACCATATTTAATGCTGGTCTATATTTTTGAATAAACATATTTTCCTTATTTATTCGTATTTGTTCTGTTGTATTGTTATCGCAAAGGTAAAATGGGAAGACTTGGAATTTGGGTGTCTTATTACTTGCGCAAATGTCTAGATGTGAACTTAGTGGTATCTGTCTCGTGGTTGGATCTCGTAATTGTTGGCGATGAACTGTGATTCTGTTTCTGAGTGTGAGTTTAGTTTGTCCTATATAATCTTCATTGCATCCTTTACATTTAATGGCATAAAGTAGATTTTTTGATGAGCAAGTGAAGTGATTTTTTACAGTAAAATTTTGTCCTGATTTAAATGTATACGTGTTGCCTTCAATGAGGTGAGTGCAGGTTCCACAATTAGAGCGACCACATTTTTTGATACTTGGTTGTGGGTTTGTGGTAGGTAATTTGGCATTGGTGAGTAATGTTTTCAGTGATTTTGGTTGTCTTTTGCTTTTGATTATTTTGTGTGTTTTAAGGGCTTTTTTTCATTCTTGGGTTTTGTTTTAGTAGTGGGATGTTCTTGTGAATAGTGTTGTAAGCTTCCGCATTTCTTAGGTTGTGTGTTGAGATATATGATAGAATATTGGACGTACCTTGAATTTGTTTCTGTTTCCGTAATTCATCGATGCCTATTGCTTTAGCCCTTTCTATTCCATTATTTATTAGTAATAGTTGGTACTCTCTCTCGAGTATTACTAATAAATAATGGAATAGAAAGGGCTAAAGCAATAGACATCGATGAATTACGGAAACAGAAACAAATTCAAGGTACGTCCAATATTCTATCATATATCTCAACACACAACCCAAGAAATGCGGAAGCTTACAACACTATTCACAAGAACATCCCACTACTAAAACAAAACCCAAGAATGAAAAAAGCCCTTGAAACACACAAAATAATCAAAAGCAAAAGACAACCAAAATCACTGAAAACATTACTCACCAATGCCAAATTACCTACCACAAACCCACAACCAAGTATCAAAAAATGTGGTCGCTCTAATTGTGGAACCTGCACTCACCTCATTGAAGGCAACACGTATACATTTAAATCAGGACAAAATTTTACTGTAAAAAAATCACTTCACTTGCTCATCAAAAAATCTACTTTATGCCATTAAATGTAAAGGATGCAATGAAGATTATATAGGACAAACTAAACTCACACTCAGAAACAGAATCACAGTTCATCGCCAACAATTACGAGATCCAACCACGAGACAGATACCACTAAGTTCACATCTAGACATTTGCGCAAGTAAAAAGATACCCAAATTCCAAGTCTTCCCATTTTACCTTTGCGATAACAATACAACAGAACAAATACGAATAAATAAGGAAAATATGTTTATTCAAAAATATAGACCAGCATTAAATATGGTTTAATATACATTATGTCAACACCATAATATGATATACACACACACACATAACACCTTCTACTTTAGAAAATAAAAACCCGAACTAAATAAACCTTAACATACGTTTGCACTGACAATACAACAGAACAAATACGAATAAGTAAGGAAAATATGTTCATTCAAAAATATTCCTACTAAAGGAATCATTTTCCTACACACACACACACACACAATATATATATATATGTATTCTCTTCATCTTAACATGCTAACCATACTCCCACACACATAACACCCATACACACACATAACAACCCCCACACCCACAACTCCCTCCCCCATTTCTACTAATAGAACCACTTTCCTACACACATATATACACACACAAAATATATATTCTCTCCATCTTAACATACTCGCACACACACACACACATAACACCCATATACACACACACACAACTCCCTCCCCCATTTCTACTAATAGAATCATCTTCCAATACACACACACACACACACACACAAGCACACAAATAAACATACATATCTTTACTTCAATAGAAAATCTGAACTCTGACACCCCAGCGAACTAACCATATTCACTGAACCAGAACAATTCTCCCAATCCCATTTCTCTTGACCACTATCTTTCCCTTGTCATAACATTCTCTATAAAGGCTACAGAATAGATTTCCAAATAAGGGCGAAAAAATGTAATGAAAACTTGTTCACGTGACAGCCAAATTTCATTTATAACCAATCAAATCACGTTTATTAAAAAAAAGCCTTCGTGAGCCACCTTTTTTTTAAGTAAAGAAATTCAAACACACACACACACAATACACACACACACACACGCACACACACACAAGCACACAAATAAACATACATATCTTTACTTTCTTTATTCAATAGAAAATCTGAATTCTGACACCCCAGCGAACTAACCATATTCACTGAACCAGAACAATTCTCCCATCCCTTTCTCTTGACCATTATCTTTCACTAAGGGCGGTGGATTGGCAGTATCGGTAGAGTGTCGGACGCCATGCTTTCCAGCATAGTTACGTCCCTTTACGATCTGAGTTCAAATCCCGCCGAGGTTGACTTTGCCTTTCATCCTTACGGGGTCGATAAAATAAAGTACCAGTAATGCACTGGGTAATTGCTGGCCTTGTGCCAAAGGTAGAAACAATTATCTTTCACTTATCATAAAATTCTCTAAAAAGGCTACAGAATGGATTTCCAAATAAGGGCACTAAAATTTAATGAAAACTTGTTCACGTGACAGCCATAATTTCATTTATAACCAACCAAAAAAAAGCCTTCGTGAGCCCCTTTTTTCAAGTAAAAAGAAATTCAAACACTCATATATGAAAAAACAACCTGTGACAACCCCCCCCCCTCTTAATTGAAGAACTATTGTAACGCGAACTGGCGCGAAATTTATTATAATTATTGTCAAACCAATCAAATTACTTCTCGAAAAACCTGGCATTTCGAGCCACTTTTTCCATATAAAACAAGTAACATTCAGAGACCAACCAGATGTGAGAAAAACCACAGACCCTCCATCTCAACTCACCTTTTGAAAAGCAGAAGAACTACGAAACCGGTAAAGGAACTAAATAAATATATATATTTTTTTTTAAAATAAGACTCCAGTTGCATTTTCGATTTCATCTCTTTTTCTTTAGACTTTCACTCGTGTAGGCCACCTCGGTTATTTTTCATTTTGTAAAAAAAACCTCACTTTCTAATATATATATATATATATATATATATATATATATATATATATATATATATATATATATATATATATATATATATATATATATATATATGTACGATATTAACAAATGGAAACTATATTTATAAAACCATATTTATTTCTTTATATATATTTCAAGGACACCAAGTTAAATTATGGTGTGCTTTCATTAGATAAAATATAATATAGATCAGTTTTATAAATAAATATTGACATACCCTTAAAAATGCAACCATTACTGTTGGAAGCTCCCGGATAGTGGAGTTGTAGCTTTAATTATATTATTATTAGTATTGGATATTTTTATTTTTAAAATAAGCCGTTGGGTTACGGAGAAAGAAAAAGATAAAGAAGGAGAGAGAGAAAAAAGAGAGAGAGAGAGAAAAGAGAGAGAGAGACCAAAACAACAGAGAGAGAAAGATATATATAGAGAGAGAGGAAACAGAGAGAAGGGGAGAGAACGAAAAACTCTAAGTCATATCTTGTTGAGTTAACTTAAGAATTGAGATTAAATGAATAAATAAAATTAGAAATGTTAATAATCATGAATGGAATATACATAATATGAGAAATTAACCATTCTTTAAATATGATTAGATGTTTAGTTAATCAATTAAAAATTGAGATCAATATATTAAAAATTGGGATCTATATATTAAGAAATCCATATATTACTCGAGAACTACATATCATATAACACGTATACACACGCAAAAATACATATAAATATATATACACACTTATAAAATACATATACATATCTAACTACGTTTATAATATATACACACAAAACATAAAGGATTCTTTAATTTAATTTAAAATATAGGAATCTTATAATTGTTAAGATATTAAAGGAAATTTTATGTTATACACACTTTGTTATTAAACAAAATTTTTTTTTTATATAAATTTTATAAGATTACCTGTTATGTATTTATGGCTGTTATTATACGTCTATCTGTCACGAATCTTGGGATAATCACTATACATAAGTGCAATCAAATTGTATGGATATACACGCATATGTATATACACAATTCCCACATATACATATATATATATGTACCCTCAACCAATAGGTAGATACTCATCACATATACATATACATACAGACAGACATACATTCATAAAAACGCATAAAACATATGTACATGTATGTCAATACACACATATACATATATACTCACATATAGAGAGAAGTATATATAAATACAGTACATAGTATAATTGAGTACATAAAATACAAAAGAATTATATTTTGGAAATATAATTATAAGCAATATAACTTTAAAAACAATACAATTTTAAAATATTATAGAATATTTTAAGTTATAATTTCAAAATAATAGTATGTTTAATAGATTTAGTATAGAAATTTATTTTACGTATATTTAACTTAAAATTTTGAAAGGATAAACTTTCGAAAATAGGAGAAGCTATCAGAACAATAAAAAACAATAAAAAAAAAAGAAGAAATAAGAAATATTTTCTCCTTTCAAGAGCTCTCAATATATTTCTCTAGAATAGTTTATTATATTTATATTTATTTATATTTAGGAAGAAAAGTTATTTTTACTTTAGTGTATAATCAGTCAAAAAAAGATGAAGCAATCTAATGATTTATCGACAGGTTCAATATATTAATAAAATTAATTAATTAATTATATACTACATTTTAAATTTATATTTATATTTAAACGTTGAGTTTAATCTATGTTTGCAGCAACTGAATAAATTATTTCTTAAGTTCAGGGAATTTTTGGTCTTTAATATAAAGAATATTTCCTTTATACAAAGATCGCAATTTTCTGAAGAGGAGTTAAAAAGAGTAGCTTTTGAAATAATATTCCAAATCAACGAATATTCAACGTTCTTTAGTTTTAGGTCCCATAATAGGCTAGATAGAGAAGTTGAAGATTTTTTGTTTGGATCTGTAAAAGAATTTTTATGATTATTGAAGCGGGATTTAAACTCTGTGGAAGTAGATCCCACATAATTAAATGAATTTAAATTAGTTTTTACATTACAATTATATACTACATTTTTAGCTAAGCAATTGTTATTTAACGGACAGTTAGATTTATTTCTACAGTTACATTTATCAAATTGGATATTGCTTGG
>OZ024741.1:137143834-137146334 GCA_964016885.1 Eledone cirrhosa | reverse complement strand
GAATTAAAAACCATCTTTATTATCATGCGTGCATTTTAAGAGCAGTAGATGAATAGAATCGTGAGAGCGTCGGACAAATGAATGCCTTAGAGTATTTTCTTATGGCTCTTTCGTTCTGATTAAATTCCCGCCGAAGTCAACTTTACTTTCCATCCCTCGGTGTCCATAAAATAAAATACCAGCCAAGTACTGCGGTTCTATGTAATCACTGCTCTCACTAAATTATTGGCGTTGTGTATTATTTGTAACTATAGTTGTTGTTATTATTGATTGTGATAATATATATATATATGTATATATGTATATATATGTATATATATAAATAAATAAATATATATATATGTGTGTGTGTGTGTGTGTGTGTGTGTGTGTGTGTGTGTGTGTGTGTGTGTGTGTGGAGGGAGATAGAGAGAGAGAGAGAGAGAGAGAGAGAGAGAGAGAGAGAGAGAGAGAGAGAGAGAGAGAGAGAGAGAGATCAAAATGTTGGAAGATTAAGGATTTCTATACAAATCGTGTTATATAGGAAAAATGATAAAGATTTGAAAAAAAGCACCTAATATGTTTTTGTTTTATATACATATGTGTATAGTACACAACAAAATATTGTTTGTACTTTTGTCCTTGACCGGTAACGCCTCAAACAGCTTGCTAAATGTTTTTTTCGTGTTTAATTTACTAGTTTTCCATTTGTAATGTCATTGTCGCTTATGTTTTTGTTATGTCTAGGAAAGAAACACAATTCTTGACACTGAACGTAACTCTGGTCTGGCCAGGTATTAAAGGCTATGTGTGCAAGCGTTCAGCTTTACCTAAATCTTTCTATCAATAAAATGTCTTTGCAAATGCATTTTTCTTCTGATGTTGACTGGCAACATTGATAGAATAGCAAGTATTGAAGTTTTGTAATGTTCATCATTCACATTTCTCTATATGTTGGCTAAGAGGGACATTTTGTGTATGGATCTCTTTGTCGGAGTCTTATTCTTGTTTGGCCAATGTAGTATCGATGGCACCCTTACATGTTATAATATATATTGAATTTTCTGAGTTGCACGAGAAGTCATTTATAATTATGAAAATGGGACCTTCTTTGGAGTGAAATTCGTGGCCTTCTAATAAATAGGTGTACACCCGGCAGTTGGTTCGGTTGCATCTTTTCTCTTCGAGTTCTTTAATTCCGGTTCGAAGGTTTGCATTTGTTAGTATCTTTTTTAGTGATTTAGGTTGTCGTTTACTTTATATAATTTGGTTATTTTTGTAAGAGGTTTTTCATTGTTTGGGGGTTAGGTAGGTTTAGTTGTATGTGTGTGTAGTATAGGTAGGTTTAGTTGTATGTGTGTGTAGTATAGGTAGGTTTAGTTGTATGTGTGTGTAGGATAGGTAGGTTTAGTCGTATGTGTGTGTAGTATTCTGTCGCTTTGGGTTAAAAGTTGACATGTATGGTATGACCTTTTTTTCTGTTTTGTTTTGTTTTTTGTTTGTTTGTTGTTTCTTTTTTTTCTCGGAGTACATGGATATTGATTTGTATTGCCTTTTGAAAGCTATTATTGATTAGATTCTGAGGGTATCAACTCTTAATGAGTATTTTTGTTTCATCTCTGATAGCCTGTGGCCTCTTATTGTTGGGTTTGAAACTATTATGCAAATTCGTTTAGCTATGTTAAGTGGAATCAATACGGGTATGAGTTGGATGAGAAGATGTAAAAAGGAGATATTGTCGGTAGTCAGTGGGTTTGAAATATATGTCAGTCTCTAGCTATTTGTTTTATTTTGTTATTAGTATGTCTAAGAAAGGGAGTTTTTCGTTGCTGAAATCTTTAGTGAATTGGCAATTATGGTTCATATTATTGATGAGGGTTTCTAATTTTTTTGTTTCGTCAAGATTTTACCCTCACAGAATAAAACAGTTATCCAGGTATCTTTTTCAGTGTTCTTTTATACTGAACTAGCAGTAAAGCCCGGCGTTGCTCGGGGTCGCTCAGTAGCTGTGTTAAAGTTACAATGTTAAGTTTCTTTCTTGGCTTAAAAACTGTAGTGTCTACTGTGCAGACTTGCATGTGGTGTTTTTGATTAATATTCCCTCAACCAACAATATGCCTTATGAAGTTAAGAAAACATAACGATAACCCGAATGTTATAACAAAAGAGGATGCTGGGGAAAGAAACTGCACTGGTTATTTATTAACAAAGATCGAAAATGTAAACACTGCAACGCAGAGAAAAACATTAGCGTAACCAAATTATCAGTTATGTCTGTCTGCACGCCTATATCACCTCTCTGCACGATTGTCTGTCTGCACGCCTATATCACCTCTCTGCACGACTGTCTGTCTGCACGCCTATATCACCTCTCTGCACGACTGTCTGTCTGCACGCCTATATCACCTCTCTGCACGACTGTCTGTCTGCACGCGTATATCACCTCTCTGCACGACTGTCTGTCTGCACGACTGTCTGTCTGCACGCCTAACGACGAAATATTTGCTTGTTTTACGTAGTC
>OZ024741.1:137136334-137138834 GCA_964016885.1 Eledone cirrhosa | reverse complement strand
GTGGCCGAAAATACCAATGACGTACAATTCTTGACCACTCATAGAATGACAACAACAGGATCTAAGCTGCCGAGTCAGAGCCGCGGGTGTAACTGGACATTTGGAAACTCTGCTTCGTGGAATCGAGACGTATCTGAGGACCTTGCGATTTCAGAGTCAGGTTCGATTACTACATCGATCGAGCCTCGAGCTGGTCGCCAGAGAAACGATTGTAATATGTCTAATAAACTTTATTCGTCGCAAAACTGATTCTCCGTTTCTTATATGATATATATTTATATATATATATATATATATATATATATATATATATATTTATACATTTCTCTCTATCTCTATCTCCATCTCTCTCTCTATCTCTCTCTATCTCTATCTATCTATCTCTCTCCCTATCTATATATATATATATATATATATATATATATATATATATATATGAAAGAAATCAGCTGTGTTAAAATTTGGAGAATGATGGATTCCACCATGGTTATAATGCTCAAAACACAACGTGTATCACGGTAACACACTTACTACTTCATATGAAGTAAAGGGTCTATGGATGTTTTTAAAATGATAAAGAAATAAATAATTATCTAAGTAACTGAATTATGTATTAATTTACACAACTCGTCCATCAGAATAAGGTAAACAAAATTATATAGCAAATTAATTACCAGTTAATTGGTATTTTATCAACCTTGACATCTCCTACAGTTTGGACCATGGGTTTCAATGGTCAACGTACAATTTGATTTTTAAATCAATGTAAGTTTATACATGCATATATATATAAAATGACTGTGTATATATATATATGTGTGTGCGTGTGCGTGTGTGCTCGCGCGCGTGCGTCTGTATGTGTGTGTATATGTATGTGTATAGTGTATATATATATATATATATATATATATATATATATATATATATATATATATATATATATATATATATATATATAGATATATATATATATATATATATAGAGAGATATATATTTATATATATATATATGTATTTATATATATATGTATATATATGTATATACAGACATATATATATATATACATATATATATATATACACACTCACTCACGCACACACACGTACACACACACGTATATATATATATATATACAATATATTAATAAATGGAAACTATATTTATAAAACCATAATTATTGTATTATATATATTTCAAGGGCGACCAAGCCAAACTTGGTGCGCTTTCATCAGATAAAATACAAAATTTGTTTTATAAATAGTGACATAACCATGGAAAACAACCTTGACGGTTGAAAATTCGCTGGAGAGACCATCCAGTGAATTTTCAACCGTCAAGGTTGTTTTCCATGGTTATGTCACTATTTATAAAACAAATTTTGTATTTTATCTGATGAAAGCGCACCAAGTTTGGCTTGGTCGCCCTTGAAATATATATAATAAAATAATTATGGTTTTATAAATATAGTTTCCATTTATTAATATATTGAATATTTACTCCAGTAATTTGTTGAGTGCTCTATATCAGTTATAAACTTTTAAGTTTGTTGGAATCCCAACAAATTAAATATAACTTCTACATATATATATATATATATATATATATGTAAGAATATTTTCGAAACAGCGAGTTGGTTTGAAATTATTAGAAATGTAAGCTATCGCCGTATTTTGACTAAAGAAATTAAAGAAATTATTTAGCCTGATAGTGGGGTTAAGAACCCTCGGAGAAATGGAAAAAGATGAGTATTGACGTCAATACTCATCTTTTTCCATTTCTCCGAGGGTTCTTAACCCCACTATCAGGCTAAATAATTTCTTTAATTTCTTTAGTCAAAATACGGCGATAGCTTACATTTCTAATAATATATATATATATATATATATATATATATATATATATATATATATATATATATATATATATATATATATATATATATATATATATACACGCACGCACACATATACATATATATATAAATTTAAATTTCGTAAACAATACAATTTTTTTATTAAATATATATATGTGTGTGTGTGTGTGTGTGTGTGTGTGTGTGTGTGTGTGTGTGTGTGTGTGTGTATACGACGAGAAACTGCAGTTTCCGTGTACCAAGACATTGATCAATACGTGGTTAAAGTAAAAGTTTCTAACTCACAGTGCTATGCTGTGGTACTGAAACTGTAACCAAGCATGTTATTGTGTAATAATTTTTTAATAAATTTCTCAATAACGATTTTCCCGCAGCACACATATTTAGACTAGGTTTCTATTTGTTTCTATTTTTAGTTTTGCTATATTTTTCTCAGTGTTTCAGTTATATATTCTCTATACCCATATATTATATATATTATTATTATTAATAATAGAATTGGCAGTATCGGTAGAGGGTTGGACGCCATGCTTTCTAGCATAGTTACGTCCCTTTACAGTCTGAGTTCAAATCTCGTCGAGGTTTACTTTTCCTTTCATCCTTACGGGGTCGATAAAATAAAGTAC
>OZ024741.1:137128834-137133834 GCA_964016885.1 Eledone cirrhosa | reverse complement strand
GAACTGAAATGTGTGTGTGGGGGGGGGGGGTACATATACATAGCTGGGTGGCATGTTGTTTCGTGATTCAGGTATCGGCTTTTGAACCGGCTCTCGCACATACCGACAGAGGTCGTTCTTCAGTTTGGTGGTTCTGGTTGGTGGAGGTAACTTCTGCTTGATATATCACCGCTGGAGTGTTACACTGTGGGCGTGTTTCTCGTCTTTTACATGAGCATCTGGCACGGTGGAGGGCTTTTGCATTTGCCGGTGATGTAGGATTTAATGTTATTAGTTCATGAGTATCCTATTTTCACTGTATGGCGATTGAATATCTTTCGATACTTATGGCCAACAGGGAAGTAGAGGTATATGAGGACTAGAAACTTTCTACGTACATGAGTTTTCACATTAAGTGCGAAAGGTGGTGCAAACAATATGACATCTTTATGTCTAGGTTTTTTTTTCTTTCTAGATGTAGGACGGTGATCTGGAGAGTAAGTGATTTTTCAGAGAAGCTGCTGTAGCTTAGTGCTAAATTATAGTAGGGTGCTGTCATATCAAAAATAGCTTTTCTAGAAGAGAGGTTGGATAACTTCTTACTAATATTTTTGGTAAGATTTTAAAAAACTATAGGGGTGGCTAGAGTCCTTCTGGATGTATCGAAGTTTCTCACTTGGTTTGTGGAATGGTCTATATGTGCGTGTATGTAGGTCTAAATTAACGTCTAGGAAGTTGACATTGGTGATGTTGGTGGTTATCATAATTTTTAATCCTCGGCTGTTGAAGGTAGCGATTAGGTTTTTCCTAAAGGTGTCAAGGTCATGGCCACTTTTATGCTTCGATAGTGCCAGACCATCATCATGACAGAAGTCATGGAATTTACTATGTATGTTATCTAGAATAAACAAGTCCCCGAGATCGGATATATATTGGCACATGGAATGGGTCGTTGATATTGGATTTTTTTCTCCATGGGTCGCCGTTGTTAAATAGGAGGGTTTCTCTACAGTGGGAGGTTTATCCAGGATTTCTTGAAGGAATTTGTCCAAAACCATTTTGAATTGTATAGTGTCTGTTTCTGTGTTAATCTGTTTTGGCATAATTTTAAAGAGAGCGGGACTAATTGAAGTGAAATAATTGTGGCGTAGTGTTGTTATGAGATACGAGTTTGATTTTTTTCTCCGGGCGGTTAGCACGGGATCCAAGCCTTATGTGTAGTTTAAGGGTGATACCAACATCATTTCGGATATGCTGATGGAATATGTTCCACATCATGCAGATAATGTAGCGCTCACGGCGGCGTTCGAGAGAATAAAGTTTGAGCTTTTCTAGTCGACCCCAATAGTCAAGGCCTGTCATGGCATCTATTTTTTTTGTGATTGACCTTTGAGGAGGTTCAATCTTCATGATACTTTGTTTCGTGTGGGGAGACCTCAGTGGACAACAGTATTCAAGGTGGGGTCGGGCGAAAGCAGAGAAGAGAAGGATAATAGTGTGGATATCTCTCGACTGGAAAGTTCTGAGAATCCAGGAACACATTCTGTGAGCCATGTCAACTTTGCTGTTTATATGAGTAGCCCAGATTATGTTGTTATCGACAATTACTTCCAAGTCTCTGATGTTGGATGCTACGAGAGTTTCACCTGAAAGAAGGGAATATTGGAGTTTCAGTGCATCCTCCTTTCCAAAGTGGATTAACTCAAATTTATCCTCGATCAGCAGAATATTGTTCTTTTCTGCCCATTGGATAACAGCAAGTAGATCAGATTGAAGGCATGTCCGGTCACCCACTTCATTGATGACATTCTGGAGCTTGGAATCATCTGCAAAGATTCTTATGTGTCTGTGCTTCATGTCGTCAGTAATATAATTGATATAAATAATGAAATTAAGTGGAACGCTACTACTGACTTTTGCTGGGCTTCATTTTACTCCTTCGACTACAACATGTTGAGCTCTGTCTGTCAGGAAACACTTGATCCATTGCAGTAACTTTCCAGAGACACCAATGTTGGATAGTTTTATCAGTAGAATACTGTGATCAACCCTGTGAAATGCATTGCTGGACTCAAGGTATATGACATCAGTGTCGGAGCCCTCTCCCAAAGCTCTCAAAATATCATCAAAATGATGCAGGAGCTGCGTTAGGCAGTCCTTTCCATTACGGAACCCTTGTTGGTTGGAGTTTAGTAGTTTGTTGCTTTCAAGAAAGTGGTGATCTCACCACCCTCTCAAATACCTTAATGATATGAGAGGTGAGTAAGATCGGACGGTAGTTCACTGCAAGGCACTTGTTTCCCTTTTTGAAAACTGGGACAACAGACTGTGACAATAAGTTTTCAGGTATTTAGCCAGCATCCAGTGAGTTCCTTCACAGATTAGCAAAAGGAGATGCAAGTTGGTATCAAAACACCTTCAAGACACAAGCAGGCAACCTATCGGAGTATATTACTGAATTGTGTTTAATTTTGTTTATTGCCACTAAGATTTAAGGGGCGCCAAACAATATAGTCCGATATAGTGCGTTGGGGATTAACATCACTGATACAGCCCAAATCAGCCATATCAGGATTGCTGAAAACGGAGCAGCATTTTTTCTGCCGTATCTCACCCATGGTTTTGGCATTATCTTGGAGTGTGCCATTTTCATCAATCAGAGGGCCAACAGTGGAGACAGTGACCTTGTGTTTTTTCGCAAATGAAAAGAACACTTTGGGATTGAGTTTGATTTTTTCAATAGCCCGTTTCTCTTCAGCTCTTCTTTGGTTATTGACAATGGTCTTCATGCATTGTTGGAGGTTAACTTTTTTATTCAAGCAGGGAGATAGCCGTCGAATGTGTGTGTTGCTGTTGGCAGTATTTTAGTGTGTTAATTTTTTGTTTGTTCTTTTTATTTTTCTGATAATTGTTTTTCTGTTTTGGGGGGTTCTGCACTTAGTGTTGTTCACAGATCCTGGTGGAGTGTGTTTTGCATATATATATATATATATATATATATATATATATATATATATATATATATATATATATATATATATATATATATATATATATATATAATAGTAATAATAATAAATTAGAAGACTAAAATCCAAAGAGGGCTCGATAAGGATAAATATATATCAAATATATAAGAACCGTAGAGCAAATATTTATTAAAATAACAGATTAAAGTTTAAGCAAAGAGTCGTTGCTTTCGCCCTTAACGGGATCTTCTGAAACTAACAAAGTCAAACTGTAAACGCAGAAGTAAATATTTCGAAAAGCGTTGCAACTGAAGGAAGACAGGAAGGCGATACTTTGGTTCGTGGAAACGTCCCCTGGCAAAGAACGGAAAAAACGAAGATAATACGTCATTATTTGGACCGGTGAAAACAAATACACGCAAAGACAAAACCCCGTTTATGGTATAAATGAAGTTGTAGACTAATATTCTATTAGGTGGTTCGTGGAGACGTTCTTTGGCAATGAACGGAAAAAACGAAGAAGATAACACGTCATTATGTGGATCGGTGAGAACAATTACACGCAAAGACAAAACCACGTTTATAGTATAACTAAAGTCGTAGAATAAAATTCTATTCATGAAACCGAATGATTCTCGGCTTCAGGGTAAAGAAAAAATAAATTACAGAAGTAATTGAAATTAAATATATACATGCACGCATCCATATACGTACATACACGTGCATACTCGAAAACACCCGCCATGGGTATGCAAACACAAGCACGTACACAAAAAAATCACGCACGCAGACGCAACGCCTGTGCCCGCAAACATACGAACATATACACCAAAACACATAAAAATATATATAAAAAATATATATATATATGTGTGTGTGTGTGTGCGTGTATACATATAATTATATAAACGTATATAAATATACACACATAAATACGTATATGACGCACGCACACACATACCTACATGTAAATACACATATGTGCGCAGACGTACGTTAACCAAAACACAAAGTACACATATACACACACCCTACGTACGTACAAACCCGCATAATCACACAGACGCAAAACTCACGTATACACATAACCATATGCGCATGTACCTATATATATAATATAAAATATAGACCTATAACATATACAAGCAAATATACGTCCGAGAAAGTATACGTACCTTCACAAAACATATGGGTAATATATACTTACCTATACAAATAAGTAATGGTATAAACATAACATATACTTAGCTACCACATCAAGACGTAAAATATGCGCGAATAGTTCGTACTATCCGTTAGGGTATAATGTGGGGCTGTAGTACAGGAAAGTTTTGTGCAATTTATGTTTACAAGCCGAAATTGCCTCAGATTTTTTGTTTAAGATGTGGTCTTTGGCGTAGATATTTCCAGGGCCTCAGCGGCGCAGAGGTCATATGGTCTTTTATTTCCGTTATACGATCTAGCCTTAGCTAGGATCTCCCAGTGTAACTTATATTGGGTGTGGTTGTCTTTTAGACTCCAGATTTAAGCTGAAAGTGACGTCATATTCCTTCTTAAAGGGTTAAGAAAAGAATGGGCATGCATGTAAAGACGCTGCTTGAATCTATTGGCGGTTAACCCTATGTAGGCCCTGCGGGATGTGGGTCTTTCAACCAATATATATATAGGAAAGATTATAACGGGGAAAAATATATATATATATATAGCAATGAAAAATGGCGTGCTATGTTGTTGCAAATGTGATATACAAATTAAAATGAAGAATTAGAAATAGAAGCCAGGACTATCCATCATCAGTGGTCTACTAACCATCATAGGTATTTCTTCTGTTTATGTATAATTAGATTTTTGAAATTATATGAGTAGAAAAGTATTTAATAATGGATATGTTTTTGGGGGTTTTTTTCATATAATGCTATGAGGTAAATTATTTATTTCAAAAGAATGGAAATAATTATCTTTGTCAAATTTATCAATTCAACAATCTTATTTAAGTAGTTAATATATGTATAGGAGATACTATTAATACTCTGTGTAACTATTTAGAAAGAA
>OZ024741.1:137116334-137126334 GCA_964016885.1 Eledone cirrhosa | reverse complement strand
TATATATATAGTCTATCAAAGTTCTTTCGTTGCACATCTGCAACATCGTCAGTGGTGCTATTGTTTCCTCCTGTTGCATTGTATGTCTACGCCATCTTTATTTAGTCTGTTTATATATTTATTTAGTTGTTTATTTTTTTTGTCTTCTTTGCGCATGCGTTTGCGTGTGTGTATAGTGTTTTGTTTGATGTGTGTTCGTGTTTAGCTGACTGTGTATTGGTTAATGTATTCTATCTTTACTAGTGTGTGTTTATATGTGTTTGTTGTTATTGTGCTTGTGTGTGTATTTATTTATTTATGTATTTATTTATTTATACTTCTCTTAGGTCAGTGTTGTTTGTTTGGGTGTTGTTGTTATTCCAGTCATTTTTTCTGTTTAGCCTTGGCCTTCTAAGTTCTATTTCACTGGCCTCTCTGATTTGCCTATCTGCTGGGTCATTTCTATGGTTAGATATTATTCTAACTTCTATGTTGTCTATGTTACCGTCGTGTTGTTGTCTGGCATGTTCGTATAGTACTGAACCGTTTTTTCGTCCTTTTAGTTCCTCCCAGTGTTGGTCTATCCTTTCACTTACGAGCTGTCTCGCCTATGTATATTGTTGTCATGTTTCTGCAAGTACCCTCTGTACATCTTATGCTATAGACTACGTTTCTAGTTTTACAGTTTATCCGGGGGTTTACTTTACATATGATACATTTCCTATTAGTACAGTGGGTTTTCTTAAAAGGGTAGGTTTTGCTGATCAGGTAAGAAAAATGGTCGCACATGCAATAGGGGCTAGTATCAAAACTACCCTAAAGGGCCACATATTCAAGTTCAACGAGAAGATCTACACCCAAAATGAGGGAGCAGCCATTGGCGTCAGCATAGCTGGTGACGTTGCCAGCCTTTTTATGGTATGATGGGAAAGGAGACTTAAAGATCTCCTTGATGAGAGCTCCATAGACCTCATCATGTACTCTCGTTACGTAGACGATATCAATATAGTAATAAGAACATCCCCACTAGAGAGCACTAACAAGTTTGATTTAGAACGTAGTACAATGGAAAGCATCCAGCAGATAGCTAATTCCATACACCAGAGTATAACTGTAACTATCGACTACCCTTCCAAACACCCTAACAATAGACTACCTGTATTAGACACGGAACTCTGGATTAACACTATAGACGAGAGAGCCCAAATTCTCTACTCAGGAGATAAGCTGACGGATCTGTTTCACACTGTTGGTGTTCATCAGAGCTTAGCACTCGCCGACTTTTGTTGAAAATTATAGAGGCTGGATTTTTATAGAATTCCGGTAATAATCAGGAACTGATTATACAGAGCAATTGCCGGTCCAGCAAAAAATTGAAAATTAGGATTGCTGTTCTGAAATAGCGATGTATACATGAATGTATGTATAGTATATCTGGCGTCAGTTTATCTCCCTTCCCTTGTTGAAAAAAGAAGTAAGTGACATAGTCACTACTTTAAAATAATAGCGCAAGGTCTTCAAAATGTTTTTAATTAAACATATAGTATATCGCCAGATGTACTATACATACATTCCTGTATACAGCGCTATTTCAGAGCACCAATCCTAATATATATATATATATATATATATATAAGTGTTTGTATATATATATATATATATATATATATATATATATATATAGCTTTCACCGTATTTTTGACTAAAGGAATTTTAGCTTGATAACGGGGTTTAGAACCCTCAGATAAATGGAAAAAGATGAGTATTGACGTACATGTACGTCAATACTCATCTTTTTCCATTTATCTGAGGGTTCTAAACCCCGTTATCAAGCTAAAATTCCTTTAGTCAAAAATACGGTGAAAGCTATATATTTTCTAATTTCAAACTCGCTCACTGTTTCAAAACATACTTACTTATATATATATATATATATATATATATATATATATATATATATATATACAATATATTAATAAATGGAAACTATAAACTAAACTGTTGAGTGCTTTATATCAGTTATAACAATTTTGAAGCTTGTTGAATCCCAACAAATTAAATATAACCTCTGCATATATATGTGTGTGTGTGTGTGTGTGTGTGTGTGTGTGTGTGTGTGTGTGTGTGTGTGTGTGTGTAATTAATTCAAGTATATATATATATATATATATATATATATATATATATATATATATATATATATATATATATATAGTAATAATAATAAATTTGAAGACTAAAATCCAAAGAGAGCTCGATAAGGATAAATATATATCAAATACATAAGAACTGTAGAGCAAATATTTAAGCACCGATTCTTTGCTTAAACTTTAATTTGTTATTTTAATTTTTTTTTTTTAAATATATATAGAGAGAGAATGGAAAACGAAAAATCAGTGATTCATCGGAACTCAATTTATTGTGTGTTACAATTGTTTCCCCGGCGAACAGCATATCCACTTGCTCCGAAATCAATAGACGTGTCCGAGGAACCTGTGAATCCAGAGTCAGGTCGATCAACACACAGATTGCACCTCGAGCTGTTCGCCAGGGAAACAATTGTAACACACAATATATTGAGTTCCAATGGATCACTAATTTTTCGTTTTCCATTCTATCATACTCTGCTCCGTATGAGCATAGAGTGCTCAACCGGCATACCGCCTATGGAAGCATCTTAGCTACCATTAGACATATATATATATATATATATATATTATATAGTGGTAGAACACTGGAAGGTAATATCTGTAGTGGTGGAGCACTCAGTCCATGGGACGAGTTAGGTAGAGGTGGTTACACAACAGTTAGTTCACCATACAGAGAACAATTGTTTCACCTTAGCGGATCCTCAGCTCGTAATGGGTATGGTTATACGGAACAGGAAGGACAACCGTACGAACGCACATGCGCCGAAACGATCAATTCACACAGGCAATACTAAAATGCGTGCGAGAGGTGTAAGGGAGATAACTGCGAAAGTCCGAAAAGTTTCTAGTTGATAAAAAAATTACGATGTAATTCAAACCGGAGCTGTGTAGTTATGTAAGAGGTGTTTCGAGACGTGTGGACAACGTGTGAAGAATTCATTTCTCGTGTTTAGGCAATCACTATTGCATAATCTATTTAGAATATTTATTCGTTCATCAATACATAGTCCACACGACGGATTTCCCGTTGCGTATGGCTTGGACTTAATGATAGCTTTCCATTGAATGGAGTAGTCTATACTTGAGTCCTTGAGGGGCCATACGTGGCTCGCGAATTTTGTAGATGAACGTCTGTCCGGGTACCTAAACGTCGACTGGGGGTTCAGGGAAGCGTTCCTTAAATCGGCCCTCCGCCATACCCACATAGGATTTGACCTCCTGTGGTTGATTTGATCGGCTTGAAGTGACCACAGCTTCATAAACTACAGCGGGTGAGTTGCATTTCTAATTTTCAAACTCGCGCACCGTTTCAAAAACATACTTACATGTTTACATTTATAATTTACTTGTTTATCATTCACTTGCTAAGTTCATAGCTTCTAATTCGAATGGAAGGAGACGGGATGTGTATTGGTGTAATGGTAGCACATTGGTCTGGATAACCAAAGATGTGGGTTCGACTCCAATGTACGGCAACACTCATCTTTTTCCATTTCTCCGAGGGTTATAAACCCCACTATCAGGCTATATATACATATATATATATATACATATATATATATACATATATATATATATATATATACATATATATATATATATATATATACATATATATATATCCTGATGGCCTCCAAAAGCAACGGTCACTTTTTAAAAGGGTACGTCAATGTCTATTTATAAAACTGTTATATATTGTATTTTGTCTGATGAAGGCATACCATAATTTAACTTGGTATCCTTGAAATATATATAATGAAATAAATATGGTTTTATAAATATAGTTTCCATTTATTAATATCGTATATCTACTCCAAATATTTGTCGAGTGCTTAATATCAGTTATAAAAATATTTGCTTGTTGTATCCCAACAATTTAAATAGAACTTTTGCATATATATATATATATATATATATATATATATATATATATATATATATATATATTTTAAGACGTTTGGAAGCCTCGACAATGCAGATGGGGAAATCTACGGGTAACAAGATCCGGTGGTGGAGAGAGAGATGTAAGTGGGTGTACGTTGAGATGCGTGGCGTGAATAAGACTGTAACGTGTAGAGGAATGAAGGAAACAGCGTAAAGGATAAAAATAAAAATAACAACACGAGAAAGAGTTACCTTGGGAGGGATTCAATTGTATATATATATATATATATATATATATATATATATATATATATATATTAGTAAACGGAATAGAAAATGCTGACAAATTGTTCACAGTTGAAAAATGGTTTAATTAGGAATAAAAGAGTATTAGTGATTGTATGGGTTAGTATTTAGTTGTGGTTTTAAGTTTTTAAGTTTTTACCGGTTGCGCATTTCTAAATGCTTTTCAAAAATAATTTTGAGATAGAGTGTCCGTGCTGTTTGCTCTGATCTGATTAGTTTTGGGAAATCTACCTGTTTTTATGTTAAAAAAGTGGCTCCAGCGTTATTTTTGTGTTGCAAAAATGCTTGTGGTCAAAACAATTTTGATTGGTCGGTAGAGGTCATGTGAATGTAAAAAGTTGATTTTGCGCCATGACTGTTTTTATGTTAAAAAAGTGGCTCCAGCAAAAATTCTTGGTCAAAACAATTTTGATTGGTCGGTAGAGGTCATGTGGATAAAAAATTGGTTTTGCGCCAAGATTGAGAAATGACTCTTTCACAACAAATATGTGTGTGTGTGTGTATGTGTGTGTGTGTGTGTGTGTGTGTGTGTGTAGTAGTAGTAGTAAGGTGTTCGATGCTGCGACAATGGCCAGCAGCGATGTGTGTCAAATGGCTATTAAGATAAGTGTGTGTGTGTGTGTGTGCGTGTGTGTGTGTGTGTGTGTGTGTGTGTGTGTGTGTGTGTGTGTGTGTGTGTGTGTGTGTGTGTGTGTAGCAGAGTCATTCGAAGGTCAAAAGATATTTTTCAGCTTTTGTCTTATACGGAGAATGCGTGTGTGTGTGTGTGTATAAGTCTCTTTGTATATTGATGTACGCGTGTGTATGTGTTTGTGTATATATGTGTGTGTGTGTGGGTGGACCAGTATTTTTTCCCCCTGGTAAAATGGTGTACATTATTCGATTTTTTTCAGTAAAATCGGTTCTCTTAATAGAACATCAAAAATCTTAACAATAGGTGTGAAATGATATTCACTATATATATATACACACATACATATATTCACTACATATATATATATATATACATATATACATACATATATATGCACATATATTTTTTTGTATTGCACCATAGAGCATGTGTGTTTACGTGTGTCATTGTGTTTATATGTGGGTAGAGATGTGTGCTGATGTAGGTATGTATGTTGACGTGTGTATGTTGTGGGTTCGTCTTAGGGAGAAGTGTTTAGACGGGGTCCGTATTTGTTAATGAAGTAAGATTCCTTGCTGATGCGCTGGGTGTGGGTGGCATTATCTTTAAATTTGTAGAGGGGAAAGATTCTGAAGTTGGGATGATTTTGGGCGGCACAGGTATCAATGTGTTCACTCAGTGGTATTTTCCTGTATTCCCGTATTTTAATTTGGGATCTATGGACAGTCATGCGTTGGCGGAGGCTGTTTTTGGTCTGGCCTATGTATTGTTCTCGACAACCTGAACAAGTTAATACATATATTAGATTTTCCGATGCACATGTGAAATTGTGTTTTACTATAAAACGTTGTCCATCTTTGAAATAGAATTCCGAACCCTCTATTAGGTTGATGCAAATGCCACAGTTGGGTCTATCGCATTTTTTTACTGTGGGTTTCGTTGTTGTGGTTGGCAGTACTTTGGCATGTGTTAAGATGTTTTTCATTGACTTGGATTGTCTTTTGCTCTTTATGATATTGTGTGTTCGTAGAATTTGGTTCATTCTATGGTCCTTTTTCAATACAGGGATGTTCTGGAGGATGGTGTCAAAGGCCTCATTGTTGAGGGGGTTGTGTGTGGAGATGTATGGAAGAGCTTTTAGTTTTGGTTGATTTACTTTAGGGTGTCTAAGGTCCTGGGTACTGAGTTTTAGGGCACGTTGGATTCCATTGTCAATTAGTGATGCAGGGTAGTCCCTGCCTATGAGTGTGTCCTTTAGTTCTTGTAGCCGTAAGTAGCAGATGTTTTTATTGGAGACTATAGTACAGATTCTCTTGGCTAAGTTGTAGGGAATATTAATTTTAACGTGTCTAGGGTGGCAATAGTTGAAGGGGAGATATTGCTTGGAGTCTGTGGGCTTGTAGTATATGTCTGTTTCTATTTTTTTGTTATGGATCTTATTGAGGATGTCGAGGAAGGGGAGATGTTGATGGCTGTATTCCATCGTGAAGTTAATATTTGTGTTGAGCCCATTTATAAGGGTGTGAAATTCTTTAAGTTTTTCGATGTTTTCGTGCCAAAGGATGAAGCAGTCATCTAGATATCGCTTCCAGTTCCTTTCAATGTGTAAGTGGAGAGTGTTTCCAAATTTGTTTAGGACTTTAGTGTAGAGGGTGATTTCCAGGTATCCCATGACTAGGTTGGCATAAGTAGGGGCTGTTTTCGTTCCCATAGCGGTCCCAGATTTCTGCCTGTAGGGTTTGTTATTGAAAACGAAGTAATTGTTCTCCAAGATAAATTTGAGTCCCTCTATCACGAATTCTTTTTTGATGCGTTGTGGGAGTTCATTGTGGAAATTATCCAGCCAGAATTGGATAGCTTCTATTCCTAGGTTGTGGGGGATGTTGGAGTATAGGTTGACTACATCGAACGTCACTAGTAGGGTTTGTTCAGAAAGTGGCATATTAGGGAGGTGATTGAGCATATCTAGGTCGTCCCTTATATAGCTTTTGATGTGCTTGAGGAAGGGTTTGAGAAGGGTATCACTGAAGTTGCTAAGACGGTGCGTTTCGCAAGCGGGGCCTGCTATTATAGGTCTTAATTTGAGATCATTGGGTGAGGGGACATTGATGACTATGTCTGTGGCTTCCTTGCATGCCTTACTGATTGATTCGCTTTTATGTACTTTAGGGATACCGTAGAAAAGGCTGGATTTACTTGTGAAGTCTGTGATGAAGCTGAATTCCTTGTTAGTGAGTCCTTCTTTGTATTGGTTGATTAGAGTTTTTAGGTTTCTCATAATTTTCTGTTGATTGTAGTGTTCAGCCTTATATATACATATACAGTGCCCCGCAAAAGTTTACAACACATTAGGAAAAATGCCGTTTTAAGTATTTTTAATAAAGTTAGGGTAATGAAAATTTAACTACCGATAGAACATATAATGAGGCATTTAATGATACAATCATAGTTTTAAAATAATGACAACGAAATAACTCATGAAGAAAAATCAATATTTTTATAACGCAAAAGTTTACAACGCATTTATTAAATCATCTCTTAATATTTCGTAGCGTAACCTTTGTTGCTAATTACAGCCTGTAGGGCGTTTGGAGTAGCCTCCTACAAACTTCTTGCATGTTTCTTGGCTAATATTTATCCATTCTTCACAAAAAAATTTCTTTAGTTCAGGGATATTTGGGGTTTCCTTTTTTGAATTCTCTCCACAAATTTTCGATCGGGTTAAGATCTGGAGACTGACATGGTCATTTTAGAACATTTATTCCATTCGTACTTAACCAAGATTGTGTTAGCTTTGCAGTATGCTTTGGATTGTTATCTTGTTGAAAATACCAACCTGGCTTTAAGCTGAGAGAATGTTCACTTTGATGTAAATTCCTTTGCAAAATACCTCTATAATAAGCGCCACCCATTCTTCCTTCTATTATTTCAATATTTCCTACTCCTGTGGCACTAAAGCAACCCCAGACCATGATTGATCCACCTCCAAATTTTACAGTTCGAATAGTATTCTTCAGCGAATATTCAGTACCTTTCTTTCTCCAGACTTTTGCCACAGCATTTGGACCAAAAAGTTCAATTTTTGTTTCGTCCGACCAAAGTACATCTTCCCAAAATGACGCAGGTTTGATGAGATGCTCATTTGCAAAGTTTAATCGACGAAGAACGTGTTTCCTCGTAAGAAGTGGTGTTTTCCTTGGAGACCTCGAGAAGATATTATATCGATGTAGTGAACGACTATTTGTATCTGTGCTCACTTTTACTCCACTTCCTTCTAGGTCATCCTGAAGATTTTAAAGAGTACACCGGGGTTCGTTGCCAACCTTTCTCGTCAATAACCGAGCTGCACTTTCCGTTATCTTTCTAGGACAACCAGAACTAACTAGAGGACAGATGGAATGATGAGATTTCCAGTGACGAATTATTGTACCAACTGAACTCAATGGTACATTTAACTGACAAGATATCTTTCTATAACCAACACCGTTTGTATGAAGGTCTACAATGCGTTTACAGAGGTCTTGATCAATCAGTTAATTTTTCCCCATATTGTCCATGTTTACAGGACGGTTGTCAATGTTTACAGGATGGTTTTCAGACAAATAATGATGTAATGTTTTTAATAGTCCTTAGAAGTTACCTTAAACCTAATCTAGAACATTCTACTGAATTTTAAATCTGAAAATTTAAGAATTTTCTTGAAAAAAAGCGATAAATATAAAATGTGTTGTAAACTTTTGCGTTATAAAAATATTGTTATTTCCTTGTTATTTTTTTAAAAATATGATTGTATCATTAAATGCCTCATTATATGTTCTATCAGTAGTTAAATTTTCATTACCCTAACTTTATTAAAAATACCTAAAACTGCATTTTTCCTAATGTGTTGTAAACTTTTGCGGGGCACTGTATATATACATATATATATACATATATATATATACATATATATATATACATATATATATATACATATATATATATAGATATATATATACATATATATGTACATATATATATATATATATATACATATATATATACATACATATATATACATATATATATATATATACATATATATATATATACACATCTAAGGCGGGTAAAATTCCCGAGATCCATGGACGAGTTCTCTCCAGCGGTCTCTGTCCCTCATTATCGCTGCCATATCCTGCATCTCCAACAGACCAGTGTCTGTCCTTAGGGCATCAACATATGTTAACCTTGGTCTTCCTCTTCTAGTGTGTCCATGTAGGGGCTCCCAAAGGAGCACTGAGTGCAATGTCAACTCTGGATGTCGGTGAGCATGTCCAGCCAACTTCAGTCTCCTCTGTGTCACTTTTGAGCTGACTTTTGGGATGCTCCCATACAGCTCTGAGATTTTCATCCTCAGTGTATACTGATTAATGTTCAGAGCCATCCTCAGCATTCTCGTGTAGCACCCATCCACCATCTGAGTGAGTCTCTTGGTCAGTGTCCAAGTCTCAGACCCATACAGCAGCACAGACTCCACTACAGCAATGAAGAGGCGGATTTTCAGGTCTCTACGAAGGTCCGACTTCCACACCGATCTCAAGCTGTGACACGCCGCCCAGGCCTTGCCCTTCCTCTCAATCACATCATCCTCCGTATTCCCAATCTTTGCTCCCAAATACAGGAAGTCCTCAACCAATTCCAGCGGCTTCCCGCCTACATTAGTGATCCCCTCTGGCTTCTCAACATTCTCTACCAGATATTTTGTTTTAGTCTCATTCATTCTCAGCCCCACACTCATCGACACAGTCACCAAAACTATGTCGTCGGCAAACTCACCATCCGATACCTTTTTCGCCCCAACTCTCCTGCTCTGAGCCGGTGCCACAGTAAAGCCAGAGTCCTGGTGTTTCTCCAGTGCAAGGCGCATACAATAGTCCACTACGATGATAAAAAGGTAGGGAGCCAATGTATCTCCCTGGAGCACTCCAGCCAGTATCTCAAAGAACTCTGTCATCCCATCAGGTGTAATGACTTGGGCTTTGGTGTTGGTGTAGAGCAGTGATATCAA
>OZ024741.1:137101334-137103834 GCA_964016885.1 Eledone cirrhosa | reverse complement strand
GGGTGATAGAGAGAAAGAGATTGTTTTTATAACTGAGAGGAGATATATTTTTTTTACATAGAGAGGTTGAAAACCGTTGGAAGATACTGTATAAATTAAAAATTTTGAAAATTAACGAAGGGAGGATATGTGCGAGGAAAAAATATTTTATTTAGGGAGGGGGGGTGGAAAGGATGAAAAAAAGGGGGAGGAGATGAGAGTGAAGGTGGAGAGGGAGAGATGGGTGATAGAGAGAAAGAGATAGTTTTTATAACTGAGAAAAAGATATATTGTTTTAATATAGAGAGGTTGGGAACCGTTGGAAGATAATGTATAAATTAAAGGAATTTGAAAATTAACGAAGGGAAATTATGTATGAAGATAGAGAGAAAAAAAATAATAATTGTGGGTGAATATTCTAACGTCAAAAAAAGAAATGTATGTATTGTGGCAATTTCAAAATTAGCGAAGAGAAAAATTGTTAAGGTTTGTGTGTAGAAGGATTTGAGAAAAATAATGTGAAGTTAAAGTTTGTATATTGATTGAATTGATAATATGTGCGAATAAAGAATTAATATGTATTAATAATGAGTTCGTTGATGGGGAGAAAAAAATAATAATAAATTAAGGATGAAATTGAGATTAAAAAGATTTATGATAGAGAGAAAAAATAATAATGATTGCGGATGAATATTCTAATGACAAAAACAAATGTTATGATTTTACAAGAAGATAGAATGAGGGTAATGAGTAAACGAGTATTATAGAGTGTATAATGCCCTTTAAAGTAAGGTAGATGGGTATATTTTAAAGAGGTGTATGTATATGTGCCTTTGAGAAAAGATTCTAAATTGATAAAGAATTGAATATTAACTGTATACTTTGTGAAAAGTTCTATGGAATTTATGCAGGCAGATAGAAAACAAATCTGAGCGTCTATTTATTATAGAATCTAGGTTAGAGATAATGGTAAATTTTTCATTTAGGCAGAGATTACAGATTTTAGATAGAGAGCTGTTCAAGTATGAGGATGCAGAAGAAATCTTCTTCCAAAAGATGGTATATTTAATGTTTTTGTCTTTTAAGGACCATATGAGTTCTGAGAGAGCAGTGTTAGTTCTTTTAAGTTTGTATTTGAAAGATGAATGATGATTATAGAGACGCGCTTTAAAAGAGGTGGAAGTGGAGCCAAAATAGGTGAAGGAATTGGTGCTAGTTATAATTTTACATTCATAAATTAAGTTTTTATCGAGGCAATGGTTGTTGAGAGGACATTTATTTTTAATGCGGCAGTTGCAATTAGAGAGATTATTAATGAGTGATCTAGTGTTATCTATAGAAGGAATTGGATTGGAGAAGTTGTTTGCGATAGGAATAATAGGAATAATAGTTTCTTGATTTAGAGTTGGATTATGAACATTTAGCGAAGTTGTGTTTGACGTTGTATTTGGGTTTACAGAAGTTAACCTAGGGTTTACAATGACGTCGGGAGTACTATTACTGTTATTATGAAATTCAATATTGGAAGGAAGAGATTTAGTATTTAATATTTTGTTGTTGTGTTTAGAGATGATGTTGGAAATATTGGAGGATGTAGAATACGAAAATTTGATGGTGTGTTTGTTAAATATTTTACTATAGATATGTGAGGGAGGGAAGCATTTATTTAAGGCACTAAAAAATAATTTAGGAATATTGTTATTAATAGAGATGGAGAAAGGAGCATTATACCAGATTATGTTTTTGTATCTAGGTCTTTTATTAAAAATATTGGAATGGTCATGATTAATTATTCTACTGTAAGTTTTTCTAGAATTTGTTTCTTTATTATATTTGATTTTATCTGGATAGCCGGCTTTAGAAAGTGCGTTATTATAGTAATTGGCGTTAGCATCAAAGATGTTTTTATTAGAAGATATGTTAGATATTCTATTTCCAATATTATTAACTATAGCATTCTTGATATTGGTAGGATGGTTAGATTTAAAGTTAACATAATTAAGGTTCTCATTGTTTTTATGGTAAGGGTAATATAGGCCAGTGTCAAGATTAAGAGATACATCCAAGAAATTAGCTAGTTTGATACTATTATCAAATTCAATTTTTAGGTTATGTTGGTTAAAGAGATTACGTATATTGTTCTTAATAATATTAAGTTTAACTATATTGCAATTTAGGATAGTAAAGAGCCCATCGTCACGATAAATTCCACCGCGAAGTTGAGGAATTATCCGACTCAAAGAGTTCAAAATGAAGATACCAATTAAATCAGTCAATTGGGATGAATCGGATGCTCCCATTGTGATGTCGAAGTTGTTAGAGGTATCGGCTCTGGTCCAATATTCGTTGTTGAACTCTAGGATGGTTTTACGTGCGGTGAGGATGATGTGAAGTTCATCTGTGGTGATGTCAGAATATTTAAGTGCGAAAGATAGAGCATTATTGAGAAGTGAAGGCGAAATGGAGGAATAGTAGCTGGCAATATCAAATTGAATAAATTTTAGTTTGTTTTTATTATCCA
>OZ024741.1:137073834-137091334 GCA_964016885.1 Eledone cirrhosa | reverse complement strand
GATATACAATACAACAGGACGAACATAATAGCACCACTGACGTAGCACCACTGACGATGTTGCAGATGTACAACGAAAGAACTTTGTTAGACTATATATATGTGTTTGTGTCTATATTATATCTGTACTTTTGACCGTTGGTCAGTCAATGGTAAACATATGACCGAATGAATTAACCGATATAAAAGATACAGAAGCAAAAACTAACCAAACAGTGAGTGTGTCCTGTTATTAATTCTGGCAATATTATTACAATATGACCCTCCCCAAGTGTATATATATATATACATTGCAATAAATAGCAGCAAGTGCCCACAAAATACTAGCTCTTTCAATTGCGCAGAGGGTTCTATAGAAATAGTGGACAGCTTCCGTTACCTGGGTGACAAAATCAGCAGTGGGGGAGGGTGCTCTGAAAGTACAGTAGCTAGAGTCAGAACTGGATGGAAAAAGTTCAGAGAGCTTATACCACTATTAGCCGCTAAAGGGTTCTCCCTAAAAATGAAAGACAGGTTGTATGAGGCCTGCATACGAACAGCAATGTTGCATGGCAGTGAGACCTGGGCTTTGTGTGCAGAGGATATACGCAGACTAGAGAGGAACGAAGCTTGCATGCTCCGCTGGATGTGTAATAGCAATATACGCGAACGGCAAAGCATAAACGAACTGAGGAAAAAATTAGAAATAAGAGGGATCAGATGTTGTTTATTCGAGAGAAGGCTACGTTGGTATGGTCACGTGATGCGCATGAAAGACGACAGCTGTATAGCAAAGTGCAGGGCAATAAAGATAGACGGTAGCCACGGAGTAGGCAGACCCAGAAAAACCTGGGACGAGCTGATAAATTCCGACCTCACACACTTACACCTTGCCAAGACAATGTCACTGGACCGAGACCTTTGGCGGTACTCAGTAATAGAGAAGACCCGCCTTACCTAAATACAAAGTAAAACCTACTACAGTCAGTAGGCATCTCTAACAAAATACACCCCCGTCCCACCACCCCCACCCTATCCACACCGCCCCTTTCAATGTAAAGTTATGTTGGTGCCACAAAATCCAGGCCAAAACAAATGAGATCGTGTAGGTGTCACGACAAAAAAAAACACAGAGTCCACGCTGTAAATGTGGCCGTGTAGGCAACACGGTAAAAACCTCCCAGCCCCACACTGTAAATGTGGTTGGTGTTAGGAAGGGCATCCAGTTGTAGAAAACCCGCCAGACAGTCCACGCTGTAATGTGGCCGTGTAGGCAACACGGTAAAAACCTCCCAGCCCCACACTGTAAATGTGGTTGGTGTTAGGAAGGGCATCCAACTGTAGAAAACCCGCCAGACAGTCCTATGCGAGCAAGACAACCACTCTTGCCTCAAGTGGGAAAACTCCCGTCCAAACCCATGCAAGCGTGGAACATGGACGTTAAACGATGATGATGATGATGATGATGATATATATATATATATATCATCATCATCATCATTTTACGTCCGCTTTTCCCTGCTTGCAAGGGTGGGACGGGTCTTATTCAGCACAGCATCTCTCCACTCGTCACGGTCCCTCGTCATCTCCACCGTGAACTTCAATGATCTGAGGTCTGTTCTCACCACCTCCGCCCATGTTTTTCGTGGTCTACCTCTACCACGTCTTCCCTCAACTGGCATTTCCTGGCACTTCTTCACCCATCGGTCATTCTCCATGCGCATCACATGTCCATACCACCTCAGTCTCCTCTCCCGTACACTACATTCTATCCCTCTCAGACACAGTTTCTCTCTCAACACATTTATGCTGGGTCGTTCACGCACATTTACACTGCACATCCAACGGAGCATGCTTGCCTCATTTCTCTCCAGCCGTCGCATATCCTCTGCGGTTGCTGCCCATGTCTCACTACCATGCAGCATCGCGCTCCTCACACAGGCATCATACAACCGGCCTTTCGTACGCAGGGAGAAACCCTTCTTCATCAACAGAGGAAGCAGCTCCCTAAACTTCTTCCAACCCGTCCTTATTCTAGATACTATGGCCTCGGAACACCCTCCTCCCATGCTAATCTGATCTCCTAGGTACCGGAAGCTATCCACCACTTCTATAGCGCCCTCTCGCATTTGAAAAATGTGTCTATCAGTGCGACTTCTACTGTCTAATTTCCCTGTACATCTACTGCATACATATTTCTCCCTACCTGTTAGTTTGCCTGCTATCCCGCTACATCTCTTGTGTACCCAGGACCTGTATTGTGTGCATTTTATAGAATTTATGCCAGTTCCTTTTCTGCATATCGAACATGGCCATTTCCCTGACGGAATCAGGGTTTTGTCCTCTTTTCTACTCATCAACACTTTTGTCTTAGCTAGATTTACTCTCAGTCCTCTTGCTTCCAACTGCTGTTTCCATAGCCGGAATTTATTCTCTAGCTCCTCTACTGATTCTGCCATAAGAGCCAGATCGTCAGCATAGAGGAGTTCCCATGGACAGCCAGTCTTAAACTCCTCTGTTATGGCTTGGAGGACTATAATGAACAAGAGCGGGCTGAGGACCGAACCCTGATGTACTCCTACTTGTATCTGGAATTCCTCACTAAACTCCATTCCTACCCTGACTTTACTGAGAGTACCTCTGTACAAAGTTTGCACTGTCCTCACAAGCCATTCCTCAACACCCAGCTTCCTTAGGGACCACCAGATGACAGATCGGGGTACCCTATCAAAGGCCTTCTCTAGGTCAACAAAGGCTAAGTATAGTGGCTTATTCTTCTCTAAGAACCTCTCTTGCATTTGTCTCACCAAGAAGAGGGCATCTGTTGTACTCTTCCCAGGCACAAAACCAAACTGCATCTCATCTAGTTTGACCCTTTCTCTAATTAGTTGTGCTAAAATCCTTTCTGCCACTTTCATAACCTGATCTATCAGCTTTATACCCCTATAATTGCTCCTCTCCAAAGCATCCCCTTTACCTTTGTAGCAATTTATGAGAATACTGCTGCACCAGTCTTTGGGTATGACACCACCATATATAGCCTGATTGATGATGCGTGCAACCAGTTTAGTGCCTACGTCCCCTGATGCCTTCAGCATCTCAGCAACTATTCCCGATGGTCCGGCCGCCTTACCATTTTTCATTTCCCTAATCGCCTCTTGGACCCTATATTCGTCAATCTCAATAGCTGGTCTCTCTGTCGGATCTACCAAGGGTAATTTCTCTCTCTCCCATTCGTTCTCCACATTCATCAGTCTCTCATAATGACATTTCCAGGCCTCCTTTTTCTGGTCATTCGTGACACTAAGTACACCGGCATCATCCCGGACACATTTATCACCAACAACATCCTGATTTGCATTGACACACTGCCTTGCAATGTGGAACACCGCACGCCTCTGATCTTCCCGTCGCAGAACATTGGCAAACTTCCTACTCTCTGCCTCCCTGCGTGCTAAGTACACCTGACGTCTAGCTTCTCTCTTAGTGGCTGTATATTCTTCCCTACTCCCACCCTTTTTCCAAGCCTTCCATGCTAGTCTTTTGTCTCTAATAGCCTTATCTACTGTGCTGTTCCACCACCAGGTCACTCTCTGTCTGGTTGGAGCTCTGCTCCAGCCACAGGTTTCATCAGTAGCCTGCAGCAAGTTGTCACGTAAGAACTTCCAGTTATTATCTATGTCATACGTCTCTAAATCGTCTTCTTTTTCGTCATATACATCTTGAAGGGCTTTCCTAAATTTGAATTTTAGTGAAAGGTCTTTTAGCTTCCAGACCTTTCTTCTCCACACCTTCCTATATGTCTCATTCCATCTCTTGCTTACTGAGATATCACTAACTAACCTATGCTGTGGGGTACATTCTTCCCCAGGGTATGCCTTGGTATTAGACACTATCTGCCTGTCCCGCTGCCTAACTAGCAGGAAGTCAATCTGGCTTATGTGCTCACCAGATTTGTAGGTTATTAGGTGATTGGCAGGTTTCTGGAAGTTTGTGTTGCAAATAGTCAATGTACTTGCATCACAAAATTCAAGAAGTCTCACTCCTTCTTCATTTCTTGAACCGTAACCGTGCCCACCATGTACCCCAGTGTAACCATCCTGGAGCTGTCCAACATGACCATTGAAGTCTCCTGCTAGCATAACGATGTCTCCGTCCTCTGTCATTGTGGTTGTTTGCAAGAGTTGCTCATAAAAGCAGTCTTTCTCATCTTTGCCTAGGCCTGCTTGGGGAGCATAGACCGAGATGATTGTCAGTAGTCTCCTACCTACAACTAATCTAAGCTTAATTATTCGATTACTAACTCGAACTACCTCTATTGTCTTATTGATCCATTTCTCAGCCAGGAAAATGCCTACTCCCCCTAACCCATCATCCTTACCTACCCAGAATAGCTTATAGCTAAGACGCTTGCCTACGACTAGTCTCGCAGAGGCACCTCTCCATCTCACCTCTTGCACGCAGCACACATCCACCTGCCTTCTCTCCAGCATCTCCGCTATTTCAGCAGATCTACCTCTGAGAGTGCCAACATTAAGTGTTGCAACTCTGAGATGCGACGTCTTCATATATATATATATTATAATAGAATAATCGAGTATCGGAAAATCAGCTCACGAATTAACGATAAACAATATCCGATATGAGTGGCAGAGGGCTCAATAATTTGGATAAATCAGAGCTATAACTATCGTTAAATTACCAACACATAGAGATTATGCCTAAAATAACCCGTGCAGCCGAAAAAGAACGACCAGGAAGATTCGGGTCACTCAAATAAAATATCAATAAATCAATAATTTAAATGAAATATATATATTATATATATATATATATATGCATATATATATATGTATAGTCATTGTTTTAACGGCTGCTTTCCTGCTAACAAGGGTTGAACAGGTCTACATAGACCAAGTTAATACTGAAGCGGTCCTTCTAATCCCCCTTACAAGCCATCTCACTTATGTACAGTCTCACAATCTACCGAGTGCACAGGCGAGGTTGTCATGTCTTTGACACAACTGAAGGGTCCTCCCAAATATATATATATATATATATCGTATTCCACCTGCTTGTGGTGGGGCTGATAATTTTGTTAGAACTCAATGTGTCTTTGGAAAGATAGTTACAGCAACATTAGGCGGTATGTCCAGTAGTTTTTGTAGTAGGTGGTCACCACTTATGGTTTCCTTGAAGGAGAATTTGCTCAGGTTACAGAGTCATTTATATATATGTGTGTGTGTATGTGTGTATAGAACAATGAAAACAAAACAAAAGTCAGAGAGAGGTAGTTAATTAGTTTAAGTATCTATCTCCGACTGTTTTGTTTTCATTGTTCTATACACACACACGTGTGTGTGTATTTGTGTGTGTCCATATCTATGTTTACGTTTGTATCTATGTCTGTGTTTCATCATCACTCTCGTTTAACGACTATCTTCCATGCTAGCATGGGTTAGGCGGGTTTGTCCCATTTAGAGGCAAGTTTGGTCGGGTAACCGTGTCTCCCGCATATAGGACTGTTTCTGGTTGGATTCCCTTCCTAGTGCCAACCACATTTACTGTGTGCTGCATGTTTTGTTGTACCAACATAACATACACATATATCGTGATATATATATATATATTTGCGTGTACATATCATCACCATCACCGTTTTACGTTTATTTTCCACGCTAGCATGGGTTAGACAAGTTGTCCTGTTGTGGGCAATGCTAGCTGTGATTTAGCAGTTCAACAAAGAGACCAATAAATTAAGTCCTCTAGCATGGCCACAATCAAATGACTAAAACCACTAAAAAAATATAAGAATACTGTGAATGCCACACACCATAGCAGCATCCTTTACATCAAACCAGAAAGAGAGACAATGTAGTCGTTCGACCTTCTAAAAATAGCAGCCAAATTCCCTCGAATCACATGCTACCATCCTGAAAAAGAAGGGTACATTGTACAGCCCTTTCTAATTAGAATAATCAAAGATATGTTTAAGGATTTAGTAATATAACTTACTTTCTCATTATTAAGCTGGAGTTTGGAACATAACTTTCTGCATAAAATTATGATGGAAGGTTTGTAAACAAACACTTTAAAACAATTTTGTACTGTAGAACTAGGGCTGGTTTCAAGTGATTTGGTATCAAAAGCATTAACTTAGTCATAAATAAACCAAAACAGTATAGCTGGAATACTTTTGAGCATATGTCTGTTTAAACAAAGCTGCCCTGGGGTTTTAAAAGAATCACAAAATTTACATATGACTAATAGAGAATTATACAATAGTACAGGTAGATTTCAATTTATTTACTTATATATAATCAATAATCAATCAATATGACAAATAGACACAGAGAAAGACATATAGACAGAGAGGAAGAAAGAGAAAACAAGACTTTGTGGAAGTTTGATACAATAAAAGTTTCTATCTTGCCAGGAGTTACAGCTGACAGATAATATCAGCAATAGATAGAGCAATGAGGAAACATTGATTCTCTGGTCAGATTTGATCTGATGATTGGCTCTGTTTTATGTCTCCAGTAGTAGAATCCTGAGTGGAAGCAAACATCAAGGAAGGCAAAGTATAAAATGTTGGAAAAAAAAAACAATACATATATAAAGTATAATTGTCAGAAGAAATTATTGTTTCTGAATTAAGCACAAGGCCAACAATTTTAAAGGAGGAGAAAGTCGATTAAATCATCCCCAGTGCATTACTGGTACTTTATTTTATCGACCCTTGTAAAGATGAAAGGCAAAGCTAACCTTGGCAGGATTTGAACTCAGAACGCAAAGGGCCGTAACTCTATGCCGTGAAGCATGTTGTCCAACACTCTACTGATACTGCCAATCCACTGCCCTTGTCAGAAGAAATAATAAAATACTTTCACTCAAATTAAAAAGCGTGATAAAATATTTAGTATAATCTTAATCAAGTGCCTTTTTTCATCTTTCATGACACTTATCAAGATATGAATTCATATCTTGATTAAGTCTCATGAAAGACAAAAGCACGAGATTTAAATTTAAACAATGTTCTATTACAATATTTTTAACCAAGTGATAAAAAGTGTTTTATTTTGACTTCAGACAATTATACTTTATAAATATATTATTCTGTACACTAGCAAAGACAAATATATATATATATATATATACATATATATACATATATATATGTATATATATAGTCATATCTTCTCTGGACCTTCGCAAACATCGTCACGTTAGCCAACAACATATCGACCTACCCACATAATTGTGTTAACATCTGATGACGCCACACTGATGCAGGTTGCTGTTGTAACGATTGCACAACTTGCACAACAGCTCCATGCTGGTGTCACAGAAATACGTATAACTAATAAATATGATTATGTAACTTGTCTTAACATTTATTTCATATATATATATATAAAATGTATACAATATAAGATATATATATTTATATATATATAGAAAGAAAAAGAGAGAGAGATCACACTAAATAAACATTAGTGAGATAGGAAAGAAAGATAAGGGCAAGGTGAATAGGCAAAGAGAGGGTGAAAGGAAGGAAGGAGAAAAAAGGAGAGAGGCATGAGGGGAAGGTGGGAATAAGAAACCATTTAGGGAAGAAACGCCTGAAGCCCAATGGGATACAAACAGCAATATCTACTACTTTAAACCATAGTCCTGCCTCAAAGCTAAGATCTCTGTTTCATCATACTTTGATTGGTTTGTTGATAAGGTATTGATCAGGGACAAAAGATCTAGAAATAAAATTAAAAGAAAAATAATCAAAAAAAAGAATATTAGTTCTCTGGAAACTGAAAATAAAATAAAGTTTTTCTACACAAGATAATATATTTGAGACAAGTGTATACCACATTGGACCTCCATCATTTCTTGTGACAAGTGCTCCAGTCGATAGCATTTAAACTGGCTAGAATTCTCTTACCTCTTTCTGTTAAAACTGGCTGTAACCGGCTGCTCATACTTATGTTAAGGTATTGTTCTCAAAATAAATAATATCAAAATCTCGTAGATTCTATATTATGTGAGGTAAAGTCATTACCATGAAAATACAATAGTAAATATAGAGTAATGTAAATGCTAAAGAGTTAAAGTAATTTGCAAGTGGCTGAGTATGCCAACAACACATGTAACCTTAACCCTTTAACATTTACACTACTCTATATTTATTATTGTATTTTCATAGTTAACACTTTATTTTACATAATTATCTCACATAATATCGAATCTATGAGATTTTGATATTACTCATTTTGAGAACAATTACCTTAACAGTATGAGCAGCCAGTTACAGCCAATTTGAACAGAAAAAGTGAGAGAATTCTAGCTGGATACGACCGGTTTAAATGCTAAAGAGTCACTGTAGTTGCCAGGGAGATTCAGCATGGTACAGTGTAGCAAGACCAACCTTTTGAAGTACAAGTACAACTCAACTTGTCGTCTACGTATGAAAAAGCTCACCACACATGCCAAAGCACTTAGAACAAATACCACAAGGTATTTCATGTGACGCTTCTTACAATTCCTCGAATCCACCATCATAAACTGATACTTTATTTTATTCCCTCCCCGCCCCAGGACGAAAGAGTCAACTTTAGCAGGACTTGAACTCAGAATACATGTAGCCAGCACAAATATCTCAAGATATTCTATCAAATGCCATAGTGCCTCTGCCAGCTCCCCATCATCTACAGCCCACACAATAATTGTTTCTAATTTAGGCACAAGGCCAGTAATTTTTTTTTTGTTTGGGGTGGGTGTGGTGTGGTGAGGGTTGTTGATTAAAGTGCCCCAATGCTTAACTGGTACTTTATTTTATCAACTCTAGAAGAATGAAAGGCAAAGTTAACCTTCGTGGAATTTGAACTCCGAATGTAAAGAGCCTGAAAAAGATTTCACAAAGCATTTTGTCCACCACTATAATAATTCAGCAAATCAACGGCCAATTAGTCCACACAATAATTTGGTCATCATCATCATCTCTATTTAACCCTTTAACATTTATACCAGCCATATCCAACCAGAATTCTCTCACCTCTTTCTATTCAAACAGGTTATAACCAACTGCTCATATGTATTAAACGTATTGTTCTCAAAATAAATAATATCAAAATCTCGTAGATTCAATATTATGTGAAATAAAGTGTTTACCGTGAAAATACAACAGCAAATATAGAGTAATGTAAATGCTAAAGGGTTAATGTCTGTTTTCCATGAGTTAGACAGGCTGTCACATTATAATAATAGACAGATCAAATGACCACGATTTGCTCACACAATCTGTTTTGGGCTTGGTCTTCTATGGCTGGATGCCCTTCTTAATACCAACCACTTTATAGTGTGTACTGAGAGCTTTTTTCATGGGACCTGCACTTCCACCTTGCAGGGTGGACTGGGTACATTTTGTCGTAGCACCAATACGACCACCTTACAGAATGAACTGTGTGCTTTTTGTCATGTTAGAAGTACGACCACCTTACAGAGTGTACTGGGTGAGATTTTGTCATGGCAATTGCATAACCAGGTATGACTAGGTGCTTTTTTTGTTATGGCATCAGCAACCACCTTACAGGGTGAACTTTTTAGTTGTCACCAACACAACCACCTTACAGGGTAGACTGGGTGTTTTTTAGTAGTAATAAAATATTAAAGAAAAAAAATCATAATCTTTCTTTTATTCTTACCAGATTTTTCCTTGGATGAAAGAAACATAGCGATTGTTTGGAAACGTTCCACTTTAGTTAGATTTAACAAATACTCAAGACCAACTTCTGCAGAACCTGTAATAAACAGAGAGCATTTTCTTATAAAGAAAAAGAATAACAATATTGTACACCACAGTGGCATTAAATCCGCAAGAAACAGCATGGACTGGGTACATTTTATAGCGACACCAGCATTACCACTTTACAGAGTGGACTGTGTGTATTTTATTGAGACACCAGCACTACTACTTTACAAACTGAAATGGATGTATTTTATTGAGACATGAGCACTAAGGAGATTGTCAGTCACTGACTCAACAGAAGAGCCCTAACTACCCTATTGGGAAAGGGAGGATGCCTTCTTCCACGGATGCCATGTTTAGTACATCTCACTCACTTAGATCTCATATCCAGAATGTGTACTTTGTGTATTTTATCGTGACACCAACACTGGGGAGATTGTTGTTTAAGTGAATCATCATCATCATCAACGTTTAACGTCCGTGTTCCACGCTTGCATGGGTTTGGATGGGGGTTTTCCCACTTGAGGCAAGAGTGATTATCTTGCTCGCATAGGACTGTCTGGCGGGTTTTCTACAGCTGGATGCCCTTCCTAACACCAACCACATTTACAGTGTGGGGCTGGGAGGTTTTTACTGTGTTGCCTACACGGCCACATTACAGCGTGAACTGTGTTTTTTGACGTGACACTACACGATCTCATTTGTTTCGGCCTGGATGTTGTGGTACCAACATAACTTTACATTGAAAGGGGCGGTGTGGATGGGGCGGGGGTGTATTTTGTTAGAGATGCCTACTGACTATAGTAGGTTTTACTTTGTATTTAGGTAAGGCGGGTCTTCTCTATTACTGAGTACCGCCAAAGGTCTCGGTCCAGTGACATTGTCTTGGTGAGGTGTAAGTGTGTGAGGTCGGAATTTATCAGCTCGTCCCAGGTTTTTCTGGGTCTGCCTATTCCGTGGCTACCGTCTATCTTTATTGCCCTGCACTTTGTTATACAGCTATCGTCCTTCATGCGCATCGCGTGACCATACCAACGTAGCCTTCTCTCGAGTAAACAACATCTGATCCCTCTTATTTCTAATTTTTTCCTTAGTTCGTTTATGCTTTGCCGTTCACGTATATTGCTATTACACATCCAGCGGAGCATGCAAGCTTCGTTTCTCTCTAGTCTGCGTATATCCTCTGCACACAATACCCAGGTCTCACTGCCATGCAACATTGCTGTTCGTATGCAGGCATCGTACAACCTGCCTTTCATTTTTAGGGAGAACCCTTTAGCGACTAATAGTGGTATAAGCTCTCTGAACTTTTTCCATCCAGTTCTGACTCTAGCTACTGTACTTTCAGAGCACCCTCCCCCACTGCTGATTTTGTCACCCAGGTAACGGAAGCTGTCCACTATTTCTATAGAACCCTCTGCGCAGTTGAAAGAGCTAGTATTTTGTGGGCACTTGCTGCTACTTATTGCACCAGAGCACCGTCCACATGTAAAATCTATGTTCTTAGTTAGCTTACCTGTGATCCCACTACATCTTTTATGCACCCATACTTTGCATTTGGGACACAAAATGGAGTTTCTACCTACGCCTTTCCTACACACTGAGCATGGCCACTTCCCGGAAGGGACCGCCGCCTTATTTTCTTTCTTACAAACTAGAACTTTAGTCTTAGCCAGGTTAATTTTAAGGCCTTTCGATTCTAGCCCGTGCTTCCATGTTTGGAATTTCTTCTCTAGCTCGGCCATTGATTCAGCTATGAGTGTTAGGTCATCTGCGTATAGGAGTTCCCATGGGCAACCGGTCTTAAACTCCTCTGTTATAGCCTGAAGGGCAATAATAAATAGTAGGGGGCTGAGAACAGAGCCCTGATGGACGCCAACTTTTACGCTAAACTCTTCACTATATTCGTTGTTAATTCTAACCTTGCTGACTGTTTCTTTATACATGGCTTGTATGGCTCTCACAAGCCATTCGTCAACACCTAGTTTTCTAAGAGCCCACCAGATAATGGAACGGGGGACTCTGTCGAAGGCTTTCTCCAAGTCAACAAAAGCTAAGTATAGGGGTTACGGGGGACTCTGTCGAAGGCTTTCTCCAAGTCAACAAAAGCTAAGTATAGGGGTTTACTTTTAGCTAGGTACTTCTCCTGTAGTTGTCGTACAATGAAAAGAGCGTCTGTGGTACTTTTGCCTGACACAAACCCGAACTGCATTTCATCTAGATCAATTCTCTCTGATTAGTTGCGCTATTAATTTTTCCGTGACCTTCATGACCTGGTCGATTAATGCCTCTATAGTTACTCCTATCTAGGGCATCTCCTTTACCCTTATAACAGTTAACGATGATGCTGCTACGCCAGTCCTTCGGAACAACCCCATTCTGTACGACTTGGTTAACTATCCGGGTGACCATGGTGTGTCCCACCGTACCAGATGCCTTCAGCATCTCGGCAACTATTTCCGAAGGCCCAGCCGCCTTACCTGTCTTCATATCTTTGATTGCCTTACTTATTATACTACCCTCGACTAACACTGCTGGTCCCTCTATTGGGTCGATGTGGGGGAGACTGTCTTTCTCCCATTTATTCTCCTCATTTAGTAGCCTTTCATAGTGACACTTCCGAGCTACCTTCTTATCAGCATCGGTGATGGCAAGTACGCCGTCATTAAGTACACACTTCTCCCCGACAATATCACGGTTTTCCTTGACACATTGCCTAGCAATCCTGAACACCTCACGTTTTTGGTCCTCGCGTTGTAGAACATGCTTGAACTTTCTTTCATCTGCTTCCCTTCTTGCGAAGTACACTTGTCTCCTAGCTTCCCTCCTGGCCACTTGATAGTCTTCTCTGCTTCCCCCATCCCGCCATACTTTCCAAGCCTGCTTTTTGGCCTTAATTGACCCCTCCACCTTACTGTTCCACCACCATGTTACTCTCCTCCTGCCTACAGGCCTGCTCCAGCCAAAGACTTCGTCTGCCGCCATCAGCAGGTTTGTTTTCAGGAATTCCCACTGCTCCTCTATATTGTACGACTCTAATTGCTCTTCCTTACTGTCGAAAGCATCAAGTAGTATACTTTTGAATTTATTTCTGGCTGTGGGGTCCTTTAGCTTCCATATTTTTCTCCTGAGGATAGTCCTCTTCTGTTGTCTAGTACATCTCGTCCTGACTATTAGGTCGCTAATTATCAGTCTATGTTGGGAGGTGCATTCTTCATGGGGGAGGGATTTAGTGTTTACAAAAGACACTCTGTCACGTCTTCTGGTAAGGATATAATCTACCTGGCTTGTGTGTTCCTCTGATCTATAGGTGATCAGGTGATTGTCACGTTTTTTGAAGTTAGTGTTACAGATAGTTAGGTTATTTGCGTCACAGCATTCCAGGATTCTGGAGCCTTCCTCATTTCTAGTACCAAACCCATAGCTTCCATGGATTTCGTCGTAGCCGTCACAATGTTGTCCAACGTGACCATTTAGGTCGCCTGCAATAATTATATAGTCACTGTCGGTTATTTGGGAGGTAGTGAGCATCAGTGTCTCATAGAATCTGTCTTTTATAGTGCCGGGCAGTCCAGATTGGGGTGCGTACGCAGATATTACTGTCACCGTAGTTCTACTGAGGACAAGTCTTATTTTAATTATTCTGTCGTTTACTCTATTTACGTCTATTATCTTATCTGCCCACTTTTCTGCTACCATGATTCCTACTCCACCCACCCCATTGTCATTTCCCACCCAGAAAAGCTTATAGCATCGTTTTTTACCCACAATGAATCTAGCAGACCCACCCCTCCACCTGGTCTCTTGAATACAACAAACATCGACCTCCTTACGTTCAAGCATTTCTACCTCTTTAGAGCGACCCTTTAAGGTGCCTACATTCATGGTACCAACTCTGAAGTTTTGGATTGCGTTTGGAGGGTGGGAGCGGTGGGGAGCGGGGGGAGATGGGGTTATGTTAGCCATCCGCGGCCGAAACAAAGAGGAATGCTCGCATTCTCGTCCACGAGGTGAATTTGTCTTCATCTTTGGCATTGTCGCTGAGCGTCCAGATTTTTCTCTCTTCAACTCTCCAGAATTCCGTAGTCCATCCATCCGTCATATCGAAGGCGACCAGGTAAGCGATAGTATAGGCCTCTGGCTTATGATTGGGCCACGTAATAATAATGGTGGTGCGTGGGGGCGGGCGGGAGGGGTGTTGAGTTGTTAGCGAGAAGAATAGGTTTAAGTAAGATCCTCGTATTTAACAAGCGATAACAAAAATACAAGATTTGTTTATTGGCGAATGTGAATTACTTGTGGGGGTTATCTTATATATATAGATAGAGAGAGAGAAGGGGGGAGGGGAGTTTGGCCGCACGATGTAGAGTGGGGTGGCTGACCGCGAACACTCATGAAGTGGTGGAGGAGGAGAAGATATTAAGGAGCGGGAATTAAGAGTTTGAAATACGGTCCTCGAAATAATAACAAATATATTTAAAAATATTATATGAGAGAATAGGTTTAAGTAAGATCCTCGTATTTAACAAGCGATAACAAAAAATACAAGATTTGTTTTGGAAAATACGAGAAAATACAGAATACAGGGGGATTTGTTTTGGAAATAGGATAGAATAGCGAGTAGTGAAGCAAGAATTGGGATCTGAGGATAGAAAGTGCTATCGAATTGTCGGATTGGAAGGACTATGAAATTAAGCGGATTGTAGAAAGGCGAGAAAAATGTGTACATTACATTATACCGTGAAGGAAAAACAGCCACGAATTTGGCGAATGTGAATTACTTGTGGGGGTTATCTTATATATATAGATAGAGAGAGAGAAGGGGGGGGGGGGGGGGGGGCACATGATGTAGAGTGGGGTGGCTGACCGCGAACACTCATGAAGTGGTGGAGGGGGAGAAGATATTAAGGAGCGGGAATTAAGAGTTTGAAATACGGTCCTCGAAATAATAACAAATATATTTGAATATATGTATATATATATATAGAGAGAGAGAGAGAGAAAGAAGTGGATATATATATATATATATATACACACACACACACACAAAGAAATGAATGAAGGATCATCATCATTGATTAAAGTCTATCTTCCACTCTAGCATGGGTTAGACAGGTCTGTCCCATTTAGAGGCAAGTTGGGTTGGGTGACCATGTCTCGCTCATATTGGAGTGTTTCTGGTTTTCTACGGCTAGATGCCCATTCCTAACACCAACCACATTTACAGTGTGTGCTGGGTGCTTTTTGCTGTGTCTTTTACACGACCACTTTACAGTGTGGGCTCGATGTTTTGTGGTACCAACATAATATATATATCATGATAATAATATGTGTGTATATATATATATATATATATATATACACACAAAGACGTGAAAAGAATACTTACCTTTATCAGCATAATGCTCTGACACACATTGGATTATCAAGTTTAACATGGAAGCATCTAATTTGTTGCTAATTACTGAAAAGAAAACCAATTATAGTGTTGATTATTCTGGTGGGGGGACCATCAGTTAGGAAAGGTTACAAATTGTTGGCTACTAATTAGGCCTGTGCGATCATCATCATTATCATCATTACATCTAATTTTCCAAGCTGAACATGGGTGGCCAGATCATTACACTAATATTTAATGGAGCGACTGTCCTGGTAGTTTCTACAATTGAATGCTAGAATATCTTTGGTGCATGTTATCATGGCACCAGCCCTAGGAAGGTTGCCATGACCTTGACATGACATCAGAGTCCTCCAAACCCTTATTTGGGATGGCTTTCCTAATATCAATCACTTTACAGGATGTACTGGATGCATTTTATCATCGCACCAATACTAGTGAGGTCATCATGTCCTTGATGAAACCAAAAAATCCTCTCAACCCTCAGTTCAGCATATTTTCTAGAGTGTGGTGCCATTTCTATCACCAAACACTTTATGGCATCAATACTTGGGAGGCTGTCATTTCATTGACACAAGTGAAGAGTCCACTCAGCCCTTAGTTCAGCATATTTTCTAGAGCTTGATGCCCTTCCTATCACCAACCACTTTACAGAGTATACTAGGTGCATTTTATCATGGTACTAGTACTAGAGTGGAGTCATGTCTTTGAAACAACTGAAGAGTCCTTTCAAACTTTATTCAGAATATTTTCTACTGCTGGATGTTCTTCGTGTCACCAACCACTTTACAACATGTACTGAGTGTGTATTATTGTGACACGAGCACTAGAAATGTTGCCATGACCTTGAAATAGCTGAAGGATCATTTTGACACTTTTTGGCATGAACCTAATCAACCATAGTAATATGCCATGTTTATTTATTTATATATATATCTGTCTGTAACCTTAATATTTACACACACACAAACATATGTACAATGTGTTTCCTATTTCCTGTTGCTACAGTAAGAAGTTCATTTTCCAATCACAAGTTACTGTGTTTTAACCATATATTTATCCCTGTAAATAGTTATTTCTTCTAAGTTACTCATACATTTAATCCTGTATGTCATTTGTACATACAAGCTGAATATTTATGTAATTATATCCGAGATATATGATTATATATCCAAAATATATAATTGTTCATACATCCTGTAATCCTGGACTCTATAACATTCAATGTTATTGCCATCATAATTAACTGCATGTGTCCATTAGTTTTTAGATAACTCACTAAGTGTAGAAGTCTTAGTTAAACTTGTTGGAGGAGGCACATTTCATTATGAGGTGACGTTGTTTGGCTGTCATTGTTTTTCTTATACAACAGAATATGCCGCTTTTTGGCGTCTTACAAGACTGGCAGAGGGTTATGATGCTACATTTATGTATTTGTTTTACAAAATTCTTGATGTAAAATTGTGTGTTGAAACCGATAATATTATACTTGGGGATGGTTATGTTGCCAGTATTGCCAATAAAAAAAGACACACACCATGTAATTTTCACTTTTGCAAAATTTTGCCAAACAAGACTCACACTCAAATCTAAAATATATTATGGAGATCAAAGGTAAGAATCAAGTGAAAATGTAAACAAATACATACCCATTGGTAAATCTTTAGGATTTATTTGTGCCAATAAATCTGCATATGGTTTGGCATTGTTTAATGTCTTTAAGGAATTCCAAGCTTTCAGGAATTCATAAGGAGTAGCTTTATCTATGTGTGGAGCAGAAACTGGAGTGGGTCCAACAACTTCAGGGCTAGTTCTGTTAATTTTAGTAGAACTGTTAGCACCAGTAGACTGTGAAGCTTCAGAAACTTTACCTAAACAGTGAAAATAATAAAATAAAAGCAGTGTAGTTTATATGAAGCATTGTGAGATATGTGGATACGATGAAACAATAAAATGCTAGAATCTCGTAATATATTACGAGAACAAAATTATACAGTAATGGAAATATTTTTTTGTTAAGAATTAAAATAATAAACAGGAAGAGAGAAAAAAATAAAGGGAAGGGAGGGGTAAATTACACCCTTGGCTGGGCAGTACATCTTAGCTGCATACAGCAGACAAGATGGTGAAAGCATTGCTTCAGAGAACAGTCAGTAACATCTGCTACATCAACCATTCCAACTCAGCTGTTTTGGAAAAGCCAGTACAGTGCAAATTAGAAATAGAGGAGTGAAATACAAAGTATATTAAAGAAAGAAAAACAAAACAGACTAACAGTTTACATTCTTATGTTATATTTTATATTTTGAGTTTAGGATCTCTTTTCCAAAAGAGAGGAAATAGAGTGTGGTGTTGGTGATGAACAACTAGCAATTAAAATTT
>OZ024741.1:136896334-137068834 GCA_964016885.1 Eledone cirrhosa | reverse complement strand
CTGACTTAGCAGTTATTCCAGCTTGGACTGTTGTCAGCTATAGAACTATCCCAGTAATTGCCCCAGCTTGGCCTGTTGTCTGTTATAGAACTGTCCCAGTAATTGCCCCAGCTTGGCCTGTTGTCAGCTATAGAACTGTCCCAGTAATTGCCCCAGCTTGGCCTCTTAACTATAGAACTGTCCCAGTAGTTGCTTCAGTTTGGCCTGTTATCTGCTATAGGACTGTCTTAGTAATTACCCCAGAATAAAATGTCTTCAATCCGATTAGGAGGTATATTAATAATTTACCTTGTTAGCCTGTGCACGTCGGAACAATGTTTTGATGTTGTTAGGTTCCAAGTTAAGACTTTCATCACAGTCAGATACAGCTTCAGAAGCCTACAAAATAAACATTAATTGGTTTAATTACTGATTATTCAATTATTCATGACAGTTATCCACTTTGTTACCATATTTCTTATGAAACACATTGTCAATGTGTTTCAATTAATTTTTGAAAATAAGTGAAATAACTTTTGAAAATAACTTTTGAAAATAATTGAAATAACTTTTGAAAATAATTGAAATTAATTTTTGAAAATAATTGAAATAACTTTTAACAACTTACAATGATTTAGCACAAAATAACTAAAAATAGGTTTGTTAATTCAAATATTTATAGTATCTTTACTTACTTTATTTAATTTCAAATAACAAAGAGCTCTGTTTCTAAATGAAATAGCGTTGTCTGGGAATAACTGAATACATTGGCTATAACAGTCAATAGCTTTCATGTATTTCTCCTGCACAAAATAGATAGCCAAAATTAAGAATGCTTATAATATATGATGATATATGATGATATATGATGATATAAAGAATGACCTCAAAAAGGAGATGATACAGAACCACACACACACACATATGCGAAAAGTAAAAGGTTAAACAACATAGCTAAACAAAGATATATATTAGCTTAGTGCTTTATATAGTAAGATAAGAGTTTAAACATTTCCGACGTTAGTCCTTCATCAAAAAATAGCATGAGAAATAAAAGAAATAGAAAGATAGATGAGAGTGAGAAGAGGAAGCAACAGCACAATGTTTTGGAGGAGAGAAAACATGTGCATGTCCAGTTAGCCATTGTATTTGTGTCTGTGTGTATACATATATATATATATATACCTTGAGATTTTGAATAAGAAAGTCTGTCTTGGTTATAACTTTGGACATACCTCATCTCTGCATCATTTATGTCTGGATAATGTTGATGTAAATGATGGCCAATGGCATACTTTAAAAATGAAACGTTTTGGACTAGAACTACAAATCATGATGGATGGTGGTGAAGGACGATTCTATAATGAGGTTTTTATTAAAACCCTACAACCTCTTAAATTCCAAGCTAAGCGTATAGAAATCACTGTAGGAGCTGAAGTCAAAATTTAATAGTTCAAGTCAAATATCTATACAAGGCAAGGATCTCATAAACTGTGAGTATTCTTCAGATGTAGTGTATTCAAAGCACTACTTTTCTTTTCTTCCTAATTAATATCCTAAAATTACTTTTCATCAGGAATATTGTAGAAAGTTCTGATGGATGGTGGTGAAGGACGATTGAAAATGAGACACACGACCATGACCTCTGGCGTCACGCATTAATACAGAAGACCCGACTTCCCACAGGTACAAGCCGAAGCTGAAGCATATAGACAATATGCCCCCACCCCCTCCCACTGCAAAGTGATCGTGGAGGTGCCACAGCAAAAAAGCACCCAGCCTACACTGTAAAGTGAACGTGTAGGCGCCACAGAAAAAAAAGCTCCCACCACTCACTGTAAATGAGGTTGGTGTTAGGAAGGGCATCCAGCTGTAGAAATCAAGCCAGATGAAATCCCGTATGAGCAAGACAAGGTCAGCTAACCGGACACTGCCCACAACAGACAGGACAACCCGTCTAACCCATGCTAGAACGGACATTAAACAGTGATGATGATGATGATGATATTTGTCACTAATAATTTCTTTTCTATTTGATATACAGACAAACCACACACATACAGTGCCCCGCAAAAGTTTACAACACATTAGGAAAAATGCGGTTTTAGGTATTTTTAATAAAGTTATGGTAATGAAAATTTAACTACTGATAGAACATATAATGAGGCATTTAATGATACAATCATATTTTTTAAAAAATAACAAGGAAATAACTCATGAAGAAAAAAATCAATATTTTTATAACGCAAAAGTTTACAACACATTTTATATTTATCCCTTTTTTTCAAGAAAATTCTTAAATTTTCAGATTTAAAATGCAGTAGAATGTTCTAGATTAGGTTTAAGGTAACTTCTAAGGACTATTAAACACATTATGTCATTATTTGTCTGACAACCATCCTGTAAACATTGACAACCGTCCTGTAAACATTGACAATATGGGGAAAAATAAACTGATTGATCAAGACCTCCGTAAACGCATTGTAGACCTTCATACAAATGGTGTTGGTTATAGAAAGATATCTTGTCAGTTAAATGTGCCATTGAGTTCAGTTGGTACTATAATTCGTCACTGGAAATCTCATCATTCCATCTGTCCTCTAATTAGTTCTGGTCGTCCTAGAAAGATAACGGAACGTGCAGCTCGGTTATTGACGAGAAAGGTTGGCAACGAACCCCGGTGTACTCTTAAAAATCTTCAGGATGACCTAGAAGGAAGTGGAGTAAAAGTGAGCACAGATACAATTAGTCGTTCACTTCGTCGATATGATATCTTCTCGAGGTCTCCAAGGAAAACACTACTTCTTACGAGGAAACACGTTCTTCGTCGATGAAACTTTGCAAATGAGCATCTCATCAAACCTGCATCATTTTGGGAAGATGTACTTTGGTCGGACGAATCAAAAATTGAACTTTTTGGTCGAAATGCTGTGGCAAGAGTCTGGAGAAAGAAAAGTACGGAATATTCGCCGAAGAATACTATTCGAACTGTAAAATTTGGAGGTGGATCAATCATGGTCTGGGGTTGTTTTAGTGCCACAGATGTAGGAAATATTGAAATAATAGAAGGAAGAATGGATGGCGCTTATTATAGAGGTATTTTACAAAGGAATTTACATCAAAGTGCACATTCTCTCAGCTTAAAGTCAGGTTGGTTTTTTCAACAAGATAACGATCCAAAGCATACTGCAAAGCTAACACAATCTTGGTTAAGTACGAATGGAATAAATGTTCTAAAATGGCCATGTCAGTCTCTAGATCTTAACCCGATCGAAAATTTGTGGAGAGAACTGAAACTCAGAATTCAAAAAAGGAAACCCCAAAATATCCCTGAAATAAAGAAAATTTGTTGTGAAGAATGGAAAAATATTAGCCAAGAAACATGCAAAAAGTTTGTAGGAGGCTACTCCAAACGCCTACAGCAACAAAGGTTACGCTACGAAATATTAAGAGATGATTTAATAAATGTGTTGTACACTTTTGCGTTATAAAAATATTGATTTTTCTTCATGAGTTATTTCCTTGTTATTTTTTTTTAAATATGATTGTATCATTAAATGCCTCATTATATGTTCTATCAGTAGTTAAATTTTCATTACCCTAACTTTATTAAAAATACCTAAAACCGCATTTTTCCTAATGTGTTGTAAACGTTTGCGGGGCACTGTATATATATATGTTAATAGAGCCAGACACACTTAGACACCATCACAAACAATGTACAGACCATTCCACCAATATATACACTGATACACACAAACAAAATTAAAAACAACACACACTCACATGTCCACCATTTTCTATTTTGTTTTCTAGTCTATCTACTATTGTTCAAGAGTCGGCTGAAAAGTTCATAGGCCGACTATGAAGGATTGATGCTAGAAGCTTGTCTCCCAACATGGATGGCCCATCTAACCCATGCAAGCATGGAAAAATTGACGCTAAACGGTGATGATGGTGATGATATATATATGTGTCATCATCATCATCATCATGATCATCGTTTAACGTCTATCTTCCACGCTAGCATTGGTTTAGACAGGAATTGTCCCACTTGAGGCAAGATTGCTTGTCTCACTCGTATGGGACTGTCTGGCAGGTTTTCTACAGCTGGATGCCCTTCCTAACATCAACCACGTTTACAGTGTGGGACTGGGAGGTTCTTACCGTGTTACCTACACGGCCACATTACAGCGTGGACTGTGTGTTTTTTTATCGTGACACCTACACAACCTCATTTGTTTAGGACTGAATGTTGTGGTACCAACATAACTTTACAGAGAAAGGGGTGGTCATGATGGGGTAGTGGGAGGGGTGTGTATATTTGATAAGTATATATATATATATAAAAATAACAAAATATAACAAAATACACCCCCATCCCACTACCCCCACCCCATCCACACCACCCCCTTAAATGTGAAGTTATGTTGGTACCACAACATCCAGTCCGAAACAAATGAGGTCGTGTAGGTGTCACGACAAAAAAAACACACAGTCCACGCTGTAATGTGGCCGTGTAGGTAACACGGTAAAAACCTCCCAGTCCACACTGTAAACGTGGTTGGTGTTGGGGAGGGCACCCAGCCGTAGAAAACCCGCCAAACGTGTAGGTGTCACGAGAAAAAAACACACAGTCAACGCTGTAATGTGGTCGTGTAGGTAACACGGTAAAAACCTCCCAGTCCACACTGTAAACATGGTTGGTGTTAGGAAGGGCATCTAGCCGTAGAAAACCCACCAGACAGTCCTATACGAACAGGACAACCAATCTTGCCTCAAGTGGGAAAACTCCCGTCCAAACCCATGCAAGCGTGGAAGATGGACGTTAAACGATGATGATGATGATGATGATATAAATATATATAATTGTTTCTACTTTTGGCACAAGGCCAGCAATTACCCAGTACATAACTGGTACTTTATTTTATCGACCCCGTAAGGATGAAAGGCAAAGTTAACCTCGGCAGGATTTGAACTCAGAATGATAAGGGCCGTAACTCTATGCGTCAAAGCATGGCACCGACCCTCTACCGATACTGCCAATCCACCGCCCTATAAATATATATTATTGTTAATTTTACTGATGTAGTATTAACTTGGATATTTACCATGCGGTATTCTAATTCTATTGTATCTCTCTCAGTTATTTACCATGCGACCCTCACTTCCTACCCCCCACCCCTCTCTATGCACCTCTTTAAGGTTTACTACCCTGTCTTTAACCTAATTCATTCAATCTGAAAATATTGAAGAGATAAGACACTTTCCCATTCTTCTCTGCTAAAATGTATCACTAGAGTTGATTCCAATTTTTCCAGCCATCCATCCATCCATCCTTACTAATCTACGAAGGTATTTTAGCCTACATATTGTTGTTAATATTAATGATTAATGATGTTCCCTGCTGTATTAGCGATAAATTTTCGAGGGTTTTTTCTTAGTAGTTTTTCATGACGTTATTGTTAATTTTACTGATGTAGTATTAACTTGGATATTTACCATGCGGTATTCTAATTCTATTGTATCTCTCTCAGTTATTTACCATGCGACCCTCACTTCCTACCTCACAAGTCCCCCCCACCCCACCATAGTCTATTCGACCAATCAAACCTAGCATGCCATTTCCACTGCTGCTGCTACTACCTGCCTAATTAACTCTCTCCTCCTCTGGCGCATCCCAACACACCCTGCCATTACCCCACCACCACTGTTCTTCTAGCCCTCAATTTTCCCACCGTTATGGATGGATGAGCTGAGAATACATTTGAGCAACTCTGAATCAATAGATGAAATATGAATCTGCGAGCTACCAAGCACCCACGTGAAGCGCCAACCCAGAGACCCTCCCCTACGAGTGTCGACAAATGCCCAAAACTCCGAGTTGGTACCATCAATGTAGGCTCAATGAAAGGAAGAGCAGGAGAAATCGTAGAAATGCTAGAGCGAAAGGAAGTTGATGTATGCTGTGTGCAAGAGACTAGATGGAGAGGAGGGTCTGCTAGAGTCCTTGTAGGAAAAAGCCAGTGCTACAAATTTTTCTGGGTGGGAAATGACGATGGGATGGGTGGTGTAGGTATACTATTAGCTGACAAGTGGGTAGATAAAGTAATCTCAGTGTACAGGGTAAATGCAAGAATCATTAAACTTAGACTAGTCCTGAATAAGACAATTACCACAATAATATCAGCTTACGCACCCCAATCGGGGCTGCCAGACGAACTTAAGGATAGGTTTTACGAGTCCCTAATACACACTACTGCTCTAACAGACGACAAGGACTTCCTAATCATTGCAGGAGATTTTAACGGACACGTAAGTAAACACTGCGACGGCTTCAATAGAGTACATGGAGGCCATGGAGTTGGCACAAGGAATGAGGAAGGATTCAGACTTCTAGAATTCTGCGACGCCAATGACATGTCGATATGTAACACAAACTTTAAAAAACCCGACAACCACCTGATCACCTATAGATCAGGGGAGCACTCTAGTCAGTTAGATTTTATCCTCATCAGAGGACGTGACAGATGGACGGTCGTAAACACAAAAGCCTTCCCTAGTGAGGAATGTACATCCCAACATAGCTTAGTTGTCAGCGACCTCACGGTCAGAACTAGACGAACCCGGAAACAGAGGCCAACCTGGAGAAGAAAGATCTGGAAGCTGAAAGTCCCCTCAACCAGTAACAGATTTAAAGATATTTTACTCAACGCCTACGACAGTAAAGAAGAACAGATAGAGACATTTAACGTAGAAGAGAACTAGGAGTTCCTAAAAAATAACTTACTAGAGGCGACGGATGAGGTTTGTGGCTGGAGTAAGACCTCAAGCAGGAGGAGAGTGACTTGGTGGTGGAACAATAAGGTAGATGAAGCAGTCAAGGCCAAAAGACAGGCATGGAAAGAATGGAAGAACGGGGGGAGCAGGGTACATTACATAGAGACCAAGAGGGAAGCTAGGCGACAAGTATACTTAGCTAGGACGGAAGCAGAGGATAGAAAATTCAAGCATGTTTTACAACGTGAGGACCAGAAACAGGAGGTATTCAAGATTGCGAGGCAGTGTGTCAGAGATAGTTGTGATGTCATTGGAGAGAAGTGTATCCGGAATGATAAAGGTGAGCTTGCCCTCACAAGTGCTGAGAAGAAAGATGCATGGAAGAGTCATTATGATAGATTACTAAATGAGGAGAATGCATGGGAAGAAGAGACCCTACCCCACGTAGACCCTATAGAGGGACCAGCAGTACAAGTCAGCGGCAGCGTAGTAAGTAAGGCAATCAGAGATATGAAGATAGGGAAGGCAACCGGTCCATCGGGTATAGCTGCCGAGATGCTGAAGGCATCTGGGTCTGTAGGTCACACTATAACCACACGTATCGTTAACCAGGTAATACTAGAAGGGGCCATACCAAAAGATTGGTGCAGTAGCATCATTGTCAACTGCTACAAAGGTAAAGGCGATGCACTAGATAGAGGAAACTATAGAGGTATAAAGTTGATGGACCAGGTCATGAAAGTAACAGAAAGAGTTATAGCACAGCTGATTAGGGACCGGGTGAATATAGACGAGATGCAATTTGGGTTTGTACCAGGGAAAGGCACCACTGATGCCCTCTTTCTTGTGAGGCAATTACAGGAAAAGTACCTAGCTAAAAGTAAGCCACTCTACTTGGCATTTGTCGACCTTGAGAAAGCCTTTGACAGAGTTCCACGTGCAGTAATCTGGTGGGCTCTTAGAAAACTATGAGTAGATGAATGGCTTGTGAAAGCGGTACAAGCCATGTATAGGGGAGCAGTCAGCAAAGTTAGGATTAGCAATGAGTATAGCGAGGAATTTAGCGTACAGGTTGGGGTCCACCAGGGCTCTGTTCTTAGCCCTCTCCTGTTCATCATAGTCCTGCAGGCAATAACGGAGGAGTTTAAGACCGGATGCCCATGGGAACTCCTGTATGCTGATGACCTCGCACTCATAGCTGAATCTATGGTAGAACTAGAGAATAAATTCCAAACCTGGAAGCAGGGACTAGAGAGAAAGGGCCTCAAAGTCAACATGACAAAGACTAAGGTCCTTGTAAGTAGACGAGAAAACAGAACCCAGATCCCCTCAGGGAAATGGCCTTGCTCAGTATGTAGGAAAGGTGTAGGTAGGAACTCCATTCTCTGCCCCAAATGCAAACAATGGGTACACAAGAGATGTAGCGGGATCTCAGGAAGCTTAATTAAGAATGTAGGATTCACATGCAGCAGCTGTGCTGAAACAGCAAGCAAACAGCCACAGGAAACAAGTACCACCAATCTCTGGGAGGGCCCTGTAGAAACAGTAGACAGCTTCTCCTACCTAGGTGACCAAATTAGCAACGGAGGTGGGTGCTCAGAAAGTACAATAACTAGGGTAAGAACGGGATGGAAGAAGTTTAGGGAACTACTACCACTGCTAGCTGCAAAAGGCTTCTCCCTCAGAATGAAAGGCAGACTGTATGATGCGTGTATCCGAACAGCGATGTTGCATGGTAGTGAGACCTGGGCGCTGAAGGTGGAAGACTTACGTAGATTAGAGAGAAACGAAGCCTGCATGCTCCGATGGATGTGTAACAGTAATATACGTGAACGACAAAGCATAAAGGAATTGAGAGAGAGACTGAGCATAAGAGGAATCAAATGCTGCGTGCAGGAGAGGCGGTTACGCTGGTATGGACATGTGATGCGTATGAAGGATGACAGCTGCATAAAAAGGTGCAGAGCACTAGAAGTTGATGGAAACCGTGGAGTGGGGAGACCCAAGATGACTTGGGATGAGGTGATAAAAGCCGACCTTACCCAACTACACCTCTCAAAGTCAATGACACACGACCGTGACTTCTGGCGTCACGCAGTAATACAGGGTACCCGACCTCCCATGGGTACATGCTGAAGCATATAAACAATATGCCCCCACTCCCCCCACCGCAAGGTGGTCGTGGAGGTGCCACGGCAAAAAAGCACCCAGCCCACACTGTAAAGTGAACGTGTAGGCGCCACGAAAAAGCACCCAGCACTCACTGTAAATGAGGTTGGTGTTAGGAAGGGCATCCAGCTGTAGAAATCAAGCCAGATCAGTTCCTGTATGAGCAAGGCATGGTCAGCCGACCAGACACTGCCCACAACAGGACAACCCGTCTAACCCATGCTAGCGTGGAAGAACGGACGTAAAACGGTGATGATGAATGGAGGCACATGGCTTAGTGGTTAGAGCATTGGCCTTGCAATCGAAAGTGTTGTTTCCTTGAGCAAGACACTTTATTTCACATTGCTCCAGTTTACTCAGCTGTAGAAATGAGATGATAGGGACTGGGGTCCCTATCATTCCACTGCAAAGTGGTCATGGAGGTGCCACAGCAAAAAAGCACCCAGCACACACTATAAAGTGGATGTGTAGGTGCCACGGAAAAAAAGCACCCAGCACTCACTGTAAATGAGGTTGGTGTTAGGAAGGGCATCCAGCTGTAGAACTCAAGCCAGAATCAGTTCCCGTCCCACCCTTGCAAGCAGGGAAAAGCGGACATAAAATGATGATATAAAATGATGATAATACTGGAAGGCTAGTTTAATAAAAAAAGAAGGATTAGTATTTGAATCTTGCTACTTACTTCTTTCACAAACTGGTTTCCTTCAGCTTTAAGTTCCTCAAACTTCTCCTCCTTGGATAATGTTTTGGGGACATTCGGCAGACTTCCACTGGTTTTCTCTACATTTGGTGCCTGTGTTTTATTTGACTTCACACTTTCGCTCTTCTTCTGTTTTTCAGCTGCTTTCTTGTTACTACTGCCTTTCACAGTGGCAGCATCTGACTCCTTCACAGATGAATCAGGAACATCTGAGTCTGGGAGTTGTTTAATAACTGGAATGTCTGCAGAAGTTATTGAAACCATTGCTGGCAGTTTATCCCGCCAAGAATAACCATGTTGTTGAATCATGATTTGGCTACATCTTTGAAAATAATGAGAGGGAAAAACAAAAACTGTAATCACTATTCTCAAGGTTTGCAAAAAAAAAAAAAGGAAAGGAACCAATTGTCAGACCAAAGAAACACACCATCTATTACTAATACTATCTGCCAAGCACACATCCATGTAGGAAGAGACAGGATTTGAAACCAGAAAGCCAAACACTACAAAGCATCATGTCTGATACTTTTACAATTCTGCCAATCCACTGCCCCTGGACAGAGACTTTATCAGCACCAAGAGGATAAAAGGCAAAGTATACCAGAGCAGGATTTTAATAGAGCAAAGAACAAGAAAAAATGCAGACAGAAGCATGCACTCTGTATGCACCTCTTTCCCCCTCCCTTCCCCACATACATTCTAAACACCCTACCCTTCACCCATGTCCCTACCCCCACCTCTCACCTGATAAGTCCCCAATCCCTGGATCTACCTCTCCTATCCATACGACAAAAAGTACCCAGTCTACACTGTAAATGTGGTTGGTGTTAGGGAGAGCATCCAACCACAGAAACCAAGCCCAAATCAGTTCTGTTTGAGCGATACATGGTCATCTGATCTGACTTGTTTCACAACAGGACAACTCATCTAGCACAAGCTAGTGTGGAAAAATGGACGTTAAATGGTGATGATTATGATATATATGTGTGTGTGTATACTTGCTAGTAGAGAAAACGAACGTTAAATGATGATATATATATATGTGTGTGTGTGTGTGTGTGTAGTAGGTGGCAAAATCAGTGTCCTGCACAAAAATACCTTGTTATTTAGTTCCATATCAGTTACCTCCCTTTATAACTAGTCTATATTTAACAGTTCATTGAAATAGTCACCAAAATACTAGGATCAACTAATAAAATCAACTAAAAAAAACCTTGAAGGTAGTGCCCCAGCATGTCCAATGATTAAAACCAGTAAAAGAACAAAAGAATTTCATACAAACCTTGAGGAACCTTGCAGGGCACTTTCCACTGTGTTGTTAACAGCCAAGACATACCTATAATCAACATAGGCCATGTCATACCTGAAAATATACATAATAAACAGAGGATCAATTGCTTAGTAATATAATCAGGGAGGGAGGAGAAAGATAGAGAGGGAAAGGATGAAAGAGAGAGAAAGAGAGAAAGGTAGAAGCAAATATCTTACTTTTCAAGGGTTTCATAAGCAGCAGCTCGACGTAGCAAGGGCTTCACACAATAAGGAACCAGCTTCAGAGATGTGGTGCAATCTGAAATACTGTTGCGACATTGGCCCATCTTTAAAGAACATGCTGCTCTGTTACTGTAGATTAGGGACAGATTGACTGTCTGATCTACATTTTCTGAAAGAACAACAGAGAATTATAACTGAATATATATCTATATTATACAGAAATGACTTTTACAGTACTAGAACTATATCATTCATATGAAATTTTCAGGAATGTCAGGAAAAGTGGATGTTAAAAGGACGACAATGAAAATGACGATGATATATATATCATCATCATCATCATCCAATCCTTGCTAGCAAGGGTTGGACGAGTCTACATAGACAAAGTCAGTACTGAAGTGAGGCCAGGGATCTACATCTCGCTTATGTACAGTCCCACGTTCTACTGAGTGCACAGGTGAAATTGTCTTTGACACACTGAGGGTCCTTCCAACCTTTTGTTTGGCAAGCTTTCTAGAGATGGATGTCCTTCCTGTAACCAACCACTTTACATCGTGTACTAGGTGCGTTTATCATGTAGATCACCAACACTAGAGAGGCTGCCATGTCCTTGCATGACTGAAGTGTCCTCCCAATCCTTTGCTTGACAAGCTTTCTACAGCTGGATGGCATATATATATATATATATATACACACACATGGTTAGAATGTATCAGGAAAGAATCACTGGGCAGATTTTATGGGCAAAACCAACTGGCTAAAATGGCTCTTCCACAATTTAATGACTTTAGTTTCAACATACGATCACCAGTCAAGACACTTGCTGGACAAGAACAACTGTCGCTAAAATGATTGTTCCACGATATTAACAGTCTCAGTTCAAGTCATCTGCCAAACAAGTAAAACTGTGGCTAAAATTACTCTTCCACAATGTAATGGTTTTAATTTCCACACATGATCACAGATCAAGTTATTTGCCAGACAAGTTCAACCCCAAAATAATGATTTCTACTATAGGCACAAGGCCAGCAATTTGGAGAGAGGGGAAAGTCGATTAAATCGACCCAGTGCATTACTAGTGCTTTATTCTATCGGCCCCATAAGAATGAAAGGCAAAATTAACTTCGGCGGGATCTAAACTCAGAACGTAAAGGGCCATAACTATATGCCACAAAGCATAGTGTCCGACATTCTACCGATACTGCCAATCCACTGCCCTTGTGCAACCCCAAAATAATAAAAAGAAAATTTTTTCCATTAAAATAATTGACATAAATACCAAGAAATTATACAAGTCATATAGCTTACCTTGTTCTAGAAGATCTATTGCTTTTGTGTAATAATCCAGGGCTTCAGAATAGCGGCCTCTCAGAAACATATCATTACCAGAGGTTTTCAATGACAAGATCTTTGGAGTTAATGGTCGGTGTATATAAACCTGGGGACTATATTTGTTCAAATCTGTTGGCTTGGTATCTACAATATCCTGTTTGGTATGACTATCACAGTGTTGGGAAAAACTGTCTTTAGATTTATTGGTAGTAATTTTGGGATTTTTGGTGCTAGCACACTCTCCCGGGGCTTTAATATCTGCTTCAGATTTATCACTATTGACAATATCTTTCATACAATTATTGCTCACACTATTTCCAGATGTCTGTTTACTACTCTCAACATTAACTTTAGAATCAAGCTTGTTCTTAAGGTTTTTCTTTTGTTTTGATTCTTTCCCACTGCACTTTGCTGAAGACTGCTTGCTACCTTCAGTTTTTTCAGGAGAATTTTCTGACACTTTTTTATCAGACTTTTCTGGCACTTTTTTATCAGACTTTTCTGGGCTTTTTTCTTTAGCATCTTTGCCGTTTTGAAAGTTATTCGTTAAGAAGTTTCTATTAATATCTGGGGACAACACTTCTTCATTCCCGTCAACTTCCTCGATCACTAATTTCCTTCCTTTTTTTTTGCTAGGTGGTGGAGGGGTGTCTTTCTTTTTTGAAGAACTATCAAATTCGTTTTCTACTACACTCAAAATTTGCTGAAAGAAAGGAAAAAAAACATAACAGACAATTACGACCATAAAACGACATGATGTTGTGTATGTATCTGTATGTGTGAGTGCATGCATGTGTGCCTGTTTGTGTGTGCAAATGTGTGCGTATATGCATGTATGTGTATGTCTATAAACCAGTGAATTTTTAATAGACGAATTTCATTTTTTTCTTTACTCATCATCACCATTATCATAAGTTAACTACTTTATGACAATATTTCAAATTAAATATACTACCTCGCTATTTCAATTAACTTTGAAAATAAACATGAATTTGCTGCAATTTTTAGTATAAGATATTTTGTGTTATCGGAATGGTTAATAGGAACATAAATTAACAAAAGTTTATTCCATAAAACTGTCTTGAAATGTTTGCATTAAAATATGAAATGTCACACTGAAATGTATATGGTACAAGTGGTGGCACTGGTGCCATCATAAAACACACCCTCTGTAAAGTGCTATTGCTGGTAGCATGATAAAACACACCTAGCCAACTCTGTAAACTTGTAATGCTGGTGCCATGATAAAACACACCCAGACCACTCTGTGAAGTGCTATTGCTGGTAGCATGATAAAACACACCCAGTCAACTCTGTAAACTTGTAATGCTGGTGCCATGATAAAACACACCCAGACCACTCTGTAAACTTGTAATGCTGGTGCCATGATAAAACACACCCAGCCCACTCTGTGAAGTAGTAGTGCTGGTGCCATAATAAACACACACCCAGACCACTCTAAAGTGCTAGTGATGATGCCATAAAATACAACCAGTCCACCCTGTTTAGTGGTTGGTGTTGAGAAGGGTATCCAGCTGTAGAAACCATGTTAAACTGAAGACATGATCATCTAACCTGTTTTGTCTCAAAACAGAACCCATCCAATTCATGCCAGCATGGAACACGGACGTAAAATGGTGATGACAATGATGATAATGAACACTTTAAAATGAGATGTTTTGTCTGACATAACCAGGGTCTGTGTCAGGCAGGTTGGTATCAGGTCAGATCGTCAAGTTGCTGAACTTTTCCCACCAGTCACAAAGGCCCCAACAGAAAGATTCATGGGTACTGCCTGTCATGAAGAATATGACAAAGGACAAGGAATGTGACATGGTGAGGTGCTGTGATACACATGCACCAATGCCACCATTGGATGACAGACATAAAATGTTCTATGCTAGTGTGGAAGATAGACGTTAAACGATGATGATGAAAACAATTACAAAATAATAGGTAAACTTAAGGGAAATCATCATCATTATTGTCACCACAGTCATTGCCAATCACCACCACCACCATCATCAATCATCATCATCATTTAATGTCAGTTTTCCCTGCTGCCAGGCTTGGATGGGTCATTACAGACAAAGTCCATATTTGATCCATGCTACTGACTTCAGCACACACATCTGCAAGCAACTTCAGAAAATTTGAAGATAAAAAAAGCATAAACAAAATCATCTAACTAACCTTTGCCCTTTGATTTTCAGGTTCCAAATTAAGAACAGTCTTCAGATCACAGATAGATTTGTTATATTCTTTGTTTTCTTTATAAGCAGAGGCTCGCCTGAGCAGGGCTGTAAAAGAGAGCAGAAAACCAGCTTCAACAGTGAACACTACAGTTTACATATAAAAGTCTACTCCGAGCCAGGAGGTTCATCAGGTCAGTGTTCATCTCGGTTTCCGTGGCATGAAGCAAATGAAAATACAAAACTCTTCCCTAGACAGGACAAGATGAAATCTTTAGCTATTGCTAGAACTCACTTTCAGCTGAGTATACTGGAGCAACATGAAATGAAGTGTTTTGCTCAAGAACACAACATACAACCTAGTCCAGGAATCGAACCCACAAGTCCAATGCCCTTACCATTAAGCCACGCATTTCCATATAATAAATATGAAAATATACACAAGTAATTAACAGTGGCACAAACACAGAAAACTTTAGCTGCTGGACTCGTACATCAAAATCAATGGGAAAATTCATTATTGTTATGGCAGCAAATTGACAGTATTGGTAAGTGAGGGACATGTTTTGCAGCATAGAATTTCAGCCCTTTACATGCCGAGTGTAAATTCTGCTTTGCCTTTCGTCCTTATGGGGTCAATAAAATAAAGTACCAGTAAAGCACTGGGGTCAATTTAATCGACTTTCCCTTCCACAAAAATTGTTGATCTTGTGCTCAAATCAGAAACTATTGCCATGAATGTTTTAAGCTACCTCTATATGTAAGATATCAGTGTATCTACCTCATTATCGACTGAGTAAATGTCACTGATGATGGATGGATAAAGATCCTGAAATACAAGTATTTGGTGTTCTCATACTGTTACTGAGGTAGCTGTGACAAGATTACAGCTTAAAATGCTCACAAGGAAACATATCATCATCATTTTACGTCCGCTTTTCCTTGCTTGCAAGGGTGGGACGGGAACTGATTCTGGCTTGATTTCTACAGCTGGCTGCCCTTCCTAACACCAACCTCATTTACAGTGAGTGCTGGGTGCTTTTTTGCCGTGGCACCTCCACGACCACTTTGCAGTCCTATCATCTCATTTCTACAGCTGAGTAAACTGGAGCAATGTGAAATAAAGTGTCTTGCTCAAGGACACAACACATCACCCGGTCTGAGAATTGAACTCACAACCTTTCGATTGCAAGGCCAATGCTCTAACCACTAAGCCATGTGCCTCCATTATTATAAATAAACATATTGTATATATGCTTTGATATATGCCTCTATACAAATGAAATTTATTATAAAAGACAGCATATTAACAAAGTTGTTAAAACATCAGATAGAATTCTTTACAATATTTATCCCAGCTCTCTGTGTTGAGGTCAATTTTACCTTTCATCCTTTCGAGGTCAATAAATCTTGTCCCAGTCAAGTACTAGGGTCCATTATTCCTCTACCTGTCTTCTTCACTATCACTTTCCTTTTCTCCTCTGGGAGAAATCAGTTTTGTTCACCTGACCTGGTGAGGGATGGACTTCTGCCACATTTAAAATGACCAAAACATGCTATATATCTTGACAAAGCTCATACAACCCCATTAGGAATTTAGGGCCCATGGAATTTGTTATAGTAGTCACATATTGTAAAGTCCCATAGTTACAATGATGATTAAGACAGCTTACCTTTAATATTGTTGCTATCATTCTGCAAGACACGATCGCAATCAGTAACAGCTTCATTCCAGAGGGAGAGTTTTAAATCTATTGATTACAATTACAAAGAATTATAATTAAGTTTGAATTACAACAAAATGACAAGATATATGGTGTCTTCATTATTTTCAAAATCAATATCCTGTAATGACTTAGTAGAAAATATCTTAAAATGGATTTAGCAATTCAAATGTTTATAATATCTTTACTAGTAAATAGATCATTGTGAAAATTTGCAGAATTAGAGTAAAGACTTCAATTTTTTTTTTCCGTGGGACGCAATCATAGTGTTGTTTTGTACTTTTTAAGAATGCCTTACTAACATGGTACAGGATATCCAGAGGTAATTGAAAATTATAGGCAATGTCTTTCATTCTGATCATTCTGGTTCCACCAGATGCTCTTACATCTTTCTGTCTCTGGCAAGGGTTGATGCTTGAAACCAATTTGTACCACACCCATACAGGTCATCTTTTAGGGTAGATCTCCACGTCTTCTTCGGTCTACCCTTTGGTCTTTTCTCACCAGCTGGCAACCATATTGCAGTTTGTGCTGGTATATTGTCTCCTGTTCATAGGACATGCCCTGCCAGCAGCATTCTTCTGCCCTTGAAGACAATGTCTTTCATTAGAAAAATGATAATGAAATGGTTAAGAAAAACAAAAGGATAAACTTACAAGCAAGGGCCCGGTTGTTATAAACAACATCCAAAGGTTTAATAGAGAGACTTCTGTTATAATAAATCACAGCTTCATTGTAGTCACCACTACGAAAGGCCTGGAAAAATGACAGAAGACAAATATCAGACGTGCTATGTGCCATGTAATACAAACAGAGGATAATGAAAGCTATAAGGGGATATACGTTAACAACAAGAGACATCTTCATCATCATCATCATCATATCTACATGTTTCCCATGCTTGTATCATTGGATGAGGACTCGCCAGTACAGCATCTCTTCACTTGTATTTTTATTTTGTCATTTCCATCATCAAGACGACTTTTCAGTTGTGACAAGGGCACAACAACCTCTTTGGTATTGGTGACATGACAAAATGCATACAGTATGCTCTGCAAAGTGGCTAGTGTTAGAAAGAGCATCATGCCCTAGAAACCTCACCAAAGTATTGAGAGGATTCATGAGTTGTCAAAAATATGACAAAATCCCTAGTGCAAAGGTCATGATAAAATGTACCTGGTTCACTGTAAAATTCAGGAACATAAGTAAGTAAGATGTAGCCCCTGGCCTAACTGAGAGGTCAGTGGCCTGATTAGTACTGATCTGGTCTGTGATAACCCATTCAAGCCTTACCAGCAGGGAAAACAAGCAATAAATGATGATGATGATTTCAGAGGTGTAGTTTCTTGAGGTTAGCTTTTACTTCCTATATCCAAGTTTTTCTTGGTCTTCCTCTACCATGACTTCCTTCCACTTGAAATTAATTTCTATCACTTACTCACCCAGCAATCATCAATAATATACATTTTATATATATATATATATATATATATATATATATATATATATATATATATATTACTTTTTAGTTCAGGCGGGAAAGGGTAGTTCCCATGACACTTTTCCAGACTTCCAATACTTTACATATATATTTGTATGATGCCTGTATATGAACAGCAATGCTACATGGCAGTGAGTCATGGGCATCACGTGCAGAGGACCTGCGTAGAATGGAAAGGAACGAAGCATGCATGCTCCGTTGGATGTGTAATAGTAATATACGTGAACGGCAAAGCATAAATGAACTAAGTGAGAAATTAGGAATAAGAGGGATCAGATGCTGTTTACTTGAGAGAAGACTACGTTGGTATGGTCACGTGATCGCATGAAAGACGAAAGCTGCATAAAAAAGTGCAGGGCGATCACAATTGATGGTAGTTACGGAGTAGGTAGACCCAGAAAAGCCTGGGATGATCTGATAAATTCCAACCTCATACACTTACATCTCTCTAAGACAATGACTCTGGACCGAGATCTTTGGTGCTATGCAGTAATACAGAAGACCCGCCTTGCCTATGTACAAAGCGAAACCTACAGTCAGTAGGCACTTCTTAACCAAATATACACCCCAATCCACTACCCCTACCCTATCCTCCTACTCCCACCAACAGCACGAGAAAATGAGATCGAGATCGTGTAGGTGTCACAACAAAAATCACACACAGTCCACGCTGTAATGTAGTCATGTAGGTAACACGATAAAAAGTTCCCAGTTCCACACTGTAAATGTGGTTGGTGTTAGGAAGGGCATCCAGCCGTAGAAAACCTACCAGATAGTCCTATATGAGCGAGACACGGTCACCTGACCAGCTTTGCCTCAAATGGGACAACTCCCGTCTAACCCATGCTAGCGTGGAAAATGGACATTAAACGAAGATGATGATGACATATGTATATACACATACACTTATGTATCATCATCATCATCATAATACCAACCATCTCACAGGGTGTGCTGGGTGATAGTGGCAATGATGATGATAACACTGAGGATGATCATAATAATTGTTTCTACGTTAGGCACAAGGCCAGCAATTACCAAGTGTATTACTGGTATTTTATTTTAACGACCCCGTAAGGATGAAAAGCAAAGTTAACCTCGGCGGGATTTGAACTCAGAATGGCAAGGGCCGTAACTCTATGCGTCAAAGCCTGACGTCCGACCCTCTACCAATACTGCCAATCCACCGCAGATGATGATAATAATGATGACAGCAACAAAGAGGGCATTGTCCTTACCTCATTACCTTTATCCTTTTCCCTCATTGCTTGAGTAGTTTGGGTTTCTTCCAAACAATCTAAAGAAGACATAATATAGAATATAAAATGCAATACAATAAAGACATGATAGCTTCCTAATGAACAAACAACAGCAACAAGCTTTTTCAGGTCATTTTCCCAGCTAAAGCAGAGGTTAACATGAAAATATACATCATAAACAAATCAGTTGATTTATAATGGTTTCTAATTTAGGCACAAATCCAACAATTTTAGGGAGAGGGGAAAGCATGTTGTCCAACGCTCTACCCATACTGCCAATCCACTGCCCTCAGTTGACTTGTAATAAAACAGATTTATTTATTCAAATGTTTATAGTATCTTTACATATTGTGACATATTGGGACATATTGTGAAAATGTACAGTAGTTGAGTAAAGGCTTTAACTTTAAATGTGATGTAGTCATAGCACTGTTTTATACTTTTCAAGTACTCTCAGGTCTTGAATAATCTCAACACACCCCCCACCCCTTATCAAATGTTCAGATCCCCCACCTCCTCCCTCCGGCTTATTAAATTTTGCTAATTTATCTCCCGCAAAATTTTATTGTAAGTGATTCATATTTATATAGCAGCTGGAGACTCTAATAATAATATTGTTTTACATTAAAAAAAAAACATTATATATGACAAAAAAAGAACATTACAAGAAATCCCATATTTACGAACATACACTATACAATTACCGATACCCTGCACCCCATTATTTGGCACCCGAGCGTAAATCTTGCTAATGTGGTTTCATGTGGGACATTAAGAGTTAATATAGCAGATTAATATTTGGTCATATTGGGACAAGTATACTATAAAATAGATAGAAATACAGAAGAAACATATTAGAAGTACAGTGTGTATATGTCCATTCCGTCACCTTTTATAACTTAACTTAACATTCAGTAATAACTTAGTAGACAATAATTAAAAAGAGGTTTGTTAATTCAAATGTTTATAGTAACTTTAAAATTGGACAGGGTGGCAGCAGGAAAATTTACAGTATAAGAATAAAAATTCAACTGTTAACATCCTGTACCACATGAAAACAAATCAGCAGCTAGATATTTTAGAAAATTACACAACAGAAATAAACTCTCTTATGTAAGAGGGATAACTCTATTTTATAACAGCCTCCAAAAATAATGGTCGCTTCTAATAGGGTACGTCAAAATTATTTATAAAACTGTTTATATATTGTATTTTATCTGACGAAGGCATGCCATATTTTAATTTGGTATCCCTGAAATGTATAATGAAATAAATATGGTTTTATAAATATAGTTTCCATTTATTTAATATCGTATATCTACTCCAAAAACTTGTCGAGTGCTTTATATCAGTTATAAAATATTTACTTGTTGTATCCCAACAATTTTAAATAAAACTTTTGCATATATTTTATATATATATTTTATATATATATATTAACCAAGTACATAGAACATAGACGTTAAATGGTGATGACTATTTTTCTATGCTTGCATTGGTTAGACGGGTTGTCACATGTGACAAGTCAAGTCCAGAAACCACGTCTTACTCATACAGATCTGTATTTTGGCTTGGTTTCTACAACTTGATGCCCTTCCTAACGCAAATTACGTTTAGCACAAAAACAGCATCACACTAAATAGTAAAATTGTTAGTCTAATACTACAAATTTTCACAATGAAAACAGGCAAAATGCTTTAAACATTTGAACTAACAAACCTATTTTTAGGCGTTTTCAGCTAAATCATGTTAAGAATTAATTTTTAATGTGATGCAGTCATTTTCAAGAATGCCTTGCTAATTTTGTTTCATGTGGTACAGGATTTTAAGAGCCAAACCCTGTTGCCAGTGCCATAATCACTTCCTTTAAGTTCAGATTTTCTTTCCATTTCTATTTTGTCATCATCACTGCCACTTTACAAAGTGTACTGTGTGCATTTTGTTGTGGCACTAGCACTTTACTGTGGGCTGGGGGTATTTTATCATGGCACCAGCACTACCACTCTACAGTATGGGCCAGGTGTATGTTATCATAGCACCTGCACTACCACTTTACAATATGCACTGGGTGTATTTTATCATGACACCAACACTGCCACTTTACAGATTGGGCCAGGAGTATTTTATCATGGTACTAGTACTACCACTTTACAGTATGTACTGGGTGCATTTTATCATAGTACCAGCATACCGCTTTAAAGCATAGGCTGGGTGATTTTTATCATAACACCATCACCAACTCTTTACAGAGTGGGCTGGGAGTATGTTATCATGGCAGCAGCACTACCACATTACAGAGAAGGCTGAGAGTATTTTATCATGGCACAAGTGCCACAAGTTGGGGAGTATACTGGGTGCATTCCAGTGTAGCATTAACAGTAGGGCAATGAAAGTGTTTTGCTTAGAATATTGTGAAAATATAAAAAGAGCTACAAACCATTTATGTCCACTTTCTCAGATAGATTAGAAATTTCACTGTTAACTTTCTTAGCAGGCTTCTCTTTAACTTCCTCATCAATCTTCTTGAGCTCTCCATCAACATCAAACCTACAGAGAAACAACTCATTAAAACATAATAAAATGGTGGTGAGAGTGCCACAATAAAATACACCCAGCCCACTCTGTAAATTAGTAGTTCTGGTGTGTCACAAAAATACACACCCAGTTCATCTGGTAAGATGGTTGGCATTAGAAAGCACATCAAACTGTAAAAACCATGTCAAATATGGAACAAAATGGGTTGCCCTAACACCTCTGGACACAGAGAGTGACAACCCATCTAACCAATGCCAGCATGGAAAGCAGACATAAAATGATGATGCTGAAATAACATTCTTTGTTTAAAAGAGTAGCAAAAGATTTAGCAAGCTTTCCTTTTCTAGTTTAATGAGAGTGCAAGGCCTAGTGTTTAGAGTGTCAAACTCATGATCAACAGGTTATGGGTTTGATTCCTAGAATAGGCAGCAGCATGTGTTCATGAGCAAAATAATTTATTTCACACTGCTCCTTCTGTTGAGATTTGCTACCAGCAGATAGTATCAGCAATGAAAAGACCAATGGGAATATTGTTTCCTTGATCTGATCTGATGATCAGTTCCTCCCTTTCATCATCATCATCGTTTTTAGATCCATTTTTTCACGCTCACATGAACTGGACAGGGCTCTTTCAGCTCAGCATCTCTCCACTCATCACATTCTTTCATTTCCTCTGTGAACTTCAGCGATCTGAGATCATACCACCTCCACCCAGGCTGTCCTTTAAAGATACATATTTAAGGTATGTTAAACAGGCAGATAGTATCAAAAATGGAAAGACCAATGGAGACGTTATTTCCATTGTCTGATTTGACAATCAACTTATTTCCTCCTCCATTTTCTTCTGAGTCCACTTAATCCTGAGAGGGTCATGGGGGAAAAGTCCTCAACATACCTTCCAGAGAGTCCTATCAGAAGGACTATCAACAACTGATCCAACTGGATCCCCAAGCGAGACCAACCTATTATGAAACCATTTTGCTCATGGTTTACCTCTGGGTCTCCTGCTGGTTGGTTTTCTCCATAAAATCTGTCTGGTAATTCTTTCCTTAGACATTTTAAGCACATGTCCATAGTACCAGAGTGGTGATGCAGAGAAGTAACAGCTCTACCAAGAATGACTCCCTTATCTCTGAGTTACTCACCCTATAAAGTAACGATACTCCAAAGACTCTTTGAAGATCTCATTTCAACCACTTGTATTCATAATCATGTTTTTGGTCATTACTCAAGATTCATGACCATAGGCACAAATACAGAATTGAAATAGCAAGTTTGGCTTTGCTTTAAAATTTCAAAGTATGTTAGGCTGGCAGATAGTATCAGGAACAGAAAGGTCAATGGAATCTTTGATTCCTTGGTCAAATCTGATGGCCAGCTCCTTTATTTTTTAGCTTAGCATAGGAAAAAATGTCTGGTCTGTGTGATTGTCATGATCAACATTCACGTCCATTTCCTATGCTGGCATGGATTGGCACAATCTGAGACTATATGGGACAGAGGACATGCAGGGAACCATACACCATAATTTCTACATCTGGATGTCCTTCCTAGTGCCAAACACTTTACAGAGAATACTGGGTGCATTTTATCATGGCACAAGCACAGCCGCTTTGTATATATATTTACACTATATAGGGAGCAGCAGCTGTTAGGGCAAGACGTGTTTTCTTGGGCTCTGCTAGAGTCAGCAGCAACACACAACCACGTGTTGCTACACACACACAAGAGGAAAGAGAAAATTTAAAATTTATGAGACCAATAGAGATATGTACATTTATATATTTATATCTAGATATTGCTATCATCATTTACAGTCCCTCTGTGTTTAATGTATGTTCATTAGTATATGTGTTGTTATTTCTGCTTGCATTTTGCATATATACATATATATATCTATATATATGCTTGCGTGGACCCCTCTCAAAATTCGTTGGATTTTCTAATTGGATACCCCAACACTGGATACCAACACTGAATACACCTGAACTTCTACCAGGAAATCTTTCGTTGTCATTTCTGCTTGCATTTTACATATATAGATATATATATCAATGGTTGCGTGGACCCCTCTTAAAGATTCGTTGGATTTTCTAATTGGATACCCCGAAACTGGATACCAATCACTGAATACACCTGAACTTCTACCAGGAAATCTTTCATATCAGTGAAAATTTTCTTTTCTTTGCTTCATATATATTATATATACTTGGCCGCCATTGCAAAAGGCCATAAATTCAAAATTTTGAAGAGAGAGGAAAAGAGAGAAGTGATCTATGAACTTGTAACATCTCACTGACCCCCCCGTCACCACAATAACAATAACGCCTACACTCGCTCCCCACCATCACCACATTACTCTAAGGTCGCTGTCCTGTCCCCTGTTGACATACTGCTGACTATCTTTTGATGTATGTATGTGTATATACATATGTGTATGTGTGTGTATATGTGTATATCTCTGTGGATGCGACCAGATTTCAACACAGCAACAACTACAACAACAACAGCAGCAACACCAACAACAACAACAACAGCAACAACACCATCGTCTGTGTTGAATGTGTGTGTATGTATTTGTATATATGCGACAGCAATAACAGCATCAACACCATTGTCTGCAGCAACAGCAGCAGTGAAATGAAGGACAACAACAACAGTAACAACTACAGCACCAACAACTGTCACCACCATCACTGACCATCCACCACCACCACGCTGATACCATCCACCACCACACTGACACCATCCACCACCGCCATTACCAGCGTAAACAAACAATTATTATTGTTATTGTTATTATATACAAGCCGAACTGGACTGGGAAAGGTCAACAGTTGACATGATAGTGATTTTGACGATTTTGACTTTGATTTTGATTTTGTATCAGAACTGTCGGTAATATATGTATATATATATATGTGTTTGTGAGTTGTGTGTGTGATTGTATGCATGAATGAGTGTTGGTATGTGTGGTTGTGGTTTGTATGCATGAGTATTAGTGTGTGAGTCGTGTCAATAAGTTTGTTTTTTTTTTTTTTTTTTTTTTTTTTTTTTTTTTTTAAATGACCATGCTGTAAAATGGAGGGGTAGAGAGGGCCCTTGAGTCTAGTAAGACATCCTCTCTAGTGCTGGTGGCACAAATAAAAGCACCCAGTCCATGCTGTAAAGTGGCGCTGGTGTTAGGAAGGGCATCCAACCAGTGTATCAATGCCAAAAAGCTTATCAGCACAGCAACAAAACAGCATAGAAAAAAATATGAAGACGTCGCATCTCAGAGTTGCAACACTTAATGTTGGCACTCTCAGAGGTAGATCTGCTGAAATAGCGGAGATGCTGGAGAGAAGGCAGGTGGATGTGTGCTGCGTGCAAGAGGTGAGATGGAGAGGTGCCTCTGCGAGACTAGTCGTAGGCAAGCGTCTTAGCTATAAGCTATTCTGGGTAGGTAAGGATGATGGGTTAGGGGGAGTAGGCATTTTCCTGGCTGAGAAATGGATCAATAAGACAATAGAGGTAGTTCGAGTTAGTAATCGAATAATTAAGCTTAGATTAGTTGTAGGTAGGAGACTACTGACAATCATCTCGGTCTATGCTCCCCAAGCAGGCCTAGGCAAAGATGAGAAAGACTGCTTTTATGAGCAACTTTTGCAAACAACCACAATGACAGAGGACGGAGACATCGTTATGCTAGCAGGAGACTTCAATGGTCATGTTGGACAGCTCCAGAATGGTTACACTGGGGTACATGGTGGGCATGGTTACGGTTCAAGAAATGAAGAAGGAGTGAGACTTCTTGAATTTTGTGATGCAAGTACATTGACTATTTGCAACACAAACTTCCAGAAACCTGCCAATCACCTAATAACCTACAAATCTGGTGAGCACATAAGCCAGATTGACTTCCTGCTAGTTAGGCAGCGGGACAGGCAGATAGTGTCTAATACCAAGGCATACCCTGGGGAAGAATGTACCCCACAGCATAGGTTAGTTGTTAGTGATATCTCAGTAAGCAAGAGATGGAATGAGCCATATAGGAAGGTGTGGAGAAGAAAGGTCTGGAAGCTAAAAGACCTTTCACTAAAATTCAAATTTAGGAAAGCCCTTCAAGATGTATATGACGAAAAAGAAGACGATTTAGAGACGTATGACATAGATAATAACTGGAAGTTCTTACGTGACAACTTGCTGAAGGCTACTGATGAAACTTGTGGCTGGAGCAGAGCCCCAACCAGACAGAGAGTGACCTGGTGGTGGAACAGCAGTGTAGATAAGGCTATTAGAGACAAAAGACTAGCATGGAAGGCTTGGAATAAGGGTGGGAGTAGGGAAGAATATACAGCCACTAAGAGAGAAGCTAGACGTCAGGTGTACTTAGCACGCAGGGAGGCAGAGAGTAGGAGGTTTGCCAATGTTCTGCGACGGGAAGATCAGAGGCGTGCGGTGTTCCACATTGCAAGGCAGTGTGTCAATGCAAATCAGGATGTTGTTGGTGATAAATGTGTCCGGGATGATGCCGGTGTACTTAGTGTCACGAATGACCAGAAAAAGGAGGCCTGGAAATGCCATTATGAGAGACTGATGAATGTGGAGAACGAATGGGAGAGAGAGAAATTACCCTTGGTAGATCCGACAGAGGGACCAGCTATTGAGATTGACGAATATAGGGTCCAAGAGGCGATTAGGGAAATGAAAAATGGTAAGGCGGCCGGACCATCGGGAATAGTTGCTGAGATGCTGAAGGCATCAGGGGACGTAGGCACTAAACTGGTTGCACGCATAATCAATCAGGCTATATATGGTGGTGTCATACCCAAAGACTGGTGCAGCAGTATTCTCATAAATTGCTACAAAGGTAAAGGGGATGCTTTGGAGAGGAGCAATTATAGGGGTATAAAACTGATAGATCAGGTTATGAAAGTGGCAGAAAGGATTTTAGCACAACTAATTAGAGAAAGGGTCAAACTAGATGAGATGCAGTTTGGTTTTGTGCCTGGGAAGAGTACAACAGATGCCCTCTTCTTGGTGAGACAAATGCAAGAGAGGTTCTTAGAGAAGAATAAGCCACTATACTTGGCCTTTGTTGACCTAGAGAAGGCCTTTGATAGGGTACCCCGATCTGTCATCTGGTGGTCCCTAAGGAAGCTGGGTGTTGAGGAATGGCTTGTAAGGACAGTGCAAACTTTGTACAGAGGTACTCTCAGTAAAGTCAGGGTAGGAATGGAGTTTAGTGAGGAATTCCAGATACAAGTAGGAGTACATCAGGGTTCGGTCCTCAGCCCGCTCTTGTTCATTATAGTCCTCCAAGCCATAACAGAGGAGTTTAAGACTGGCTGTCCATGGGAACTTCTCTATGCTGACGATCTGGCTCTTATGGCAGAATCAGTAGAGGAGCTAGAGAATAAATTCCGGCTATGGAAACAGCAGTTGGAAGCAAGAGGACTGAGAGTAAATCTAGCTAAGACAAAAGTGTTGATGAGTAGAAAAGAGGACAAAACCCTGATTCCGTCAGGGAAATGGCCATGTTCGATATGCAGAAAAGGAACTGGCATAAATTCTATAAAATGCACACAATGTAGGTCCTGGGTACACAAGAGATGTAGCGGGATAGCAGGCAAACTAACAGGTAGGGAGAAATATGTATGCAGTAGATGTACAGGGAAATTAGACAGTAGAAGTCGCACTGATAGACACATTTTTCAAATGCGAGAGGGCGCTATAGAAGTGGTGGATAGCTTCCGGTACCTAGGAGATCAGATTAGCATGGGAGGAGGGTGTTCCGAGGCCATAGTATCTAGAATAAGGACGGGTTGGAAGAAGTTTAGGGAGCTGCTTCCTCTGTTGACGAAGAAGGGTTTCTCCCTGCATACGAAAGGCCGGTTGTATGATGCCTGTGTGAGGAGCGCGATGCTGCATGGTAGTGAGACATGGGCAGCTACCGCAGAAGATATGCGACGGCTGGAGAGAAATGAGGCAAGCATGCTCCGTTGGATGTGCAGTGTAAATGTGCGTGAACGACCCAGCATAAATGTGTTGAGAGAGAAACTGTGTCTGAGAGGGATAGAATGTAGTGTACGGGAGAGGAGACTGAGGTGGTATGGACATGTGATGCGCATGGAGGATGACCGATGGGTGAAGAAGTGCCAGGAAATGCCAGTTGAAGGAAGACGTAGTAGAGGTAGACCACGAAAAACATGGGCGGAGGTGGTGAGAACAGACCTCAGATCATTGAAGCTCACGGTGGAGATGACGAGGGACCGTGACGAGTGGAGAGATGCTGTGCTGAATAAGACCCGTCCCACCCTTGCAAGCAGGGAAAAGCGGACGTAAAATGATGATGATGATGATGATGATGACTACCAATGGGAAAGTATATCAAAAATGAAACAGAAGTGATGTACTTACTTGTCCCATTCTTTGATGTCACGGGGTTTCGGAGAGGATTTCTTTGATGAAGCTCTCTTCTATAATAGAAAAACACAATTTTACATTTCAATGTGAAGTAAAAAAAAAGTTGTATGAAGCATTGTTAAATTTGAATTGTACAAATTAAAATGTCATACAATGCAAGTATTATTATAATAATTATTATTATTATATATAATATTATATATCATCATCACCATTTAGCGTCCAGTTTTCCATGTTTGGACAGGTTAGATGTGTCATCCATGCCTGAAAGCAAGTCTGGAAGAGTTGACCACACTGTACCATACTCTGACGAGGACTGTAAATTTACAGCTGGTTGCTCTTCCTAACACCAACTACATTTACAGTGTGGAACCTTATATATATATGATGGCTGCAAACTCTGCTAAAAGTATTGCAATCGCTTGTAACAGATCCTGAACAAGCAATACCTGTGCTTTGAAGGTTTTTTAAGTGGGGAAAGGCCTTGCACTCAACCAATCCCACTATCTGAGCATCGACAACAATACCCGAAAAGGAGAACTTGTCAGCATCATCAGATGCTTCCGAAGCCACAGGTTTTTTTTTCAGTTTCCCTGGTGTTGTGACAACAACTGGGGGCCTTTCACTCCCAGTTGAAAAAAAAAAAAGTACTGTTTGGATGGCCGTTGACTTTGCTGAGTTCCTCCACCCTTTGCCGGATCTTGTATTTCATCCCGCAGGGTGTCCAAATATCACCCTCCTCACCAAGCAAGCTTGGTGGGGTTGTTGGTTTGGTCGCTGACAACCCGACGATGAGACAGGTTGTACTGGGTTACATGTTACCAGTAGCACTCAAGAGCAATCTGACATATACATGTATATATAAAGGTTGGGAGGACCCTTCATCATCATCATCATCATCGTTTAACATCCATTTTCCACGCTAGCATGGGTCTGGACGGGAATTGTCCCACTTGAGGCAAGATTGGTTGTCTTGCTCAGGACTGTCTGGCGGGTTTTCTACGGCTGGATGCCCTTCCTAACACCTTCAGTTTATGTCAAAAGACACAACTTCTCTAGAATCAATAGAACATATGACCATACGTAAGCAAGATACAGACCCCTCGGCCTGCCTGAGAGGTTAGTAGCCCTGCTTCGGTGCTAACTTGGTTTATGTAGACACATCCATCCCTTGCTGGCTGCGAAATCGGACGTCAGACGATTATGATGATATGACATCAACATAATCATCGTTTAACGTCTATCTTCCACGCTAGCATGGGTTAGACAGGAATTGTCCCACATGAGGCAAGATTGATAGGGTAACCATGTCTCGCTCATCTCCTGATAATATATAACCAGCAATTTCTCTGTCTGTCTGGCCGACAGTGGAAACACGTGCGCGCGTGGTTGCTATCTCTCTCTCTCTCCAGCTATCCCTCTCTTTTAGTCTGTCTGTTTCTCTCACTCTCACTCTTTCTCTTGGTAACACACTAACATTCCTCCCCTCTATCGCTGTGACGAATGGGGAGATGGAGGAGAGTCACTTCGTCACTTCACCTCTGCCTTTATTTCTCTCCCCTCTCACTCCCTCCTTACGTACAGACATTAGGGCGGTGGATTGGCAGAATCTGTAGAGAGTCGGACACCATGCTTCATAGCATGGAGTTACGTCCCTTTACGGTCTGAGTTCAAATACCGCTGAGGTTAACTTTGCCTTTCATCCTCGCGGGGTCGATAAAAAAAGTAGAAACAATTATTAGAAACATTGCTTCATTTTTACATATCTAAGCATTAGTAAAATAACTAATAATTTCAAAAGTAATTTTTCAATTCCAATTGTTATGAACAGCAAAACATTAATAATAATTTTGTTCTAAGAAATATACATTCATTTCTGTGTGTAATATATCATCATCATCATCATCATCAACGTTTAACGTCCGTGTTCCACGCTTGCATGGGTTTGGACAGGGGTATTCCCACTTGAGGCAGGAGTGATTGTCTTGCTCGCATAGGACTGTCTGGCAGGTTTTCTACAGTCGGATGCCCTTCCTAACACCAACCACATTTACAGTGTGGGTCTGGGAGGTTTTTACCGTGTTGCCTACACGGCCACATTACAGCGTGGACTGTGTGTTTTTTGTCGTGACACCTACACGATCTCATTTGTTTTGACCTGGATGGCGTGGCACTGACATAACTTTACATAGAAGGGGGTGGTGTGGATGGGGTGGGGGTGGTGGGGCGGGGTGTATTTTGTTAGAGATGCCTGCTGGCTGTAGTAGGTTTTACTATGTATTTAGGTAAGGCGGGTCTTCTCTGTTACTGAGTACCGCCAAAGGTCTCGGTCCAGTGACATTGTCTTGGAGAGGTGTAAGTGTGTGAGGTCGGAGTTTATCAGCTCGTCCCAGGTTTTTCTAGGTCATATATATATATACACACACAGAAATATATATACATCTCTGTGTGTGTAATATATATATATACACACAGAAATATATATACATTTCTGTGTGTGTAATATATATATATATACACACACAGAAATATATATATATATACACACAGAAATATATATACATTTCTGTATGTGTAATATATATATATATATATATACACACAGAAATATATATACATTTCTGTGTGTATAATATATATATATATATATATATACACACACAGAAATATATGGGCATTTCTCTGTTTGTCTGTCTGTCTGTCTGTCCTTCCCTAAAATTCAAATGTAGATGCTACAGAAATATTACCTTCCCCTTCCTTTCTCCACTTTGGTACTACCAAGAGAAACACTGTCGCTATAGAAACATTACCTTCCTCTCTCCACTGACTTTGGTCACTGAGGCCGAGGGAATCGCTGGTTGCTATAGAAACACCTTGCACAAGCCAGAAGTAACCAGTTCGAAGCGGTTCTGACTTGACACCATGCCAAGGACCATTTGAAGATATATTTCCATCGTTATATCATAACGTTTATGTATCATAACGTTTATATTTCCGTCACTAATCTCTTTTTCTCCTTTTTCGTTTTAACATATATTTATTTCAAAGATTTCACCGTATAGATAACATATATATTTATACATGCATAAAAGACACACCGAGAGACGGTGAACATGTGGTGCCAAATACATTTCTCATCTAAATCTCAACAATATCAGTATATACACTAGATTTGCTAGCAGAAAACCGCCCACCGGGTGGTTTTCTGCTAGTCTATATATATAAAACTGAGGATGTCTGTGTGTGTGTGTGTGTGTGTGAGAGTTTGAATCCCTAAAACTCGAGAAGTACCCAACCGATTTCTTTCAAACTTTACATGTGTATTACTTATGTTTCAGGGAGTGTTATGCACATTAAATCGGTGGGATTTGAACTCAGATCGTAAAGGGACGTAACTATGCTAGAAAGCATGGTGTCCGACCTTCTACCGATACTGCCAATCCTCTGTATAAATTAAATTAATGAGAGAATGTTACATAATATAATGTTCCATATATTGGTTTTTCACTATGGTGTCTTGGTTGCATCAGTTGTCAGCCATAATCAAGCAGTATTCATCTGTCCTTTGGCAGCCATCTTGTTACCCATAGGCAGATCTCACACAATGCAGCCTCGACAGATGAATACTGCTTGATTATGGCTGACAACTGATGCAACCAAGACACCATAGTGAAAAACCAATATATGGAACATTATATTATGTAACATTTTCTCATTATTTTAATTTATATTCCTTTGAAGTTCCGATGAGCCACTCTGTTTTTTAAATATGTTAATTATTTTTAATTGAACCAGATCAATTATGATATATAGTCATCTGATCCAGAAATATTATATGGAGTAGCAAAACAATTGTAAACGGACATTATTATTATTATTTTCTACATTCCTTACATCAAACTAAAATATGTTGACAATCTTTTAATAATGTCTTCCTTGTGAAATTTGTGGTCTTGTTTTGCTTAACTAATGAATATATATATATATATATATATATATATATATATATATATATATATATATATATATCATCATCATCATCATCATCATCGTTTAACGTCCCTGTTCCATGCTTGCATGGGTTTGGACGGGGGTTTTCCCACTTGAGGCAAGAGTGGTTGTCTTGCTCGCATAGGACTGTCTGGCGGGTTTTCTACAGCTGGATGCCCTTCCTAACACCAACCACATTTACAGGTAGGGGCTGGAAGGTTTTTACCGTGTTGCCTACATGGCCACATTACAGCGTGGACTGTGTGTTTTTTGTCGTGACACCTACACAATCTCGTTTGTTTCGGCCTGGATGTTGTGGCACCAACATAACTTTGCATTGAAGGGGGCGGTGTGGATGGGGTGGGACGGGGGTGTATTTTGTTAGAGATGCCTACTGACTAGTAGGTTTTACTTTGTATTTAGGTAAGGCGTGTCTTCTCTGTTACTGAGTACCGCCAAAGGTCTCGGTCCAGTGACATTGTCTTGGAGAGGTGTAAGTGTGTGAGGTCGGAATTTATCAGGTCGTCCCAGGTTTTCCTGGGTCTGCCTTCTCCGTGGCTACCATCTACCTTTATTGCCCTGCACTTTGTTATACAGCTGTCGTCTTTCATGCACATCACGTGACCATACCAACGTAGCCTTCTCTCGAGTAAACAACATCTGATCCCTCTTATTTCTAATTTTTTCCTTAGTTCGTTTATGCTTTGCCGTTCACATATATTACTATTACACATCCAGCGGAGCATGCAAGCTTCATTCCTCTCTAGTCTGCGTATATCCTCTGCACACAATGCCCAGGTCTCACTGCCATGCAACATTGGTGTTCATATGCAGGCATCATACAACCTGCCTTTCATTTTTAGAGAGAACCCTTTAGCGGCTAATAGTGGTATAAGCTCTCTGAACTTTTTCCATCCAGTTCTGACTCTAGCTACTGTACTTTCAGAGCACCCTCTCCCACTGCTGATTTTGTCACCCAGGTAACGGAAGCTGTCCACTATTTCTATAGAGCCCTCTGCGCAGTTGAATGAGCTAGTATTTTGTGGGCACTTGCTGCTACTTATTGCACCAGAGCACCGGCCACATGTAAAATCTGTGTTCTTAGTTAGCTTACCTGTGATCCCACTACATCTTTTATGCACCCATACTTTGCATTTGGGACATAAAATGGAGTTTCTACCTACGCCTTTCCTACACACTGAGCATGGCCATTTCCCGGAGGGGACCGGCGCCTTATTTTCTTTCCTACAAACTAGAACTTTAGTCTTAGCCAGGTTAATTTTAAGGCCTTTTGATTCTAGGCCGTGCTTCCATGTTTGGAATTTCTTCTCTAGCTCGGCCATTGATTCAGCTATGAGCGTTAGATCATCTGCGTATAGGAGTTCCCATGGGCAGCCGGTCTTGAACTCCTCTGTTATAGCCTGAAGGGCAATAATAAATAGTAGGGGGCTAAGAACAGAGCCCTGATGGACACCAACTTTTACGCTAAACTCTTCACTATATTCGTTGTTAATTCTAACCTTGCTGACTGTTTCTTTATACATGGCTTGTATGGCTCTCACAAGCCATTCGTCAACACCTAGTTTTCTAAGAGCCCACCAGATAATGGAACGGGGGACTCTGTCGAAGGCTTTCTCCAAGTCGACAAAAGCTAAGTATAAGGGTTTACTTTTAGCTAGGTACTTCTCCTGTAGTTGTCGTACAATGAAAAGAGCGTCTGTGGTACTTTTGCCTGACACAAACCCGAACTGCATTTCATCTAGATCAATTCTCTCTCTGATTAGTTGCGCTATAACTGTTTCTGTGACATTCATGACCTGGTCAACTAATTTAATGCCCCTATAGTTTCCCCTATCTAGGGCATCTCCTTTACCCTTGTAACAGTTAACGATGATGCTGCTACGCCAGTCTTTCGGAACAACCCCATTCTGTATGACTTGGTTTACTATCCGGGTGACCATGGTGTGTCCCACCGTACCGGAGGCTTTCAGCATCTCAGCAATTATTTCCGAAGGCCCAGCTAGAACATGCTTGAACTTTCTTTCCTCTGCTTCCCTTCTTGCGAAGTACACTTGTCTCCTAGCTTCCCTCCTGGCCACTTGATAGTCTTCTCTACTTCCCCCATCCCGCCATGCTTTCCAAGCCTGCTTTTTGGCCTTGATTGACCCCTCCACTTTACTGTTCCACCACCATGTTACTCTCCTCCTGCCTACAGGCCTGCTCCAGCCACAGACTTCGTCTGCCGCCATCAGCAGGTTTGCTTTCAGGAATTCCCACTGTTCCTCTACCTTGTACGACTCTAATTGGTCTTCCTTACTGTCGAAAGCATCAAGTAATATGCTTTGAAATTTATTTCTGGCTGTGGGATCCTTTAGCTTCCATATTTTTCTCCTGAGGATAGTCCTCTTCTGTTGTCTAGTACGTCTCGTCCTGACTATGAGGTCGCTAATTATCAGTCTATGTTGGGAGGTGCATTCTTCATGGGGGAGGGATTTAGTGTTTACAACAGGCACTCTGTCACGTCTTCTGGTAAGGATATAATCTACCTGGCTGGTATGTTCTCCTGATCTGTAGGTGATCAAGTGATTGTCTCGTTTTTTGAAGTTAGTGTTACAGATAGTTAGGTTGTTCGCATCACAGAATTCCAGGATTCTGGAGCCTTCCTCGTTTCTAGTACCAAACCCATAGCCTCCGTGGATTCCGTCATAGCCGTCACAATGTTGTCCAACATGACCATTTAGGTCGCCAGCAATAATTATATAGTCACTGTCGGTTATTTGGGAGGTAGTGAGCATCAGTGTCTCATAGAATCTGTCTTTTATAGCGCCAGGCAGTCCGGATTGGGGCGCGTATGCAGATATTACTGTCACAGTAGTTCTGTTTAGAACAAGTCTTATTTTAATTATTCTGTCATTCACTCTATATATATATATATATATTATATATATATATATATGTATGCACGTCAATACTCATCTTTTTCCATTTCTTAGAGGGTTCTAAACCCCATTACCAGGTTAAGATTTCTTTAGTAAAAAATACAGCAAAAGCATCTATTTCTAATTTCAAACTTGCTCGCTGTTTCAAAACACATTTACTTGTCATATTAGGAAGAGCATCCAGCCATAGAAAACCTGCCAGATAGTCCTATACGAGCGAGACACGGTCAGCCGACCAATCTTGCCTCAAGTGAGACAACTCCCGTCTAACCCATGTTAGCGTGGAAGATAGACGTTAAACGATGATGATATATATATATATATATATATATCATGAGTAACCCACTAGCTATCGAAATGGTAAGAGCTCAACCGTAGGGCAGAAAATCATTAAAATACCTACATTCTACTTTCTTAACTATCGAGTACTAAGATGAACAATGGCTTTACTAGTCTCAACTAGTAACTCCCCCATTTATATATATATATATATATATATATATATATATATACACATATATATACATATATATACATATATATACATATATATACATATATATACACATATATATACATATTATCATCATCATCAATTTAACATCCACTTTCCCTGCTAGCAAGGGTTGGAATGGTCTACATATACGAAATTAGTACTGAAGTGGGGCTACTGATCTACCAAACTGGCCAGGGATCTGCATCTCATTTACATATTGTCTCACATTCTACAGAATTCACAGGAGAGATAGTCATGTCACTGACACAACTGAAGGGTCCTCCCTAAACAACAATCATTTTATAAGATGTGATATTACAAACTGAAATTTCCTTACCAAAGAGAAACGAATGCATTTGAAGCAATCAGAGGGATTTTAGTTGTGGTGCTATTCATGCTTAGATGTGGGGTTGATAGGGGGAGGGGGAGTGGTGTGTTGTTGGTGGCAGTGGTAACATGGGGAAGATGTGAGGTGGAAATAATGTTTTCTCGATACATGCAGTGATTGTGTGCGTGTCTGTGTTTGTTCACCACCATCATCATCATACTCACTGTTTTATGTCTATTTACCATGTCTGCATGAGTTAGATGTGTTATCACACACTGAGGCTAGGTTGACAAGTTAGATGACTATGTTTTGTTCATACATTCCATTTTACCTTAGTTTCTCTGGCTGGATGCTCTTCCTAATGCTCATTACTTCATGGCATGTACCAAGTTTGTTTTCTTGTGGCACTAGCACTACCACTTTACAGAGTGTACTGTGTACTTTTCATTAATGCATCAGTATTACATCTTTACAGGGTGGACTGGGTACATTTTATCATGGCACTAGCACTACCACTTTACAGAGTGGACTGGGTGCATTTTATTTACATTTACATTTATGACCCAAAAATTAGCAGTACGATAAAAAGAGATTGGTAAAATAAGTACCAGACTTTAAAAAATATGTACTGAGGGTTGATATGATTGACTAACTCTCTTTAAAGTGGTTCCCAACATGGCCAAAGTCAAATAACCAACACCCTGTAAAAAGTTTAATAATTCTAAGTATCAAAAGTTACCTTTTCTTTTTCTGGTTTCATTTTCTTCCCTTCCGCATTTCTGATGGGTGGAATATCATCTGTTACTTTTTTAGAACATTTATTCTTTAAAGATCCATCCAGTTGACACATGTTGCTGGACCAATTCTAAAGAAGGAAGTAGTAGAGCCATTAACTCTTGCCTTACCAAATTTATAACAAAATGCACTACAGAAGATATTCAATTAATTTGGAAACATTTGGAGAGATTTAATAATATAACTTTCGTATTATTAAGACAGTGTTTGGAGCATAACTTAACAACAAAGGATGATACATAAAATCATGATGGAAGGTTTATATATATATTTTAATATATAAATTAATATAAATATTTTAACACTTTCCTTACCATATTTCTAATGATTTTATGTGATTTTAAATTCATTTTGAAAATAATCAAGAATTTGGAGGGATTTATTATCATTTTCTCATTAAAGTTGTTTTCAATATAATTTAAGAAAGTTTCTAACACAAAATTATGATGGAAGGTTTCTAGATAACTACAAAAACTCCAAGACTTTCCATTACCCTAATTTTAATGAAAGACACTACTTGTGGTTTTAAATTTATTTTGAAAATATTCAAGAATTTGAAAAAATGTAATAAACTTTCTCATTATTAGGTCAATGTTTGGAATAAATATAAACATTAAAACCCTTCCATTGCTATATTTCTAATGAAAGCAGTCAGATCAGATGCTCACTCAATAACAATACTTTTTTTATCAACCCCAAAAGGATGAAAGGCAAAGTTGACTTCAACAGGATTTTCTTTTCTTTTGCCCTTCATCCTTTTGCGGTTGATAACAAAAAAAAGGTGAACTCAGCAGGATTTGGGGCTCAAGTTGTTGACCTCCTCGTGGTGGGCCCTGGAACCTGATTACTGATCTCTGATCCCAATCAAGTGAACGGCAACAATCAGAGTCAGAGACACCAAATGTCTCATATGCAAGAAGCAAAATTTGAACTCAGAGCACAGATAGTTGGAACAAATACTGAGACATCTTATAAAATACTTTAATGATTCTGCCAATTTATCACATTTGAAGACAAGCTTTTCTCCAAATCTCAGAAATTAGCTCTTCTTCAGCGCACACATAAAATGATCACATTTTACAAAGTTTATTGACTAAATGTAATGCTGTGTATATCTGGTTTAGAAGAGGTACATCATAACCCACTATGTTGAAAGAGGTGACAAAAAGGGTTGGTACTTGGAAGACCTCAAAAAGACCCCATGATTGGTATGAAGCTTGTCCTGGGTCCCACATATCAATTGTATTGCCAGTGGTTGGCCTTAAGAAAGGCATCCAACTATAGAAATCAAGCCAAAATACAGATCCATATGAGCAAGACGTGGTGACCTAACTTCTCTCATAACGTGACAACCTGTCAAACTCATGAAAACATGGATGTTAAATGATGATGATATCATCATCAAAGATAGCAAATTGTCAGATTTGTTTGAGTGTCAGTATGTTTTGCGCTCTGAGTTCAAATCCCACTGAAGTCACATTTACCTTTCATCCTTTTGTACTCAATAAAAAAAGTACCTATTCAGTACTGAGGATCGATTCTCTCTCTCTCTCTCTCTCCCTCTCTCTCTTTTTCACTATAAGAAATTGGCTGTCAGACCTGGAAAAGGATGAGCTCCGCCAGGTTCAACATGACTGAAACATGCCGCTTGTCATGACAATGCCCTTATGATTCTATCCTGTGTCTATTATGGGTTCGTATATATAACATCATCAAACATAGTTCTTACCTCCAGCTCTGCTTGTAAAGCTATGTTTTCTTCCTGGCTTAGATCAGTAATTTTTTTCAATGGTTCTTCTCTCCTTAAAGCTCGACTATAGTGAGGATTTATTTTTAAAGAAACAAAAATAATACAGATATGTAACAAATAACAATAATAATATCATATTTATTTGTATATAATAGTTATTCAGTAGACTCTGTAAAGTGGTTGGCAATTGAACAGAGATGATATAGGTTTTTTTCAAAGACTCTCTTGTTTGAATGACGACAACCTCTCTAGTGTTGGTACCATGATAAAATACAGTGTTAGTTCCATGATAAAATACAGTGTTTGGTTCCATGATAAAATGCACTCAGTACACCTTGCAAAATTTTAGTGCTGGTACCATGATAAAATGTACCCAATATACCACATAAAGTTGTGGTTTTGATACCATAATAAAATGCACCCAGTACAATGTGTAAATTTTAGTTGTAGTGATGGTACCATAACATGCACCCAGTACACCTTGTAAAGTCATAGTACTGGTACCAAATACACATAATTGAAACAGACTCATTGCTAGCAGAGAAAATCAACATAAAATTATGGTGACAAGGAAGATGTATTTTTGTTAGAAATATAACAAAACAGGTAACCACACAGTTATGCTTCCTGCTCTATAGTTTTTGTTATTGATTTCATTTTAAACATATCTTCTGATTTTTGTTTCGGACATCAGACATTCAAGATCTAGACAACATTTTTTTTTAAATCTAAATTTTATTTTTAATAAGAATCTTATAAAAACAGCATTTTAAATTTAGAGAAAGTGAAAAATCTTTTAAATTACTCTCCATGGGATACAAATTACAGGAGAAGAGATAGGGAGAAGACACAGCTTTATGATTGGCAAGTCATTTTTGTTGTTAACTTGGAGGTCAGCTTTGATGCAAAGAATCAAAAGCCATTTTAATTAATGTGCCCTTCCCTTCCCTTCTTCTTTTAAAAGGGAGAATGGTGGTGGTGGGGGGTCAACGACGACGATGATGAGGAGGGAAGAGAGGGGAGGGGGAGGAGGAGATGAAAAGATCCCAATTATAATATACAATCACCCATAATTACCTGTTTGGATGGAGCTCTCGCAGTTTGTCTTCACAACATTTTTCAAGCTCAGCGTAATTTCCTTCTTCTCCTGACCTATAGAAATAATAATAATAATAATGATTTCTTTAATAACCACAAAGGGTTTACAAAAAATACATTAAGGGCAGCAGAGGATGGTACAAATATGGGTTTCTGTTTGTAAAAAAAGGAAACAAAAAATATAGATGTAACAAAAAAATGGAAACAAAGGAAAAATCTCGACTAGGGGGGAGACCACCGAGGGTTACTCATGGAGAAAGCCCACAAAAACCATGGTCACCCTGACCACTGGGGCAAATGCCCTCTCCCAGTTTTCCATAAAAATGATAATAATTGTTTCTACATTTGGCACAAGGCCAGCAATTTTCAGGGAAGAGAAAAGTTGACTAGATTGACCTTAGTGCATTGCTGGTGCTTTATTTCATCAACCCCATAAGGATGAAAGCTAACCTTGGCAGGATTTGACCTGAGAACATAAAGGGACATAACTAAGTATGTTGTCCGACTCTCTACCAATATTGCTCCCAATGCAATAACACCTCAAATTTCAGGGAGTATAGACAATTACGTAGACTAGTACTTTTATTTTATTAACCCCAAACTAACAGTAGGGAAAACTACGTATGCAGTAGATGTACAGGGACAGTTGGCAGTAGTAATCGCAGTGATAGACACATTTTTCCAATGCAGGTGGGTTCTATAGAAGTGGTTGATAGCTTCCGGTACCTAGGTGATCAGATTAGCGGGGGGGGGGGGGTCCGAGGCCATAGTATCTAGAATAAGGACGGGTTGGAAGAAGTTTAGGGAGCTGCTTCCTCTGTTAACAAATAAGGGTTTCTCCCTGCGTACGAAAGGATGATGATTATATGATGCCTGTGTGAGGAACGATATGCTACATGGTAGGGAGACATGGGCAGCAACTGCAGAGGATATGCGACAGCTGTAATGCAATGTCAATGTGCGTGAACGACCAAGCATAGATGAATTGAGAAAGAAACTGGGTATAAGAGGGATAAGTTGTGGTGTGCAGGAGAGAAGACTGAGATGGTATGGTCATGTGATGCACATGGAGGATGACCGCTGGGTAAAGAAGTGCCAAGAAATGCTAGTAGAAGGAAGACGCAGTAGAGGAAGACCACAAAAAACATGGGCGGAGGTGGTGAGAGCAGACCTCAGATCGCTGAAACTCAATGGAGGGATGCTGTGCTGAATAGGACCCGTCCCAACCCTAGCAGAGAAAAGCGGACGTAAAATGATGATGATGAAATAGGACCTATAATAAATAACAATAATAATTTGAAAGTAAAATCAGTGCAGATAACTAACAGTTGATCACTTTAAATAATAGTTGAAAAAATTGGGCAAAGTACCTTGGGAATATATAAAAATGGGCAGAGCCACTTCCCTGCAAGCATCTCTATCCAGAATTTTCCATTTTTTTACCTGATTTTTTCAACCATTATTTATAATAATCAACTATTATTGTAGTTATTTGCATTAGGATGACTACATTTTCCACATTTCAAATTTCCCAGCGCTTCATAAATCAACTGGATGTTTACTCTAATAATAATAATTTTTGATATAGGCACAAGGCCACAAATTAGGAAGGTGTTAGCCAATTTAATCAATCCAAGTACATAACATGTACTTTATTTTAGTATCTCCAAAAGAATGAACTGGCCTTGGAAACTGCTCTGGTCCCTAAAAGCTTTGGAAATCATCATCATCATCATCATCGTTTAACGTCCATCTTCCAAGCTTGCATGGGTTTGGATGGGAGTTTTCCCACTTGAGGCAAGATTGGTTGTCCTGCTCATATAGGACTGTCTGGCGGGTTTTCTACGGCTGGATGCCCTTCCTAACACCAACCACGTTTACAGTGTGGACTGGGAGGTTTTTACCGTGTTACCTACACGGCCACATTACAGCATGGACTGTGTGTCCTTTTGTCGTGACACCTACACGACCTCATTTGTTTCAGACTGGATGTTGTGGTACCAACATAACATGACATTGAAGGGGGTGGTGTGGATGGGGTGCGGGTAGTGGGACAGGGGTGTATTTTTGTTAGAGGTGCCTACTGACTGTAGGTTTCGCTTTGTACTTAGGCAAGGCAGGTCTTCTGTATTACTGTGTAGCGCCAAAGATCTCAGTCCAGTGACATTGTCTTGGAGATGTGTCAGTGTGTGAGGTCGGAATTTATCAAGTCGTCCCAGGTTTTTCTGGGTCTGCCTACTCCGTGGCTACCGTCTATTTTTATCACCCTGCACTTTTTTATACAGCTGTCGTCTTTCATGCGCATCACGTGACCATACCAACATAGTCTTCTCTCGAGTAAACAACATCTGATCCCTCTTATTCCTAATTTCTCCCTTAGTTCTTTTATGCTTTGCCGTTCACGTATATTACTATTACACATCCAGCGGAGCATGCAAGCTTCGTTCCTCTCCAGTCTGCGTATATCCTCTGCACACAATGCCCAGGTCTCACTGCCATGTAACATTGCTGTTCGTGTGCAGGCATCATACAGGCTGCCTTTCATTTTTAGAGAGAACCCTTTAGCGGCCAATAGTGGTATAAGCTCTCTGAACTTTTTCTATCCCGTTCTTACTCTAGCTACTGTACTTTCAGAGCACCCTCCCCCACTGCTGATTTTGTCACCCAGGTAACGGAAGGTGTCCACTATTTCTATAGAACCATCTGTGCAATGGAATGAGCTAGTATTCTGTGGGCACTTGCTGAACTTATTGCACCAGAGCACCGGCCACATATAAAATCTATATTCTTAGTTAGCTTACCTGTGATCCCACTACATCTTTTATGCACCCATACTTTGCATTTGGGACATAAAATGGAGTTTCTGCCTACTTCTTTCCTACACACTGAGCATGGCCATTTCCCAGATGGGACCGGTGCCCTATTTTCCTTCCTACAAACTAGAACTTTAGTCTTAGACAAGTTAACTTTAAGGCCTTTTGATTATAGGCCATGCTTCCATGTTTGGAATTTCTTCTCTAGTTCAGCCATTGATTCAGCTATGAGCGTTAGATCATCTGCATATAGGAGTTCCCATGTGCAGCCGGTCTTGAACTCCTCTGTTATAGCCTGAAGGGCAATAATAAATAGTAGGGGGTCTAAGAACGGAGCCCTGATGAACACCAACTTTTACGCTAAACTCTTCACTATATTCGTTGTTAATTCTAACCTTGCTGTTTCTTTATACATGGCTTGTATAGCTCTCACAAGCCATTCATCAACACCTAATTTTCTAAGAACCCACCAGATAATGGAGCGGGGGACTCTGTCAAAGGCTTTCTTCAAGTCAACAAAAGCTAAGTATAGGGGTTTACTTTTAGCTAGGTACTTCTCCTGTAGTTGTCGTACAATGAAAAGAGCGTCTATGGTACTTTTACCTGACACAAACCCGAACTGCATTTCATCTAGATCAATTCGTTCTCTGATTAGTTGCGCTATTACTTTTTCTGTGACCTTCATGACCTGGTCAATTAATTTAATGCCTCTATAGTTACCCCTATCTAGGGCATCTCCTTTACCCTTGTAGCAGTTAATGATGATGCTGCTACGCCAGTCTTTCGGAACGGCCCCCTTCTGTATGACTTGGTTTACTATCTGGGTGACCATAGTGTGTCCCACCGTTCCATTTTATTTTAGTAAACACATGGGTACGGGCATAGCTGTGTGTTTAGGTAGTTCACTTCACAACCATATGGTTATACGTTCAATCCCACTGTGTGGCATCTGGGCCAAGTGCTCTCTATTGTAGCTTCAGTTTGACCAGTTTTACATCTATTTTCTGTTTGCATGGTTTAGATATGCCACGTTCTAAGGTTAGAAAAGTAAGATGACTGTGTCTCACTTATAAATTCTATTTTGGAATGGTTTCTACGGCTGGATGCCCTTTCTAACGCCATGCACAAGATTCATGTTATGGCATCACTACCCACCACTACGACTTGACAGAGTGAACTGGGTGTGTTTGTTTTTTCTTGTAGCACTAGCACTTTAAAGTGTGGGCAGGGTGTGTTACTTTCTTTTTGTGGCAATAGCTCTAGCAGTTTACAGAGTGTACTGAGTGCATTTTATATATGTATACATATATGTGTGTCACTGAGTTGTGTTTATGTATACTGTTTATGTTTTGTAACTTAGCAGTTCAACAAACAGAGCTCAATAAAATAAGTACTAGACTTGAAAGCAATATATATAAACCACAACAAAATGCTTGGTTAGTGTTGGGAAGAGCATCTGGTAGCAAAAGCCTAACCAAAACAAAAATGGAATGTATGAACTAGATGTGGTCTTCTGTTTGGCTAGGTCTCAGGGTTTGACAGGAGGGCATGGGAGAAGCAGATATCTAATGACTATGTCGAGGTACTCCTCCCACTCCACACAACCCTGTCCAATTTGTTTATGAATTCATAGAAACCAGGACACCAGCCCTCCCAGAGCTGGTGTCACAATAAAAAACACCCAGTCCACTCTGTATGATGGTAGTGTTGGTGTATGTATGTATGGTCTCATAACTCCTAAGATTTGTAGGTGCGCCTAATTGACATATGGCGTTTCTTAGGCATTTTTTAAGCCTGGTAGAGAAAGTGAGAGACGAAATGAGAAAAAGATATAGAGGAAGAATCAACCCCAGTACTAGACTAGTATTCTTTTTTTCTATCAACCTCGAAAAGATGAAAGGCAAAGTTAACCTCAGCAAGATTTGAACTTAGAGAGCAGAGAGCCAGAACGAATACCATAAAGCATTCTATCCCATGCTCTAACGATTCTACCAATTTGCCGCCTACATCTACTCATACATATTCATAAATAGACATATTATACAAAGTAATTATTACATACACACACATCTATGTAATAATGTTGGTGACACTATAACAAAACGTCCACCCTATGTCAATCTATCTATCTAGGGCGGGTAAAATTCCCGAGATCCATGAAGGAGTTCTTTCCAGCAGTCTCTGTCCCTCAAGAGACCTGTCTGTCCTTAGGGCATCAACATATGTCAACCTCGGTCTCCCTCTTCTAGTGTGTCGTGTAAGGGCTCCCACAGGAGCACTGAGTGCAGTGTCAATTCTGAATGTTGGTGAGCATGTCCAGCTAACCTCAGTCTCTTCTGTTACTTTCGAGCTGACTTTTGGGAGGCTCCTGTACAGCTCTGAGTTCTTCATCCACAGTGTATACTGATTAATGTTCAGAGCCATTCTCAGCATTCTCGTGTAGCACCCATCTGAGTCAATATGATTAATTAAATCCCTTCAGGGAAGTGCCCCAGCATGGTAGCAGCCTAATGACTAAACAGAGTAAAAGAATAAAATAATACATACCGTAAGAGTTTATAGATTTTTTCTAATTCTTTGACATCCTTACATTTCTTGATATAACCAAAGTCTAAATGATCCAGGGGAATTTGGTATTTGCTGACATTCTCCTTAAAATATAATGGTGTATTCTCCTCCATCTTTGTTCCAGGCTTTATATAAGACAAACAATACAGATTATAACAAAACAAATATTTTATGATTATATTATTTATCCTCTCTTTCTCATTATCCAATGGTTTCCTATGAGTATTTTACGGTTTTTTTTTTGTCTTTTTGGGGGGGAGGGCTCCATGCTGTGAGTTAGACAGTATAAATGTAGACATGCTGAACACCTTCTGATAATGCTTTAAAGATCTGAGAAATTTACTGTCCCACAGTCACCTGCAGTTTATCATGACACCGACACTATCACTTTATAGGGTGTACTAGATGCATTTTATCATGGCACCAACACCACCACTTTAGAGGGTGTACTATGTACAATTTATTGTGGCACCAACACTACCACTTTACAGAATGAACTCGGCACATTTTATCATGGCACCAACACTACAACTTTACAGGATGTAGTAGGTGCAGTTTATTTTATACAAATACTACCACTTTACAGAGTGAAGTAGGTGCATTTTATCACGACACACACACAATCACTTTACAAAGTCAATTATCTGCATTTTATCATGACAACAATACTACCACTTTACAGAGTACTAGATGCATTTTATCATTGCACCAATGCTACCACTTTACAGCGTGTACTATGTACAGTTAATCATGACACCAGCACCACCACTTTCAAGTGCAATTTATTTTAATACAAACACTCATACCTTACTGAGTAAGCTAGGTACATTTTATCATAGTGACAATATACAGAGTATAGTGGGTGCATTTTATCATGGCACCAGCACTAGAGAGGTTTACGTTTTGTTGTCTCAGTCTGTTCATAACCACTTATATATCAATAAATAAAAAAAAAAAGGTATCTTATTCAATCTCTGGAATTTGATGTACAGAAACTTTGAGTGTTGTAGGCAGAGGACATATGAAGACTGGAAATAAAATCAAGCCTGCATGCTCCAATCATCATCATCGTCGTCATGACTGTTTAACATCCATTTTCCATGATAGCATGAATTAGACGAGTTGTCCCATTGTAAGAAAAGTCAGATCAGGTAACTAACAACTGTATAAAAAGGTGCAAGGTGCCCAAAATTGATGGAAACTAGGAATGTTTGGGATGAAGTAATAAAAACTGAACTTGCATAATTAAACCCATCAAAAGAGATGACACAGGATCGAGATCGCCAGTGATATGCTGTACTGCAGAAAACTGGCCTTCCCATGTGCACAGGATGTATCAGTGTGAAACAACAAAAAGCACCTAGTCCATGATAAAAAAACTCCCTGCCCACACTGTAATGTAATTGACATTAGGAAGAGCACCTAGCCGTAGAAACCAAGCAAAAGTACAAATCCATATGAGCAAGACATAGTCATCTAATCTGACTTGTCTCATAATGACAACCTATCTAACCCATAAGCATGGAAAAAATAGATGTTAAACAATGATGATCAGATATGTGTGTGTATAACTATCATCATCATCATACACACTAACATCTTTTTCCAAGGTTGCATGGGTTAGATGGATTGTCATGTTATGAAGCTAACCAGGTCAAATGACCATATCTTACTCATACAGATCTATTTTTGACTTCGTTTTCTACAGCTGGATGCCTTTTCTAATGCCAACCTTATTACAGTGTGTACTGGGAGCTTTTCATATGACAACACCACAACCACTTTACACCGTGGACTGGGTGCTTTCTGTCATGGCACTTAAAAGGATAGACACAGTGTTTTTCCTTGTTGCCCCAGGATGACTACCTAATAGGGTGGATTAGGTGTTTTTTTGGTCATGACACCAGCATTCTGGGAGAGCTGATGCAGAACTTGTCAAGGTTTTCATGCATGCATGAATAGGTTGGACAAGAAAGGTGTATCAAGGGTGTGGAGAGGAAAATATTGACATAGACATTAGACATATATTTCCCCCTTACCCTCCTGGGCCAGACAGCTGTCAAAGTCTGAGATGGGAGACATTTAGTTCTTTTTTGTTTTGATTTGGTGTCCCCAATTGGATGCCCTTCCTAGCACTAACCAAGCATTTTTTCGTGGTGTGTGTACATGCCTTTGTTTATGTCTTTGTGTTTTGAAACGTTAGCGCTTCGACAAAAAAAAAATCGATAAAATAAGTACCAGATTTGAAAAGAAAAAAAAGTAGTGGGATCGATATGATCTATTTTGAGGCAGTGCCCCAACATGGTAGCTAATGACTGAACACGATTTTAAAAAATGAACGGATTCCTTAGTAACAGAAAAACTTTAAATATTTATGACATACATACAAGACCACACCAAGACATGCCTATACTAGAATTAGACAGGTGTTTAATTATCTCCCTTTAATAGACACACTAGTTGAAATGTATGAATCGCAATAGCTATCCCTGTGACAGCTTTGTAACACCTTTAACAAAACCCTACAACACCATAACTACATTTAAAAATAAAATCCGAGAAGGTTAGAGTGTCAAAGGATGTTATTGGTTATATGGAGACACGAGCAAATCCAAAGACAGTCTCCGACGATTATATATATATATATATATATATATATATATATATATATATATATATATATATATATAGTGCTAATCATTATATTTTTTCTAATTTAGGAAAAAGGCCAGCAATTTGGGGAGAGCAGGTGAATGTCTATTATATTTACCTCCGCAATACTTGATTGGTACTTTATTTTATCGAACCTTGAATGCTGAAAAGACAAAGTTGGCCACTGTGGGGTTAGAATTCAGAACCTAAAGTGTCATAATTAGATACCCCAAGTCATTTTGCCTGACACGCTAACGATCTCTCACTTTGGCAAAGTCTGGAATTTGTATTGTAACGGCAGGTAAAGTCTGGTGCTTTCTGTATCAATACCCAGAAAAAAAAAATACCAAAATTTAGCCTACCATGATTTTAATTAACCTAACAATCATATCCTTTTATTAGACACAGGGGCCAATTTTTCGATGAAAAATCCTCTAGTTGATTGTATATTAAACAAAGTACACAAAATATAACTGAAATGAAAGACGGGGTTTTAACTCAGACTGTAGAAGATCGAAATTAAATTTCATTATAAAATAATTTAATAGGTGCTATGCTATGCTATATATATATATATATATATATATATATATATATATATATATTTATATATAGAATCGTTTGTCACCTTGTCATTTCAAATGTGGAAGCCATTTTAAGCAACCTAACATCGAAGCTAAAATGTTTAACATAAAATATAAATTATAACTTGTGAAACATGCTAAAAGATAATTGAATGAACATCTTGAGAAATGACTAAGTGTTTAAATCAACATTGATTTAATATAAATACTAAAATCCTACGTTAACCACGTGTTTACATTATATTCCTTATGTTGAGTCACGGTTGTAGTAGCATGGTGGTTTGTTTGGCGTTTACCGTTCACCTCGGCCGTCCTCAACGATTTTACACCTTAAATCAGCTGGTTATTTAAATTTCATAAACACAATTATCAGGGGAAACAGCCATATATTTCTTCATTATTTTTTTTTTGCCTCAATGGCCAAGTTAAATATATATTTCATCCTCTACTAATAAATCATATCTTCAAAATGATCGAATAGTTGTTGTTTTAGTATAAAAGCAAATACATAGCATTAAAAAAAAAAACGCTTTTTATGTCTTGTATCTTATGTAGAAATGATATTACTGTGACAAATATTCACGATTCGAAGAGCTGGAAGACCGTAGATCATGATAATACTTGATGCATATTGAGTTGCAGAATAGGTATATATATTACTCTAGTAAATGATTTCTCACATATTCTACAATGGAAGGGTTTTCCCCAGTGTAATTCTATCATGTGTGGACAGTATTAGTGAGCATTCGCCAGAACTTCGAAGCCACTGCCTCCTTTTACTTCAGAAAATATATCTATCACTCTGTCCACATATTTTGAGTGTTCATTTAGTTAATGTCTGGACGATTTATGAACATTAGTATTTAAAACACCCACTTCGATATTACAGTGATCGAGATGTTTCATTTACAGATCTTCTTCAGCACAGTAAATAAACAAGCTTAAAATAGGTTGTTGAGGCTTTTGTACCAATCCATAACATCGACACAAAGGATAGTTGCATTAATTATATATGTATATTTAAACAGTTGATTACAAGTCTGTTAACTTATTTAGAAGCTTTTCTTTCCAAATATTTAGTATTTTGGTTAAATTTATCATTTATAGTGATGGCAAAACATCATCCATTGTTGAACAAGTGTGATCACGTTTTATAGCAATATGTGTTTTCGGGTTAATTCTAAAATAGTCTTCGATCTGTACCGGGGACTTGAAACATATTAATATGAGTATACATTAAAACATAGAAACCCGCCAGCTAAGGGATTTGAACATATATGTCAATATGAATGTGTTTGCGTATACACATGATGTTGTCAAATAAGATTACTGTTCCGTTTTCTAGTTAAGTCTGCAACAGTCCTCGCCAGTCTTCGATCTGTATCAATATGAATGTTTGTGTTTGATGTTTTTGAATAAAATATACAAACGTTATTCCTGGGGGGAACGAATGAGACTGGATAAAGAGATGAGACAAAGATATATACACAACACAAAATACCACTTGTACTTTTAACTATCTTATCAAATCATGCAACCTTATCTACAGAACAATAAGTATTAGTCTGTATATTAATAATTAGTGACATCAGTGTATATTTGTGTATATGAGGGTGTTGTTCATTGCTTGAAGCATTGTGGAAAGTATTAGAAAACAGGATATATATATATATATAATCGTACATATGCAATTTTTTTAACGCCACTAATCAGTAATATAAATTAGTAGATGAGATTGCTAGTTAATTCGACATTCGTTGAAAAATAACTTCCAATTTTCAGACCCTGAGACATGCATACTTACTTAATAAATGAGGAAGATATGCTGCAGGTGAAATAAATATATTACTAAGTAAAGTAAAAACAGAATCGTCTCGGGAGTGAAAGTACAAACAGTTTGTCTCTCTTTTCTCTACAATAAATATAGAAAACTGAACATTTAAGATGGTTAATGGGGCGACAACTGGTCCTGGCCTAACAACTTTCACAATGCTACTATCAAGTAACTATAGTCTTATAAATGACAGAGAGAGGAGGGTGGAGAGAAAGACAGATAGACTGCTGTGGTAAGTTGGATACATAGATTATAGAGGGGGTGTGGAGAGAAAGATAGATATACTGCAGAGACAGAGAGGGGATGAGAGAAATGTAGATATACTATGAGAGATGAGCGGAGAGAAAGATAGATTTACTTAGAAAGAGACGGGGATGGCGAGAAAGATACATATACTATAGGGAGAGAGGGGTGGAGGGAAAGATAAATGTATTATAGAAAGAGGGGTAGAAAGATAGATATACTATAGTGAATTGTGTAGAAAGATAGATATAGTTAGAGTGGTGTGGAGAGAACGATAGCTATACTATAGAGAGAGGTGCGGAGAAAAAGATAGATATACTATAGAGAGAGAGAAGTGGAAAGAAAAATAGATATACTCTAGAGAGAGGATGTGAAGAGAAAGATATACTACAGAGAGAGAGAGAAGTGGAAAGAACGATAGATATACTATAGAGAGAAGGGTGGAGAGAAAGATAGATATACTATACAGAGAGGGGTGGAGAGAAAGATACAATAGAGAGGAAAGAGATAGAATGATGTTAAATAAAAAAAAGAAGGCGAGATATAAGGTCTTACACGAGTAAAGAAGGAGGAAGAAATGTGATAAATGGTTAAGTAGAGGGAATGAGAGAGAGAGTGGTGATAAGTATGTGATATTGAGAGAGAAAAGGTGTGATAAATATGATAGAGAGAGGGGGGGAGTGAAGGGTAATAAGTATGTGATAGAGAGTGAGGTGGGGTGAAGGGTGATACATATGTGTTAGTGAGAGAAGGGTGATAAAGATAAGCGGGAGAAGTAGAGGGATAAATATATGATAGACGGAGAGGGAGAGAGTAAAGGGTGGTAAATATATGATTGAGAAAGAGATTGAAGGGTGATAAATGTATGATAGAGAGAAAAAGAGAGTGAAGGGTGATGAATATATGCTGGAGAGATAGAGGGAATAAAACCTTATTTACATATAAGCGTAATTTATATAATTGTTTCTACGTTTGGCACAAGGCCAGCAATTACACAGTGCATTACTGGTACTTTATTTTATCGACCCTGTAAGGATGAAAGGCAAAGTTAACTTCGGCGGAATTTGAACTCAGAATGGCAAGGACCGTAACTCTATACGTCAAAGCATGGCGTCCGACCCTCTACCGATACTGCCAATCCATATAATGAATAAATGTATATACAAACACAATTTTGTTGACCAATTCGGTCTGCAGCCACTGTTATGCCAACTTAATGATGGCTGTTTTCCCCAACACACCGTTCTGAACGATATCAAGAGGGACCTCGATGCAGCCGCCTCTCGTCACAACTGGAGCCAGCTGGCCTTGACTGTGGTGATGGTAAGCGCCCAGATAAGATAATCCTCTTCTCATTCGAGGGAGGTAAATCCCTAATCTTGGACCTGAAATATTGTGATTCGTTCTGTCTCCAACTTCGCCGCTTCCATCGCAAACACAGGCTCCGCCGCCGAAATGCCCTTTTGTCTGCAGGTCACAGCCGAATCACTGCTCAAACTGAGGGTTCGCCGAGGGCCACATATGTGTTGTCTGAGGGCCACATACGACAATTAATTGCGCATATTACAACTAATTTTTATTTTATTTTATATTACGAAGATAAAACATGCTTGCACTGTAAGAACCTTTGTGCGGGCCGCAGGTATGCTTTGACATGGCCGGTGTAGAGTCTGTCTCTCCCTCCCCTTCTCTCTTTTTCGTTGCTTAATTCTATTCTTTTTTCTTCTTTCCTTTTCCTATTTTTGGGGGTGGAGGGGGGGGGGGTCCTTTAAATATTATTTTCAAGGTGTTGCCTACTTTCGATAAGCGCAAAATTCTCTGGGGACTGGGTTGATACCTTGCCTGTAGTTGCCTGTAGCCAACATTATTGGTCTTCTCAACCTGGACGAGCTCCGCATCACCATTGCACTCAGGGTGGGAGCCGATGTCTGTGGGTGTCTGAGATGTCGCTGTGGTAAGCCCCTTGACTCCACAGGCCTCTATGGTTTGTCTTGCCGCCTGAATGCTGGTTGCTAAACCTGATCATTAAGCGAGCCCTAGCTCTGGTAAATATCTCCTCAGTTCTAGAGCCGATTGGATTATCCAGAATTGATGGGAAGAGACTAGATGGTCTTACCCTTTATCACTGTGCAAGAGGTAGATGGAATGTAAGTGACTCTTTTGCTGGTTGTTTCAGCGCCTTAGCCTCGCCATCACCCGCGTTAATGATGCGAGCGTGTTGGGTTGCCACAAAAATTTCCGATGACCCTTGCTTGTGTTGACACACTTAGTGTTGATTTGATGTTTTTTGTTTGTTTTTTTTCTCGCTTTGATTATACATTTTTTGGTCTTATATTTATAAGGTTTCTAGCAATAATTAATATTACGTACTTCTATTTAATCTTATATATTTGTTATATGATAATAAAAACTTCAAAGATAATATAATTTATATAATGAATATGCTATATAAATAAACGCAATTTATATAAGGAATATGATTTATAAAAGAGACGAATCATTAGATATTAATCAAAGAAAAAAACAGAAACAAAATGACACATACAGTGACTCAAAACAACAAGGAATGTTGGTATTTCCTTCCGAAAAAGTTTGAGACAAGCCAAAATACCCACGGCAATACCAATAACGATAGTGAGCCTCAATTACACACTACAACAGAGAATGATGATGTTTTGTCAGAAAATATTTGAGTATTGTCATAAGCGAGGGTTGGTGACTCTATTATACATGGCCACAAGGAATAGTGGTGTTTCCCGCTCAACATATATTAGGGGGAGAAAGAGAGTGAAGGGTGATATATATATATATATATATATATATATTAATAAGAGGAATTCCAACTTTGTCTGATTTACTCGTTTTATTTACAATCCTTTAAAATATATATAAAATGGTATTATAATGAAATAGTATGATAGAATATTAAATTACCTATCTATATCTATATATATATTCCTATTGTGTATATGCCAACCCTCTTATTAATATAATCTTCTATACACAATCATACACACCCGTGTATATTTACCTATCTATATCTATATATATATTCCTATTGTGTATATGCCAACCCTCTTATTAATATAATCTTCTATACACAATCATACACACCCGTGTATATTTACCTATCTATATCTATATATATATATATATATATATATATATATATATATATATATATATATATATATATATATATATAGGCATACGTCAAAACGGCCAGTCTCAAAAGTGAAACTAATTTTTGACAATTACGTACACGTTATAAGAGTTATTTAAATTTATATATATAAAATAAAGAAGCAAATAAGAGCATGATATGAAGTCAGTCATGTGTGTGTGTGTGTGTAAACGAATGTAAAAGAATATATGTAGGGCATAGATAAGGTTTCCTAGAATTTTACACACACACACATATATACACACACACGTGTATATATTATAGTGTGTATGTGTGCATATATAAGTGTATATGTGTGTGTACTTTTACATTCGTTTACACACACACACACATATATACACACACACATGACTGACTTCATATCATGCTCTTATTTGCTCCTTTATTTTATATATATAAATTTAAATAACTCTTATAACGTATACGTAACTGTCAAAATTTAGTTTCACTTTTGAGACCGGCCGTTTTGACGTATGCTATATATATATATATATATATATATATATATATATATATATATATATATATAATTAACAGTGTGTGTATGTGTGTGGGGATTAACAGTGTATGTATGTATGTGTGGGGGAATTAACAGTATGTGTATATATATATATATATATATATATATATGACTGCCAAGACTGAAATTGAACCATCAACACATTTGAGGTATGTCATACATCAATTCATATATTTTATCTGATGAGGACGTACTGAAAAAACAGCACAGTACCTCCGAAATATATATAATAAAACATATATTTTGATTATGTAAATGTATCCATTTATTAATATTTTGAATAATATATATTATATATATATATATATGTGTGTGTGTGTGTGGAGGGAAAGGAAGAGGGAATAAAACCTTATTTACATATAAGTGTAATTTATATAATGAATAAATTTATATACAATCACAATGTTAGGCCTGCAGCCGCTATTATGCCGACATATCGGCGGTTGTTTTCCCCGACACACCGCTCTGAACGATATCAAGAGGAATTTCGATGAAGCCGGCTTCCCGTCACAACTAGAGCTAGCTAGCCTCAATATTGACGATGGTAAGCGCCTAGATGAAATAACTTTCTTTCCATTCGGGTGAGGTAAATCTCTAATCTGGGGCGTGACATGTTGCGACTCGTTCTGTCTCCAACCTTGTCTCTTCCGCCGCAAACCCGGGCACCGCTGCCGAAATGCCATTCTGTCTGCGAGTCACAGCTGAATTCATTTGCCGTAAGTCACAAACATTCACATAACATTTTTATGGGAGAGAATAACTCACGAAATTACCCATCAAGCCAAAAATTACGACTGCTAATTCTGCCAAACTACAATAAACATCACCTTTTGCACACGGTTTTGTCTAGTGACCACACTAGCCAAATCGCTAATACAAACTATATTTGGCGACTTCAAACAACAGACCTGTCAACTCTCTCCGTCCGACGGAGAGATCTCCCATCCACTTTGGAATGGGTGGGAGATGTTTTCTCTTGTGAAAATGGGTATAGCTTTAATTATGTAAAATCTCCCCATTTTGGTGCACTTTTTTTCATGGTACTCCCCGTTTGGGTTTTTAGAGGTTGGCAGGTCTAAAACAACCTCTTCGCAACCGCCGCTATAGGTGCCCCTGTGACCCCTACCAAGAGTTAAGGGTCCTTTACTTTTACTTTATTTTACACTGAAAATTGTTGGCCTCACGACCACTGCTAACATCTACCGATCTTATATTCACAACAATGCAAGAACAAGCATCATCCAGATACTAGACATTCAAATCCAGGCCAGCTCCCATCTTGGTGACTTCATCAATACCCAGTGCGAAAAGAGCTGGTCCGAGCGGGTCATCCTGTTAGATCCCTGAGATCGATAGGATGAATTGATCACCGACAGGGCTGGATTTAATGGTGGGCAATGGGGAAAATTTCCCCGATCTCGCTTCAGTGGGGGCCCCACCAGCGACAGCCATACCAATTTATTTGAACCCCCAGCTGGGCTTTTTAGTTTTAGCATGGTTAGAATTTTTGAATTTAATACTTGTATGTATAATTTTTCAATTCCAATTACTTGCGCCAAGCTAACTTTGATATGTAAAATTGGGGGAGGGTACTGTGTATTCTAATTTTCTGTGACTGAGGAGGTCCCCCAAAACTGAAGTCCCCCCCCCCCCCCGGTCTAAATCCAACCCTGGTCACCGAGAGAAAGGTAGGAGGACACTCGATAGGCATGCCAAGCAAAGTGGTAAAGCTGAGGGGCCTCTCTTTTACTGAACGGAAGATGACAATTTCAGAGTAAGAGCTACCAGGTATAAACAGCCATGCAGCTTCAAGAGCTCTTCATCATCGGCACCGGGAAACTCTAGGTTTGGCCACCCTTAAACACCCTGGTGACCGGCAAACACAATCAACTGCTCCTGTATGTCCACGATCGGATCTCAAGACAAAGATTCCTAATTGATACAGGAGCACCAGTCAGCGTCATCCCAGCATCCGCAGAGGACCTTCGTTACGGTGAGCGAGGTCAATCTTTGGCAGTTCCTAATGGTTCCTCAGTTAAGGTGTACAGATGCCGCATTTTCTCCCTTCACACATGCTCACAGAAATATAAGGCATTCGCTGTCGCTGATGTCCATCAGCCTTTCATCAGAGCAGACTTCTTTCAGGCCCACTCATTGCTCGTCGATCTTCAGGAGAGACAGGTAGTTAACTTCAACACGTATGCCTTAGTTTCTCTGGCAATATCTGCATATACGGCTCCTTGTATAGCAGCTGTCTCTCAGACCAAGAAGGAGTTCTCAGACCTTTTGAACCCCCCGAATTTCAATATCCCAACATTCTCCAAACCCACAACTCGCCATGGAGTAAAACATCACATTCCAACCTCCGGCTCTCAAATACACAGCTGTGCATATCGTCTACCACGTGATAAACTTACCATTGCGAGGGCCAAGTTCGACAATATAGAAGCTTCGAGCACCGTGCGTCAATCAAACAGACTCTGGTCATCCCCGTAGGTATGGTATGGTGTGCGGTGGCCGAAGGCTGGGGAGTGCTCGACTGGAAGGGCCAGCAGGTCTGCCTCTCTCAAGAGTGGTCAGCGAACGTGGTGGACGTCAGTTTTGGAGCTCCCGGTTAACGAGTTGGATTGTACGCACGTGGTAGAGGAGAAACCAGCCATTAAATTAGCGGTGCCAGCGAAAGCGGTAAGTGAAGTAGCTTTTTCTAACCACAAGCTATTTCGGCACTGGAAACTGAGATCTGATTGATCAAAAGAAAAAAAGAAAAAAAAAAAAGAACTTTCTCGAAAACAAAGCTACTGGAAAAACAGAGGTCGTTTAGAGGTCGCTGTTTTAGATGCCCGTGCCCACACATGGCGAGAGACTGTAGAGAGTCAAGGCCGGACAAAATATGCTACCGGTGTAAGCGACCAGGCCACATCGCTACTAGCTGCGACCAGGGAAACGATCCAAGGGGAACTACTGCGCCGGTAGCTGCCCCTTACAAGTAGAGGCGCTGCCCGTGGTGAAAGTTTTCGTGAGGGGAAAGCCACAGCAAGCCCTCGTGGACACGAGTTGTACGACGACACTGGTGACCGCAGAGGTGGAGAGGGAAGAGCAGCGTAAGGGCAGTCGACGGTAGGGAAATTGAATGCCGAGGTCGCAGCGAGGTGGAGATGACGGTACGGGGAAAGAAAATAAGACTTTCTGCCATCGTAGTCGACAACGTGGTGGATCGGATCGGTGTAGTTATGGGCATGGACGCAATTGGCCGTTTAGGAGGCGTCACAGTGAACAACGTCGGTGTGTCGTTTGGCGGCGCCACATCGGTATGCGTTGTGAGTACGCGACAGGAGAACCAGAAGGCCCGCGAGGAGAAATATCCCGCTTACACTGTACAGGACAAAGACTTCAAGGCCGTGTTCGATGGGTTGTTGAGTGGTACTAGTAGGGAGAACCACCAACACTGAAGACCAAAGTGGGCTGCTATCAACACACATTGAAGGGAGACATTAGGAGCGAGAGGTAGAGAGATGGATTGGGGAGGGCATACTGCTTCCCTGAAAAGAGGAGGTGAAGTGCGGAGTATTGCCGTTAATGGCGGTGGCGCAACCCACGAAGAACAAGGTGAGGCCGGTACTGGACTTTCGGGAGCTGAACGAGCACGTGTCATGCCACACGGGTGGCGAGGTCACGGATGTTTGTGGGGAAACCCTGCGTGAGTGGAGACGCATGACGGGGGCTTCCGCAATCGTCGATCTAAAGTCGGCATACTTACAATTACACATAGATGAGAAGCTCTGGCAGTATCAGCTGGTCAGGTATAAGGGCCGGACATATTGCCTGACCAGGCTCGGTTTCGGGCTGAGCTCTGCACCGAAGATCATGGCGGCGGTCCTCAAGACCATTCTGGGAAAGGCCGACAAGATGAAGTGGGACACTAATTCCTACATTGACGACATCCTAGTTGACGAGTCTGTAGTGTCGGCGGCGGAGGTCATGAGCCATTTACAGGGGTATGGACTGGCTGCGAAGCCGTCAGAAGCATTGGAGGGAGGAGCCGCGCTGGGACTTAGGCTACGGCGAGACAGGACGGACGTGTTAGTATTCCAGGTGGGAAATGAAGTTCCAGAACTGGGCCCAAGTATGAGTAGGCGGGAGCTTTTCTCGGCGTGTGGAAAGTTGATGGGTCACTACCCGATTGCTGGGTGGCTCCGGACGGCATGCAGCTATGTCAAGGGACGAGCGGGAGGGGTGGGGTGACTTGGAGTAACAGAGTGGGAGAGAGGACGGTGGCCATGATGCAAGAGATCGTGGAGAGGGTGAAGGCCGACGACCCAGTGCGGGGACGCTGGTATGTTCACAAATCGCAGAGCGGGACTGTATGGTGCGATGCCAGCAGTATAGCGTTAGGTGTCACGTTGGAGATAGGAGGTGTTGAGGTCGAGGATGCAGCCTGGCTTAGGAAGAAGGACGATTGCAACCACATCAATGTGGCTGAACTGGATGCGGTGTTGAGAGGGGTAAACCTCGCCCTGAGGTGGGGACTGCGCACCATCGAAATCCGCACCGACTCGGCTACTGTACTCGGATGGGTGAGATCAATGCTCACCAGTGAGAAGAGAGTGCGAACGAGAGGGGCGGTGGAGATGCTGATAAAGCGCTGCCTGGGAACTTTAGGAGAGCTGGCCACCGAGTTCGACCTGAGGCTAGTTTTCGTGCTCTCAGAGAAAAATAGGGCGGACGTTTTAACCAGGGTGAAGAAAGCCTGGATGGAAGCGCCGGAGGATGTAGAAGAGGAGATAGCTGTCGTGTGTCGGCTGACCGAGTCGGATCTGAAAGGGTTGCATGACATGCACCACATGGGAGTGGATAGGACTCTGTTCCTAGCCAGGAGAATCGATGCGGAAGTTAACAGACACAGTGTTCAAAGTGTGGTTAGAGGCTGCGTCCGATGTCAGTCGCTCTAGCGTAACTAGCGGGGGGGGGGGGGCGACCCCCCCCCCCTGGCTTTCCTCTCGGTCTAGGTGGGCCCCCTAGGCTATAATTCTAAACACATAACTTATTACACATGTAATTACGAATCCTTAACTACAACAACTTAAAGAAAACCCTTAATCTCTAATAAGACTAGAAGTTAAGACCAATTTCTTGTTTATTTAAAGAATATAATATTTCGGATAAAATGGCAACTGCATCTAAAAAATGTGTGGAGAATATTCAGTCGAATAAAAGCGTTACATTTTTTTTATTTGCTTTCTCCACATCTTATTTAGTTGAGTCAGGTTTCAGTCGGGTTATGCATCTGCTTTCAAAAAGTGGAAATCGCCTTGATATAGAAAGAAGAGGTGGTTTACGACTCTCTCTAACGGCTTTGACACCAAACATTGACAAATTAGTAGCCTTGCCTCAATCACAGGGATCTCATTAAAAACCGATTGTTATATTCTTTGATTTGTAAATATATATAAATGATTTGATATCTAAATTCTATATTATTCTTTTTGTTTGAAATGTTGTAATACATGCTTATGTTATTCTCGATACTCAGTTTTTTAACCTAATATTTAATTAAAAGTATAATTATGCATGAGTATATACACACAAATATATATTTAGTTGGAATATAATATTCGTTCTCATCATGAACTTTCTAAAGTTGTAACTTGATATCTGACATTCTGCTGTCCTTAAATATTCTGTCCAGAACTTTGACCTAATTGTCTTCCTCTATTGTAACACCCCTCCTCATCCTCTAACTGCTTTCCATTGAATTTCATCTTTTATCTCCTTTTCAGCCGATGGATTTTGTTGATTTAGAAACCAGCCAATGAATACCATCGGTCAATGTTCCTTTATATTTTGATATGTTTTTTATTCTTGTAATAAAATTAGTTTTCATTCAACACTGACGATAGAGAGCGGATGGAGGTATGTTGTATTTTCTTTGTATAATTTGTAAAATATAAAATATATATATATATATATATCTTAATGAAAATACACATGCCAATATCTGATCCCTTGAAACGATCGTCTGTTAAAGTGTAAATCAATATTAATAGGAAGAACATGTTCTTTGTTTAATTTTTCATTGTTTTTCAATGTCTTATTTTGACTCTGTCTTCCAATTGTTTTACATTATTAATTAACTACATGTATTTTTTATGATTTTCCACATTTGGATTACATTGAGTTCTCTATACGGATTCGACACTACCGTTTACTCCGGTAGATTAATCTGTTATATATATATATATTTCTGGACTTTTGCTCTATGTTTTGTGTTTTGTTTTTCGTCGATTATTTGACGTGTTTTACATTCTTCGGTGTTGAATATCAAATCAAGCGAATTGCATTATTCCAACTGTGTCAATATAGTACTCATTAAGAATGTTGCCTAAAACTTTTTTACAAAACTGGAGCAACAAAGAGGAAAGAAGCTAGACAAGCTGCCAGGGAAGAATCTGCAAAGAAATGTCATCTAATCACAAGTTTTCTGAAAAGTCAACAGTCTTCGTCAACAAGTAGTGACGCATCCCAAACCAATGTAACTGCCGGAATTTCCGGCGAGTCGGTCTGGTCAGATGAACTGGAGAAACAGAAAAGCACTGGAGAGTCGCGAGAACCTGACGTCGAAGATGCCTCAGGTCCATCGACTATCTCAACAACCGTCGTAGTCACTGAAGATATAGTTCCAAATGGGGATCCAAACTCAATAGAGGGGAAAATGGCTATATCGGAATCTGAAAATGAAAATGATTCAGAGGAAACTACATTGGCAAAACAAATCCCAGAGCATGAGCCAGTAGAGTGCATGTTGAATTTACAAGAGAAGTATCCAAGCGACCCGAAACATTTCGAAGACAGACCATTGACGACACCTCTAATTCATGCCCTCGTGGCCGTTGGTCCTTGTCAGCCAGGATTGAAAGATAATTTTGCTGATTTCCCTCTCGACTCGAACCACAGAAAATTCAACATCAGTTGGTACAAGAGAAGTTGACCGACACTGGTTAGTATACTCTCCTGAATCCAACAGACTATATTGCTTTTGTTGTTGGCTGTTTGCTGATAAAAATGCCGAATCTTACTCGAAGACTTGGGGTAATCCAGAGTGTGGGATGGCAGACTTCAAAAAGGGAATCGAAAAAATTGCCAATCATGAGAAAAGTACCATTCACATCAATGCACAAAAGCAATACTTCATGACAAAATATCGTTTGGACGCAAATAAAACGGTGATCGATAACCTCATCCATGAAGAGAAGAAGCGAATTGAACGAAATCGCCAGATATTGTGGCGATTGCTTGATTGTACGTTATTTCTCGCAAAACAAGGCTTGGCCTTCAGAGGTCACAGGGAATATGCTGGACTTGGCGCCAAATCAGAAAATGAAGGAAACTTTATTGAATTGTTGAAATTGATAGCCAAGTATGATACGATCTTGGAAAGCCATTTCTTCTCGCCTGGGCGCACTAAAAGACAGTCCAAAATTACAAAACGAATTCATAGAATGCCTGGCGAACGAATGTACTCAACAAATAATCACGGAAGTGAAAGAGGCAAAATACTATTCAGTCATTGTCGATTCCACAATAGACATTTCGCATCAGGATCAATGCTCTCTGTCACTGCGATATGTATCGAAAAGTGGCCACGCACAGGAGCGTTTCCTGTCGTTTTGTGAACTAAAATCAGCAGTCGCTGAATCATTTTTCGATACGCTTGTGAAAGTTCTTTACCAGGATCTTTCCTTGGATGCTCAATATATTAGAGGACAAGCTTACGACGGAGCGTCGAATATGTCCGGCCATATTTCTGGGCTTCAGGCTAGAGTTAAAGAGGGATGCTCTTTGAAAGCTGTTTACGTCCATTGTTGTGCTCATAACCTGAACCTGGTGTTAATCGATGCTAGCCAATCGTCAATGGATGGTAAATTAATTTTTGGTACATTGGAGAGCCTGTATGTTTTCTTAACATCAAGCTTGCCAAGGCTGAAAATCCTCGAAGAAGAACAAGAAAAACTATTGACTTCAACGGTATTAACATTAAAAAGACTCTCAGATACCCGCTGGTTTAGTCACATTCAGGCTGTAGAGGCTACCATTAACAACTTACCGGCAGTAATGAGTGCACTAGAGAGGATAGTAAGTGGGGATGTTCGCAACACTTCTCCGAAAGTATTAGCTGAGGCCAGAGGTTTGCTACTAAATGTGAGCAAGTTTGAATTCATTTTCATGTTGAAGTTTTTTCAGAATTTACTTAAAAAGCTGCATTCTGTTTCACAATATTTGCAGAAGGAGGCTATCGACTTATATTCCGCGGACGTCCTGATTAAAATTGTAGTAAAAGAAATTGAAGAAATCCGCTCAAATGAATATTTTGACCGAACATTATCAGACACTAAAAATCTCGCCGAGCAATGTCAAGTTGAACCAGAGTTTACAACAGAAAAACGGAAAAGAAAAAAGAAGCGTTTTCATGACGAAAATGCCAGTGACGAACCTCATGAGACGATGAGTCAGCATTTTAAACGGGACGTTTATTTCACTATCCTAGATAGAATCATTAGTAGCTTTAACGAACGTTTTGCCGACTTGCACGGTCTAGTGAAGGATTTTTCGTGCTTGATACCGGCGCACTTAGACGACGACGACACATGCAATAAAGAGAGAATCGATAATCTTGCGAAATTCTACGAGGGTGACATCGAAAATGACACTATCTTCGATGAATATTTATCATTCAAAGATTTTTACAAGGAAGTATGTTTAGATAAATCCATATCGAGTTCTGAGATCGTTCCGTTTATGATTTCTAATGACTTAGATAGAGCCTATCCGAACGTGTTTGCCTTATACAAAATGTTCATAACTATTCCGGTTAGCTCGGCGCAGGCTGAGCGAACCTTCAGCAGGCTCAAACTGATAAAGAATTATTTGCGTAGTACCATGAGTGAAGAGCGGTTGAATGCTCTGGCAATGATGTACATAGAGCGAGAACTGGCTGAAAAAATTGACTTCAGCATCGTGATTGAAAAATTTTCTAAAGTAAAACATCGCAAATTAGAACTGTAGAACAAGTGATATGCTCGAATGTGAAAGTAAAGTTTTAGATGGACGATTTGTTGCACATACAAATTTTTGTTTGTGAATAATCGATTGCAAGACTAGTTTTACTGGATATTGTTTTGTTTTTTTCTGAAGATAGACCACCGTCTTTGCAGTTAATAAAGTTTTCACGGAACATGCTAACTCTGTAATCTATGATGTATTCTACTCTATTATAAATTATCTATTCTAGACGCCCGTATGAACATATTTTCTTGCAGCTGATGGAAATGAGCGTATGGAATTGGTGGGCCCCCTTTAGATCGGATTTCCCCCCCCCCCTGGCTTTAAAAGCTAGTTACGCCACTGGTCAGTCGATTGATCCCGCCCCGGGTGTGCACGAAACGGGAAGCCTCCCGGTGGATCGCATCTGGAAGCGATTGGCGGTGGATGTAACACACTACCGACAAGGAACATACCTCTCAATGGTCGACTGTGGACCGGGACGGATGGCGATATGGAGGGAGATGAAGACTGGAACAGCCGAGGAAATCACGCGGACGTTGAGAGAGGTGTTCTTGGAGCGGTGCCCTGTGGACGAACTGCTGATGGACAACTGCGCAGCGTTCCGCTCGGAGGCGCTGAGGGAGATGCTCAATGGATGGAAGGTGGACTGTTTCTTCAGAGCAGCGTACAGGCCGAGCGGAAATGGAATCGTGGAGCGACATCACCGGACGATCAAAGCAATGGTGGAGTGGGGCCACATCTCACCAATGGAGGCAGTGTTCTGGTACAACATGTCTCCTCGGGTGGGACAGGTTGAGGAATCGGTGTCACACAGAGCAGTATTCAGATACGAGTAGCGGCACCCGTGCACGCCACCACAACGGCCAGCGGAGAGAGATAATGCATTCGTGCAGGTGGGCGAAGAAGTCTGGGTTAAGCCCCCAGATGCACGTTGCACATCTCAATGGGGAAGGGGACGGTGACGGCCGTAAATTCCCAGAACAATGTGTCCTGGATGTCCGTAGAATTACTGTGTCAACGGACTCCGAAGAAGAGGAAACCCAAAGTGCCGCCCCAACACTGCGGAGATCGCAAAGAAGTCGCAAACCACCAACCTGGACAGCAGACTTTCATATGCAGCAGGACGAGGGGGAAATTGATCCTTGAGATCAGGGGGGCGCGTGCGGTAGCCGGAGGCTGGGGAGTGCTCGACCGGAAGAGTGCTTGACCGGAAGGGTGCTCGACCGGAATGGCCAGCAGGTCTGCCTCTGTCTAGGGTGGTCAGCGGACGTGGTGGACGTCAGTTTTGGAGCTCCCGGTTAACGAGTTGGATTGTACGCACGTGGGAGAGGAGAAACCAGCCATTGGATTAGCGGTGCCAGCGAAAGCGGTAAGTGAAGTAGCTTTTTCTAACCACAATCCTCTCTATATGTGGCACCAAAACCCAATGGAGGTTGGCGACGTTGCGGGGAATATCGCCGTCTCAACACAAACACTACACCCAACCGCTACCCCATTCCGCATATACAGGACTTCTGGGCTGTTAGCCGGATGCAAGATATTCCTAAAACTGCCGTTATCACCCCTTTCGAACTGTATGAATTTCTGCGCACACTTTTCGGCCTCAAAAACACAGCACAATTTTCTAACGCATGACATCCTCATTGCAAGTCAAAATGCGGAAAAACACGAAATGCATTCAGTGACTCTTTTTGATAGACATGAACAATACGGTTTGGTAGTCAACCCTGCCAAGTGCGTCTTTCTCGGACATTCAATCATAGTTACTGGGGTTTCACCCCTACTAGAAAAAGTGAAAGCTATTTCATTTTTTACACGCCCCACCACAACCGAGGCTTTGCACCAATTTGTAGGTATGGTAAACTTATAGCGATGGGGTATATGTTAATTTTAGCGTGTTGGCGTGGCAGATGTAGTGACAATGTTGTTAGCTTGATGGGTGATTCCATGAATTGCTCTCGCAGGTAAGCGCTGGGGGAATGTTTGTGACTTATGGCAAATGAATCAAGAGTGTATATCTCAGTGAGTCGAGATATGTGGCTGTACTCGTTGCCATAGTCAGTAGTTGAAGGTAAAGTTGCCATTAAAAATATCCGATGAACAATAACAAACATCGCTACTATGATAATTTTTATTAAGAAATAACTTAAGTTGACAAAATAGGAAAACAACAAGGAACCAAGTGAATTGTGTGTTATGTTTGTGTAGTTGGTTTGCGTGAATGCAGTAGTAGTCTGCAAGATGCATTGAACTAATCTTTATCGAGGAGCCAACCTTGTCGAGAGAGCTGGAAGTTTTGGCTAAGTGCCACATCTCTTTATCTACTTCCAAGAGCAACTCTGTGTGATGAATGTCTCTTCCGAAAAATGAGAGCAGAATGTAAATATTATTTCAAATAACCTCTTGTTGGCCAGTTTCTCTAGACTACTGTTGCCAACACCCACATAGCCTCGATAATGGAAGGTCTTGACTATGAGGATATGGTCGAAGCTCAACAAATAGATGATGACATCAGGGCCTATCGCACCACTATCACTTCCTTCCTTGCAGGATATACATTTCGGCTCCAATGGAACAACATTTATTTGCTTTGTATCCACCGGGAAACCACGCCTGGCGGCGAAAAGGTTTTGATATCATTCACTGACTCTCCCACCCGGGTGCAGATCCACACAGCGTCTGATGTCATGCAAATTTGTCTGGCATGGTTTGACCAAGCAAACTGGGGAGTGGATCAAGAGCTGTATCTCCCGCAAACAAGTCAAAATCCATCAGCATACCAAAGTACCTTTCAGTAGCTAGAAGCCCCACAGGCATGTAGTGACCTACATTCCGAGGGCTCATGGATTCATTCTCCGTACGTTGTTTGGCTTAATTCAGCCAATCGCCGTCAGCGTAGCAGAATGTGTTTCAACCTTCGCTCAGAGGGAAAAATTCCCCGCGGCGATTCAAAAATCTCTTGCTGCTTGGTCTCTAAAAGGTCAACACGCGATTATGTAACGGTGAGACTTTCATTTTGGCCTGTCGGCCGCCTTTTAGCATGGCACAATGCCACATTCACTTCTTAACTCTTAATGTTTGTTCTTTACTTTGACATGTCACTCAACTTAACTCTTTGTAATTAGTTTAAATAAAACGTAAAAATGTTAACGAAGATTTGACGACTAATTCCACAAACATTCACTAATCTCACGTTTAACAAAACCACACCTTTCCTGTTACAACAAATACACATCATTATAATTCTTCTTGGTGATATGACTATTATTAGTTTTCTGCTAAAGGCACGTTTCGGCCATGTCAACATTGACCTTGTTGCTCCAAGGGCTGAGTGGAGATATTTCACCGCTGCTTGAAGGAATCCCTCATACTCAGACGTATTGGGCCCAACTGGACCAATTAGCTTCCATGGGTAATGCTGGGAATACGCACTGCCCCAAAGGAAGACCTCAACACCTTCTTTCGTGGAAATTGTCTACGGCGCTCTGCTTACTGTGCCGGGGGAATTCATTCCAAACATGAAGTCAGGTCCGGATGTAAAAATGTATCTTGAACAACTGAGAGATAACGTGGGCCAGTTACGCCTTATTCCTATGTCAACGTACGGTACATCTAGCCAAGTAACTACACGCACGGGTCGGGTGGTAAAAACACTTCGTCTTTACGAGCCCGCTGCAATGCTCTACATAGCTCCCCCTCAGAACTGTTGATTGTCATTAGAATCGATAAGGTTATCGATTCTAATGACAATCAACAGTTCTGAGGGGGAGCTATGTAGAGCATTGCAGCGGGCTCGTAAAGACGAAGTGTTGACGGAAGGGATTTTATTGCAAACCGGTTATTGAACTGGTCGGCAGTGAAGGACTTCCGGTGAAGTGAGTAAGAGGAGCTGGACTTTAGGGGTAGGTCGTTCCTTACTTTTTGGAAATGTTTGTCATGCAATAAACAACAGTTCAACAAATCACAGTTTTGCGTATAGCTTACGGGTAATATCAATAACTACGATCGATATAGTTTTGTTTGGTTTAACGGCCGCAGTTGACAGCAATATTGAACAAATTATGGTAGATAACGGATTGCATTGGTTGAAAGTTATAGCATGTAACCAATTTGAAGTTAGCGATAATAACACCCCAGGTTGGAATGAGTTTAGCTATCCGTCTATCAATTGGCCTTATAATTTCTTCCACAGAAGGATGAAATTTTTAATCGGGAATGTTTTCGTCTGATACCGGATGTTGAAAATAACGGCGGTAATCTTGGTAAGTTTAACATGTTATCACATACTCATTAGATGGTAAGAAGTTTATTTACAGTAAAAAGTAGCTACTGTTGCAACGTCTATAGTAGAAACTAGATTTTATCACAACATTTATTTACCGCAAAAACTAGCTTTGATCACATTTACTGTAAAAACTAACTAGTATCTCAGCATTTATTTACTGTAAAAACTTGTTACTATCCCAACATTTACTGTAAGAAGTATTGTATTATTATAGAAGAGCTGTTGATTAGCAGTATCGGTAGATTGTCGGACGCCATGCTTTGACGCATAGTTACGGCCCTTGCCATTTTGAGTTCAAATCTCGTCAAGGTTAACTTTGCCTTTCATCCTTACGGGGTCGATAAAATAAAGTACCAGTAATGCACTGAGTAATTGCTGGCCTTGTGCCTAACGTAGAAACAATTATAGAACACGTCCGCTAATTTCAGTGGGAAATAATTATTTTTCTTCGTTTTTTTTTTCGTGTGCTATCGATATTAAACTTACTTTCAGTTTTAGTGTTAGCATATATGGAGGTCATAATCGTTGATAACACGCGAAAGAAACCTATGAACAAGAACAAAAATCACACTAAACCCGAAAGGGTATAGATCTGCGAAACTTCGAGGGTCTTTAAACCCCCCTTCCTCCATCCTTCTTCTAGAAGGCGAGTCGTTTCCGTTTCATCATAGCACGAAAAAAAAAAAGAAACTGATTAAACTTTCGCGGAAGTCGGTAAAAACTCCGAGGGTTCCCTCCGTTTTCCCTGGAAAAAGTCTTTCGCAGCATATTCGGAGGTAAGTTTTATTGATAGCACACGGAAAGATCGACAGAAAATAATTATTTCCCCACTATAAATTTGTAAGAAGTAGTTACTATCTCAATATTTACAGTAAGTTGTAGGGATTACAGAGGATTGGGCAAAATGGAAAAGCTTGTTATGTATTGTTAATATGGTTTGCTAATTCAAACGTTTATAGTATCTTTACCAGTGGTCAGATCATTCTGAACATTTGAAGTATTAGAATAAAGACTACAATACTTAATTTGGTGCTGTTATGTACTTTTCAAAATATCTTGCTAATATGGTTTTAAATGCTTATTTTGTGTTTTGAAATTCTTCTTTGGATTTAAGTAAAGACTTTTAGTACTTATTAAGAATGTTTTGCTAATGTGGTTTCATAAGGTACAGCATGTTAAGAGATAAAATGCTTATTAATTAATTTTCTTTTTTTTTTCTTTTGTCAATTTAACTTCATGGTTCTCATAATTTTATTTTTTAAGGAGTTAAATGAAAATGGAGGTGAATAATGGAGAAGAAAATGACTTACCATTGATGGCAAATATAGATAAATATCATGTTGAACATTATGTTCTAGACTTGACATGTCACTTCAACAACAACATACTCTCTGGAGCAATTACTCTCTTTGTTAATCGTGTCAGTTCAGATTCTAAGAAGTCTGGTCTAAAAAATGACATTTCACAAATGACAAAAAGAAAACAATGCACAGCAGACCAAAATATTGAGAAAAAGAAACAGAAGATTTGTAGCGAATCTTTAGAATTTAATGAAAACAATTCAAGTGAACTTACAAATACAGATAGTTTAAACTCTAATGTGTACCTTGCTGAAAAACAGTGTAGTTCTGATAAGTCAGGGCAATATTTAAAAGACTCCGGTGCAACTGATTCAGGTGTGATAACACACAATATTACAAGCAATGATGGAGAAATGTATAATGTTCATAAACCAGATACATTTAAAACTTCTTCACGCTCTAATTTGTCATTTTCAAAAGAGGAAGTTTTACCGATGGTTATTTCTTCAGATGATAACACAACCAAAGAAATAATCTCAGCAGTTGACAATCAAGAGAAGATTGTGAATGTAAAAAATATAACTGATGACTCTGTAGGGTCAGTTAACCTATCTACAAATTATGTTCTAGAAAAAGAACAATCTAGCAATATTTTTTCACATGTAGATTCAGATTCTCAATTTGAGCTAGTGCAAGACACTAATAACCAGTGTAAACAGTTAATATTTGTACTCGATGCCTGTGATATTATTGTTTCGGATGTGACTTTATTACACCTACCTTGGTGTGATAGATGTAAAAAAAAATGTTTCAAAGAATGTGAAACAGGTGCCGATTCTTCAGCAAAAAGAGAAGAATTTTATCATGAGTGTTCTTTAAAAACTGGTATGGCAATGTCATTTAAAACTGATAAATGGTCACTCAGAATTTGGGAGGATGAACCGACAGATGAATTCTGTCAAAGTTCCAAGATAGCCATAAAAATTAAATATTCTACACTAGCAAAGGGGAAGTCATTGAAATGGGTGCCAGACCAAGATGGAAAGTAAGTAGAAAGAATTCTTCAGTATTTTTTAAAATCTCTCTCTCTCTCTCTCTCTCTCTCTCTCTCTCTCTCTCTCTCTCTCTCTCTCTCTATATATATATATATATATATATCATCATTCATCATTTCATTTTACGTCTGCTTTTTCCCTACGTGCAAGGGTGGGACGGGAACTGATTTTGGCTTGATTTCTACAGCTGGATGCCCTTCCTAACACCAACCTCATTTACAGTGAGTGCTGGGTGCTTTTTTGCCGTGGCACCTCCACGACCACTTTGCAGTGGAATGATATGGACCCCAGTCCCTATCATCTCATTTCTACAGCTGAGTAAACTGGAGCAATGTGAAATAAAGTGTCTTGCTCAAGGAAACAACACCTCACCCGGTCTGAGAATTGAACTCACAACCTTTCGATTGCAAGGCCAATGCTCTAACCACTAAGCCATGTGCCTCCATATATATATATATAAGCATGCTCCAAATGATGTGCATGAACGACCAAGCATAGATGAGTTGAGAGACTGTGTATAAGAGGGATAAACTGTAGTGTGCGGGAGAGAAGACTGCGTTGGTATGGATACGTAATGCACATGGAGGATGACTGCTTGGTAAAGAAGTGCCAAGAAATCCCAGTGGAAGGAAGATGCAGTAGAGAAAGACCACAAAAATCATAGGTGGAGTTGGTGAGAGCTGACCTTAGATCGCTGAAGTTCACAGAGGAGATGGCGAAGGGCCGTGACAAATGGAGAGACGCTGTGCTGATCTGACTTGTCTCACAACAAGACAACTCGTCTAACTCATGCTAGCATGGGAAATGGATATTGAATGGTGATGATGCAAGTGATAGTAAGGATAAGAACAGACAGGAAGAAGTTTAGAGATCTATTACCGCTGCTTTCAATTAAATTCTTTTCTCTCAGAGTGAAGGGTTGACTGTATAAAAATAATGAAAATTATTGTGTACAGTGCTCAGGTCACTACAACTCATCAGAAGGTGCATGTATACTACATAGAATAATGTACTAATGTCTGGAAAGTGAACAGTGTTTGAGTCATGATATACACACAGACACATGCGTACATGTGAATGGAGGGGGAATATCAGGTGTAGTGTTGGCGAATTTTGGGAAGCATTGAAGTTTTGAAAGATGCTATGTCCCGACAGCTAACAACCTGTATGATGCCTGTGTGTGACTGTAATGTTACATGGCAGTGAAAGATGGGCCTTAACTGCAGAAGACCTGTGTAGGCTAGAAAGAAATGAGTCGAGTATGCTCCGATAGATGAGTAATGTTAGCATGCATGAGTGACATAGCATAAGCAAATTGAGAGAAAAACTTGGCATAAGAGGAATTGGATGTAGTGTGCAAGTGAGAAGACTGTTGGTGTGGACATGTGATGTACATGCAAGAAAACAGCTATAGAGAAACCGCAGTTGCTGAGACCTGAGGAAAAGGTAGACCTAGGAAGACATGGGATGAGGTTGTGAAGACCGACCTTAGAAAAAACTAAACCTCACAACGCGAGGGCTGGCACTATGCAGTACTGAAAAAGACTTGACTTGCAGCATACAATGTGTCCCGACGGCCTCTACCAGCTATCCTCAACACCACCACACCCTTTCACTGCTCACATGCCCCCCCCCCCCCCCCCCGTCCACATGCTCCTAGCTGCTTTCCCCCATGTAAAGTGGTTGGTGATGGGAAGGGCATCCAACGTGGAGGGCTTGCCAAACAAAGCTGGGAGGACCTATCAGTCACATCAAAGCATGACAGCCTCCCTAGTATTTGGTTATCTACACAATAAACACTCCCAGTATATGCTGTAAAGTGCTTGGTGACAGGAAGGGAATCCAGCTGTAGAAATTTTGCCAAACAAAGGGTTGGAAAGCTCCTCAGTTGTGTTAAAGGCATGACAACCTTCCCTGTGCACTTAGTAGAATGTGAGACTGTATATAAGCAAGATGACAGATCCCTGGCTTGTCTGGGAAATCAGTAGCCACCGCTTCAGTACTGACTTGGTCTATGTAAACCTGTCCAACTCTTGCTAGCGTGGAAAGCAGACATTAAAATGATGCTGATGATATATATTATCATCATCATCATTTTCACATTTACTTTTGACACCTGCACGACCACTTTACAGTGTGGACTGAGTGCTTTTTGTTTTGACACCTACATGACCACTTTACAGTGTGGCCTGGGTGCTTTTTGTCGTGACACCTGACACCTACATGACCACTTTACAATGCGGACTGGGTGCTTTTTGTTGGATTAATAATAAGACCTATTTCTTCAGTATGTGTATTAACTTGTGGTGCCTGCATTAATAATAAATCTCTGTTTATGTTTTAACCTCTTCAGTATGATGTGTGATCTTGGATTAATAATAGATCCTTATTTCTCCTTCAATCTCTTCAGTATGTGTATGTTTACTTGTGGCCACTGGATTAATAATAGATCTCTGTTTCCAAGTCAAGATCATTCTGAGGCTTTGTCAACCTGGCAAACCTACATTATTGTTGAGAATATTTACACAGTTATCATGACAGGAGATAAACAACCGCTGGTTAATAACACACAAAATGGTAAGCATTTATTTACCTTTTGGGAAGATTATATTTTGAAAAGAAATATACATTTTTCATTTTTTACCATTTAAATTTGAGGAGATGATAACCACATTTCCGATTTAAAAAAAAATGTTTCTATGTTTAAAATAATTTTTAAAACAATCAAGACTGTGTAGATTTAGTAATATAGCAGTTTAAATCTGGCTGAGGTTAGCTTTGCCTTATGGGGTTGATAAAATAAAGTACCAGTAATACACTGGGGTTGATTTAATCAATGTTCTCCTCCTCCAAAATTGTTGGTCTTATGCCTAAATCAGAAACCGTTATTAACTTAAAGACGGTTTTTATATATAATTATTATGGAAAGATTTTAGATAAATATATGCATTTTAAAACAAACATTTTTGTCATGTAGAACCTTCTATCTACCTGTTAAATTTCATGATATAGCCATACTTGCACCCTTATCTCTTCTGATACAAAAACTGCCTGAAACTGCCCATGGTTCTGTGACATAAAGTCATTTGTTTTAGAGTATTCATATTTAGATTGAAACCTTCCATCATAATTTTATGTCAAAATTTTGTTAAGTTGTATTTCAAACACCAGCTTAAAAATAAAGAACTTACTCATATTACTAAATGCCTCAAAATTCTTAATTACTTAAAAAATTAATTAGTAATTATGTATTGTATATTTCATTAGAAATATGGTAATAAAAGAATTTAAGTATTTATATTCAGCTAAGAACCTTTAAATTATGTGTCAAAACCCAACTTAAAAATAAAGAATTTAGTCATATTAATAAATCCCTTTAAAATTCAATAGATATCATCATTGATTAACATCTGTTCTCCCTGCTAACAAATCAGTACTGAAGCAGGACTACTGACCTCCCAGACAGGCAGGGGTGGGGGTCTGTATCATGTATGGTCTTACGTTTTATAGAGTGCACAGGAGAGGTTGTCATGTCTTTGACACAGCAGTGTATTTCATTAGGGGCACAGTTTGGGAACCACTCTGACTGAAGCCATTATGGGAAAATGATGATTATTATCTCATAAATATAGATGTTTAATCCTTTTGATACCAATCCTCCCAAACCACTTCAAGTTTATGATATAAAGCTACCCATTTTAAAATACTCATCTTTAAATTTAAACTTATATTTAACATTATATTTCTATCTTAGGATATTTTGCTATGTTTCAAACACCAGCTTACTAACAACAAAGTTAGTTAATTTAGTAAAGCCCTGAGAATTTATTTGAAAATTTAGGCAGTATATCTCATCTGGTAATGAAAGAGTTAATGTAAATTATTACAAAGTTATTTTAGATCCCTCCAAAATGTTTATCTTTGTAAAATTGTTGGCATTAGGAAGGGCATCTAGCTGTAGAAACCTTGTCAAAATATGAACTGTATGAACAAGATTTGCATTAGAAAGGACATTCAGCTGTATAAACATTATCAAAATATGAAATGTATGATCAAGATTTAGTTATCTGACTGTCTTGTCTCAAACCATGATGACCTGTACAACCCACACCAGCATGGAAGATAGATATAGAATAAGAATAAGGAAGATCCCATCAGCAATATGGCAATGAAAGAGTTAACATAAATTATCACAAAATTAAGTTAAAATATAGAATGATAATTGGGAAATATAGGTATTGTGGTAAAATGTAAGGTATCCTAGTTGGATAGTTCATTGACATAGACGTGAGGGAAGGTCCCTCGTCTATTTACCATTTTGTGTTTGTGAGAATTATAACAAAGTGAGTGAGTGTGTGCGCAAACAAGACAATAACGACAACGAGAGTTAAATTCAACAATTGTAAATAATGGTGATTTATTTATACTACAAATGGAACGTACCAAATGTTGACGTGGTCAGTTGTGGTGAAAGGAACGTATTACCATTACAAAAGTATTGCGGGGTTTATTGTTTGCTGTTCCCTTGGCTGCTTTCTGTGGCGTGGTACAGAGGCTGTTTTCTGGCGTGTGATCAGTCTGCTTTCTAGTGGCTGTCTGTTTACTCCTCGTGTTCTCAACCAGCGGGAGATAACTAGGGTTGTTCTATTATCCTGGCAAGAGGCGTGAGGCGTCTTACTACAGTATTATATCTTGACAGAAATATGGTAATGAAGGGGTTAAAAAATCATATTCCCAAAGCATTGCGCAAATTTTGAATTTTGAACGTATGTTAACATAATGTAAGCTGCTCCTGATACTGTATCATCATCATCATCATCATCAACGTTTAACGTCCGTGTTCCACGCTTGCATGGGTTTGGACGGGGGTAGTCCCACTTGAGGCAAGAGTGATTGTCTTGCTCGCATAGGACTGTCTGGCAGGTTTTCTACAGTTGGATGCCCTTCCTAACACCAACCACATTTACAGTGTGGGTCTGGGAGGTTTTTACCGTGTTGCCTACACGGCCACATTACAGCGTGGACTGTGTGTTTTTTTGTCGTGACCAAATCTAGAGACATATAATATAATAATAAAATAATAATGAAATATTGTGTACAGTGCTCAGGTGCACTACAACTCATCAAAAAGTGTATGTATAGTACATAGGGTAATGTACAAACGTCATATACTTAACTTGTTAGAATATTTTCATAGTCAACAGGCAGCAAATTGGCAAAGTCATTAGAAATGCCCAAGAAATTCTGTATATCAATATGGCGCCCCTACGACTCCCTCGGGAGTAACGGGACCATGTCATGCAGAGTGAACAAACATTCAAAATAAATTCTGAAATTTTTTTTTGTAGGAAAACTTTGTTACTTTTACAAGTCGACGATGTTGTTGCCTAGCTCTACACTAGCTATAGCAGTTGGTCAATGGGAACACTCCACCATAACATACCTTCCATCTACCTGTCAAGAGCCACTGTGAGTTGAAGTTTATTTTCTTAGCTCATATTTATTGGTCTGTATGTCTTGTGTGAAGGTAGTGAATTTGAAGTCATTACAACTGGAATGCTTTGCAGTATTTGTTTCGACTTCCTGTGCTTTGAGTTCAAATCTGCCATGGCCACTTTTGACTTTCATTCTCTTGAGGTTAATAAATAAAATACCTATCCAGTGCTCTCTTTCTCTCTGATGGTTTAGCATCAATAGGGATAAAGGAAAGGCAAGGGCCAGATACAGCTTGTCACCAATGTCATTACAGATATTACAAAGAGCCAGAACTAATACTGCAAGATATCCCATCTGCCACACTTACACCCACATCACCATCACAACTGCATCTCTGTTCCCACCGCATCATCATTATCATCATCATCATCATCACCACAACAACCAAATCATAACCACATCACATCACCATCACAGTTGCATCATCACCACCATATCCATCATCACAACCATTACCACATCATCACAACCACTACCATCACCACCATTTTATGTCTACTTTCTATACTTCTGAGACTGAACAAGTCAGATGACTGCGTCTTGCTCATGTATCTCATTCTGACATGGTTTCTATGGTTTGATACCCTCCCTAACGCCAACCACTTCATGGTTTGTACTGGGTGTGTTTTATCATGGTATCAGAAACAACCACCTGACAGGGTGAACTGGGTTCCCTGCTAAGGTGGATTGAATGCCCTAACAGGGTGGGCTGAGTGCACCTGACCGAGTAGACAGAGTGGACTGGGTGCAGTGTGGCTTATCCACTGCTCTGGGCTGATACTTTATATATTATCTTCTGTAACATTTTATGTCAATCTTCTAATCAATACTTTAATATATTTAATTGCAGACAAAAATGGATTCCTGAATTTTGTGCCTCCATGCATGGTTGTTGCAGCGTCAACTACTCCAAGAATTCCATCTCTTGTAGAGTTTTTGCTCCAAGAAGTCTTGTATCAAAGGCAGAATCTGAGTTTAAATCTTATCTTCCCAAATGCCTTGCTAAGGCCTGTAACATTTTAGGTCCATATCCATTTTGTCGATTGGATATTCTTATTACCCCTTCATCTTTTAGTTGTCTGGGGTTGACAAGGTAAGTCGAAATGTTTTTTTTTTATAATACTGCATGCTCTCTGTCTTCAAGATCCCCTATGACCCAACCCATCCCTGATTCATCCTTCCTCCTCCATCTATTCCAGTATGAAAAGATCCATGCACCCCACAATGTACCATCAGATGTGATTCACTCTCTTTAAGACCACATTTTAATCTCTCTCTCACCCCTTCACTTGGCAAACAACATGTAGCTTGTCTCATGCTCACATCCCTTCCATGTCCATTACTGCCTGTCCAGCCTGGCTGGGAAAACATCAAGCATCCGAGTGTTGAAAATTGGCAGTTCTTGAACCACAATAGAATGCACCCAGTACATTATGTAATGTGGCAGTACTGGTGCCTCAGTAAAATGCACCTAGCCCATATGGTAAAGTGGTAGTGTTGGTGTCATAATAAAATGTACCCAGTTCACACTGTATAATGGTAGTGTTGGTGCCACAGTAAAACATACATGATGATGATGTTACTCACTGTAAGATGTTTGACATTACAGCTTAACTACTACTGAGAATTTCTGGCACTTCTTCACCCAACAATCATCATTTATATGCATCACATATCCATACCAGTGAAATCTTCTCTCTTGTATACAACATCTGATTCCTCTTATACCCAGTTTTTCTCTCAGCTCATCCCTGTTTTACTATCCCTGCACAGTTACATCACACATCCATTGAAGCATGCTTGCTTCATTTCCCTCCAGTTTTCAGAAATCCACTACATTTAGTGCCCATGTTTTCCTTCCATATAATTCTGCACTTCACACATATGCATCACAGCAAGCCTTTTGATCATAAAGAGAAATATTTTGTTGTTAACAGAAGTAGTGGCTCCCTGAACTTTTTCCACCCTGTTCTTGTAGAATAATGATTTATTTCATCAAAATTATTTTATACCTATTTTTTCTTCTCAGTCCTTGTGTGATTTTCTTATCACAATCTGTCCTGGTTGGAGATGGTAGCTTCTGTAACTGCTTGGCTCACGAACTCTGTCATTCATGGTTTGGACTTCTCATTGGACCAAAAGACTGGACAGAAGAATGGATGACTGAAGGTTTTGCTTCTTTTGTAGAAGACCTTATACACACTCATATGATTGGCGTAAGTGAAATTCTTGGATAAATCCATTTATAAATTTGAGTGACTTCTGTCTGTCTGTCACACAGTGTGTGTGTTTGTGTGAATGTATGTGTGTGCAATAGGAAGGAACGAATGGTGAAAAAAACTATAGCAAATCAACGGCTGGCGTTCCATTTGCTACGCTGTGTGTGAGTGTATATGTATGCTTGTGTTTGTGTGAATGCATGTCTGAGTATTTTTGTAAGTGTGTCTGTGTTTGCACATTTATATTTATATATTCATACATATAAATGTATGCATATGCACATACACACATACACATACGCATCATCGTGTTGAAAAATAATTCTAATATATTTATATTTTTGAAAATTAAAGAAATTTAGAAGCACCAGGTTAAGAAAAAAAATATGAAGTTGTACATAAAATGCTATTTGGTGTAAATATTACTTTTTTAAAAGATATGAGAAAATTATTACTAAAAATTCTTCCAAATTCTTGATTTTCAAAATTATTTTCAAATTGTAGGCAGTCATTGATTAGAATTATTGTAACGAAAGGGCCAAAGTGTTGTGTGTGTATATATATGTATAAAAATGTTTTATCATAAATTTATGTTAGAACCTTTTGTAAAGTTATGCTCCAAACAATATCATCGTCATCGTTGCTGTATATTGTCTATTTCCCGTGCTTGCATGGATTAGACAGGTTGTCACCTCATGAGATATTTAGGTCAGGTGATCATGTCTTGCTCATTTGGATCTACTTTTGGCTTGGTTTATACAGCTGGCTGCCCTTCCTTACACCAACCACATTACACATGTGGACTGGGTGTTATTTATTGTGGCACCTGAATGACTATCTAACAAAGTGAACTGTGTGCTTTTTCATCACTAGGATTTTTTTCAACATGCTGACATATGTATATACTCATGTATATAAATATAAATGTATGTGTACTCATGTATATAAATGTATGTGTGTATTCATGTATATAAATATAAACACAAACACACTTACAAAAATACACTCACAGGCATACATTCACTCAAACATACATGCACTCACGCAGTGTAGGAAATGGAACGCCAGCCGCATTTTTAAAAATAGTTTTTTCACCAACCCCTTCCTTTTATACGCATTGTGTGATGGACGGAAGTTGCTCAAATTTATATATAGATGGTACAGTATGACCTTAATAATGAGAAAGTTAGTTACATTTCTTAAACCTTCCAAATTCTTGATTATTTTCAAACATGAACATTTCTCCAACAGTGTTTTATTTTCTTTAGCTAGATGAACTATTTGAGTTACGAGCATACTTGAAATATAAACTACTTACTGCTGAACTTGAACATACGGATACGAGCCTGCAAATTATGAGGTTTGTATTTTATACACTTGCAACATTTTAAAAAAAGCACCCAGTCCATTCTGTTAGATCAGAGGTTCTCAAAGTGGGCGTTGAAAAGGTCCAGTGGGCACTCGGGCCTAAGGGAGCACTTGAGGAGCAGTAGCGAGGATATAATAGTATATCAAATATCAAATGATACATCATCATCATTTCCATTTAACGTCAATTTTTCAACACTTGCATGGGTTAGACGGGACGTCCACACCGGGAGGCAAGTCTAACCAGGGTTGGTGATGTGTTGCGTCAGCAAGGACTGTAAATTTGGCTGGGTATTTTACAGTTAGATGCACTTTCTAATACCAACCACATTTATAGCAAAATAAAAAATATATATTTATTTATATATAGTATATATTATATTATTTATTATATATAAATTGACGATTTTATTAATTATATATTATTTACAATTTGTGTATAGGCAAGTCTCGCTGGAAATAGGGGTGGGGAGTGCTGAGGGTATTACGTGACTATGAGAGGCCAGTGGCCCAAAAATGTTTGTAGATGGTCATTTTGGTGGTATGATATATAGTACCCAACTCACTTTGTAATGTGGTTGGTGTTAGGAAGGGCATCCAGCTGTAGAAAGCAAGTCAAAATACAGATCTGTATCAGTATGACGTGGTCTTTTGATCTGACTTGTCCCATAATGTGACAACCCATCTAACTGATGCAAGTGTAAAAAATGGATGTTAGATAATGATGATGATGATGGTTAGTATTAGGAAGAGTATTCAGCTGTAGAAACCATGTCAAAAGGGTTGTGAGGCTTATTTAATCATATCATGGGTGCAACACCCTCTCTAGTACTACCATGAAAGATGCACCCAGTACACTCTATAAACTGGTTACTGTTAGGAATAACATTCAGCTGTAGAAACCATGCAAAATGGGTTGTGAGGCTTTTTCAGTCACATCATGGATGCCACATCTCTAGTGCTGCTATCATGAAAAATGTACTGCAAAGTTGTTAGTTTTAGGAAGGACATTCCGCTGTAGAAAACCTGCCAAAGGGTTGCATGTACTCTTCAGTTGTGTCAAAGGCAAAACAACCTCCATAGTGCACACTACACTCTGTAAAGTAGCATTGGCCCTATGATAAAATGTATACAGTACACTCTGTAAAGTAGCAGTGTTGGTCCTATGATAAAATGTATACAGTACACTCTGTAAAGTAGCAGTGTTGGTCCTATGATAAAATGTATACAGTACACTCTGTAAAGTAGCAGTGTTGGTCCTATGATAAAATGTATACAGTACACTCTGTAAAGTAGCAGTGTTGGTCCTATGATAAAATGTATACAGTACACTCTGTAAAGTAGCAGTGTTGGTCCTATGATAAAATGTATACAGTACACTCTGTAAAGTAGCAGTGTTGGTCCTATGATAAAATGTATACAGTACACTCTGTAAAGTAGCAGTGTTGGTCCTATGATAAAATGTATACAGTACACTCTGTAAAGTAGCAGTGTTGGTCCTATGATAAAATGTATACAGTACACTCTGTAAAGTAGCAGTGTTGGTCCTATGATAAAATGTATACAGTACACTCTGTAAAGTAGTAGTGTTGGTCCAATGATAAAATGTATACAGTACACTCTGTAAAGTAGCAGTGTTGGTCCTATGATAAAATGTATACAGTACACTCTGTAAAGTAGCAGTGTTGGTCCTATGATAAAATGTATACAGTACACTCTGTAAAGTAGCAGTGTTGGTCCTATGATAAAATGTATACAGTACACTCTGTAAAGTAGCAGTGTTGGTCCTATGATAAAATGTATACAGTACACTCTGTAAAGTAGCAGTGTTGGTCCTATGATAAAATGTATACAGTACACTCTGTAAAGTAGTAGTGTTGGTCCAATGATAAAATGTATACAGTACACTCTGTAAAGTAGCAGTGTTGGTCCTATGATAAAATGTATACAGTACACTCTGTAAAGTAGCAGTGTTGGTCCTATGATAAAATGTATACAGTACACTCTGTAAAGTAGCAGTGTTGGTCCTATGATAAAATGTATACAGTACACTCTGTAAAGTAGCAGTGTTGGTCCTATGATAAAATGTATACAGTACACTCTGTAAAGTAGTAGTGTTGGTCCAATGATAAAATGTATACAGTACACTCTGTAAAGTAGTAGTGTTAGTCCAATGATAAAATGTATACAGTACACTCTGTAAAGTAGCAGTGTTGGTCCTATGATAAAATGTATACAGTACACTCTGTAAAGTAGCAGTGTTGGTCCTATGATAAAATGTATACAGTACACTCTGTAAAGTAGCAGTGTTGGTCCTATGATAAAATGTATACAGTACACTCTGTAAAGTAGCAGTGTTGGTCCTATGATAAAATGTATACAGTACACTCTGTAAAGTAGCAGTGTTGGTCCTATGATAAAATGTATACAGTACACTCTGTAAAGTAGCAGTGTTGGTCCTATGATAAAATGTATACAGTACACTCTGTAAAGTAGTAGTGTTGGTCCAATGATAAAATGTATACAGTACACTCTGTAAAGTAGCAGTGTTGGTCCTATGATAAAATGTATACAGTACACTCTGTAAAGTAGCAGTGTTGGTCCTATGATAAAATGTATACAGTACACTCTGTAAAGTAGCAGTGTTGGTCCTATGATAAAATGTATACAGTACACTCTGTAAAGTAGCAGTGTTGGTCCTATGATAAAATGTATACAGTACACTCTGTAAAGTAGTAGTGTTGGTTCAATGATAAAATGCACTTGGTACACTGTAAATTTATAGTTTTGGTGCCACGATAAAGTGCGTTTAGTACACTCATTAAAGTTGGCATTAGGAATGTCACCCAGCTGTAGAAACCATACCAAATATGAAGATATGAGCAAGACACAGTTCTCCAACCAGTCCAGTTTTAGAGCATGACACCTGTCCAATCCATGAGATCATGAAAAAAATGATTAGGATGAGTTTGTCTTCATCATCATCACCACCACAGTGGATTTTACTACAATGGCAGCATCTTAAAATAAACAGTATTTAGTTCCATCCTTCAAGGAAGACTGGTGTAAGGAATGACTATCTAACAAAGTGAACTGTGTGCTTTTTCATCACTAGGATTTTTTTCAACATGCTGACATATGTATATACTCATGTATATAAATATAAATGTATGTGTACTCATGTATATAAATGTATGTGTGTATTCATGTATATAAATATAAACACAAACACACTTACAAAAATACACACTCACAGGCATACATTCACTCAAACATACATGCACTCACGCAGTGTAGGAAATGGAACGCCAGCCGCATTTTTAAAAATAGTTTTTTCACCAACCCCTTCCTTTTATACACATTGTGTGATGGACGGAAGTTGCTCAAATTTATATATAGATGGTACAGTATGACCTTAATAATGAGAAAGTTAGTTACATTTCTTAAACCTTCCAAATTCTTGATTATTTTCAAACATGAACATTTCTCCAACAGTGTTTTATTTTCTTTAGCTCAGTCTTCTGGGTGTCGGATTTGCCTTTGTTGAGGTGTGTGGTCTAGTGGTTAGGGTGTTGGACTTACAATCATAACGTTGTGGGTTTGATTCCTGGACTGGATTGTGTGTTGTATTTTTGAGCAAAACACTTCATTTTATCTTGCTCCAATATACTCACCTGAAAATGAGTACCAATAGTAGCTGGGAATTTAACCCTGCGATGGACTGGTATCTTGACCAGGAGGGAGTTTTGTACTCTCAGTAGCTTGACGCTACAGAAACCAGGATAAGCATTGGCTTGATGAGTGTCCTAGCTCGAGACAAACATAGAACAGGTTTTGCCTTTCTTTTCTATTTGGAAGTAAATATACCAGTAAATTACAGGAAACATTTCAAGGCTGTTTTCTTTGCTAAAGCAAGGAATAATCTTGTGGATCATATGGCAAGCTTTATATTAATCATTGGATTTTTAAAGGAATGTTTAACAACCAGTTACTTGTCCTGATGCCAACCATTTTAGTCACCTTACATACCATATGCTGTATCTATTCTAAACATGAATTAATAAGATAGTAGGATTCATTTAGTTGAATCTACACTTTTACTACATATTGTCCATAAGCCTAAGGAAGAAACCAGATTATTTTATAGTTTAACTACTTTTGATACAAAAGACTTATGGCAAATCTCTGCAATGAGTGTGAGAGAGGATTTTTATAACTGGTTGAAGTCCTTCATTCTTAGTCAAAAAGAGGTAGTCACGGTTCTAGGACAGCATTCTTCACTCTATTCACTGTTCACTTTCCCGATTTTTGTACATTTTTCTATGTACTATACAGGCACTTTTGATGAGTTGTAGTGCACTTGAGTACTGTACACAATAATTTTCATTATTATTATTATTATAAAATAAAGCACTAGTAATGCACTGGGGTCGATTTAATCGACTTTCCTCTCCTCCAAAATTGCTGGCCATGTGGCTAAAGTAGAAACAATTATTCTACTAATTCAGCTGAAATTACCTATAATTCTATGATACAAAACTGTCTAAAGTCTTCTTTATCGTTGCTGCTGCCATCTTTTTCTTTTTCCTTTTCTGGGAGGGTTAGCTGGTCCTGTCAGAAGAAACCATTTCCAATAAATCCGGCTGGATCCCCAAGTGAGACCAGCCAAGTTCATGGATTTTATCTAACCATCTTGCTCAGGGTCTACATATGGGTCTCCTGCTGGTTGGTTTTTCTCGTAAAATCTGTCCAGTGATTCTTTAATCTAAAACATTTTCATCATAATTTTATTCAAGAACCTTTAAGTTATGTTCTAAACATTTACTTAATAATAAAGTTAGTTACTTTAAATTCAAAATTTTCAAAATAATTTGAAAAGCTTGGCCAGTGTCTTTCATTGGAAATATGATACCAAACGGGTTAGTTTATGCTCCAAACATATGCTTTATGATTAGAAAATGAGTTATATTATTATATCCTTCTTAATTCTTGATTGTTTTCTTTACTATTTTCAAAAGAATTTGAAAATCATAGGCTGAGTTTCTCGTTAGAAATATGATGAAATGGCTAAACCTTGTTATAATTTTAGACCAAATAAGGATATTCCTGAAGAAAAGAAATCTACCTCCATTAAAAATGGCATGAACCCTGAGAAAAAGAGTATGCAAGTACATTATTTAAAAGTAAGTTAAAACCATCATCATAAATTTATATCCACATTACTTGAAGCGTGAATACCCAAGTTAGCATGGGAATCATCATCATCATCATCGTTTAACGTCCATTTTCCATGCTAGTATGGGTTAGACGGGAGTTGTCCCAACTTTGACTCAAATTGGGACAACTCCCATCTAACCCATGCTAGCGTGGAAAATGGACGTTAAACGATGATGATGATGATTCCCATGCTAACTTGGGTATTCACACTTCAAGTAATTTCTTCCCTTGAAAGGTAAAAAATTATGTTTAAAATGGTTATATTTCTCTCAAAACTGGGCATTATAGGAGTGAGCAAAAGGAGAACCATCAAAAACAATGTTGATGCAGTAGAGAGGGCATCTAGATGGCTATGGCTGAAGAGAAGTGACCAGTAGGGTCAGTATGTATTACACAGGCTAAAGCTTGATCAATCTCGGTTGGGTGACCTTGAAGAGGGTGTATATTGGTGTATATTGAAATACCCAGTGACTCCATAATACAATGCTGATGATGACCAGTTTTCAAGTCTGAAACACCTTATGACATCAGCATACAACACTGATGGGGGTGTATGTAGTAAAACCTGAAACACCCAGTGACATCTGGTTACAACTCTGATGTATCTAGGTATGTCCATCTGTAATTGAATCATCTAAACACCCAATGATAACATGATACAACAATAATAATTGTTTTTACTTTTGGCACAAGGCCAGCAATTACCCCAGTGCATTACTGGTGCTTTAATTTATTGACCCCGTAAGGATGAAAGGCAGAGTTAATCTCGGCGGGATTTGAACTCAGACCGTAAAGGGGCGTAATTCTATCCTGCAAAGCATGGTGTCCGACCCACTACCGATACTGCCAATCCACTATCCTGTAGTAAGACCTGAAACATCCAGTGATAACATGATACAACACTGATAATATCCTGTAGTAAGACCTGAAACACCCTGTGATAACATGATACAACACTGATGATATCTTGTACTAAGACCTGAAACACCCTGTGATAACATGATACAACACTGATGATATCTTGTACTAAGACCTGAAACACCCTGTGATAACATGATACAACACTGATGATATCTTGTACTAAGACCTGAAACACCCTGTGATAACATGATACAACACTGATGATATCTTGTACTAAGACCTGAAACACCCTGTGATAACATGATACAACACTGATGATGTCTTGTACTAAGACCTGAAACACCCTGTGATAACATGATACAACACTGATGATGTCTTGTACTAAGACCTGAAACACCCTGTGATAACATGATACAACACTGATAATATCCTGTAGTAAGACCTGAAACACCCTGTGATAACATGATACAACACTGATGATATCTTGTACTAAGACCTGAAACACCCTGTGATAACATGATACAACACTGATGATGTCTTGTACTAAGACCTGAAACACCCTGTGATAACATGATACAACACTGATAATATCCTGTAGTAAGACCTGAAACACCCTGTGATAACATGATACAACACTGATGATATCTTGTACTAAGACCTGAAACACCCTGTGATAACATGATACAACACTGATAATATCCTGTAGTAAGACCTGAAACACTGTGATAACATGATACAACACTGATGATATCTTGTACTAAGACCTGAAACACCCTGTGATAACATGATACAACACTGATGATGTCTTGTACTAAGACCTGAAACACCCTGTGATAACATGATACAACACTGATAATATCCTGTAGTAAGACCTGAAACACCCTGTGATAACATGATACAACACTGATGATGTCTTGTACTAAGACCTGAAACACCCTGTGATAACATGATACAACACTGATGATGTCTTGTACTAAGACCTGAAACACCCTGTGATAACATGATACAACACTGATGATGTCTTGTACTAAGACCTGAAACACCCTGTGATAACATGATACAACACTGATGATGTCTTGTACTAAGACCTGAAACACCCTGTGATAACATGATACAACACTGATGATGTCTTGTACTAAGACCTGAAACACCCTGTGATAACATGATACAACACTGATGATGTCTTGTACTAAGACCTGAAACACCCTGTGATAACATGATACAACACTGATAATATCCTGTAGTAAGACCTGAAACACCCTGTGATAACATGATACAACACTGACGATATCTTGTACTAAGACCTGAAACACCCTGTGATAACATGATACAACACTGATGATGTCTTGTACTAAGACCTGAAACACCCTGTGATAACATGATACAACACTGATGATGTCTTGTACTAAGACCTGAAACACCCTGTGATAACATGATACAACACTGATGATGTCTTGTACTAAGACCTGAAACACCCTGTGATAACATGATACAACACTGATGATGTGTCCAAGATTTTTAATCCATTGATGTGAAGAATTATGAAAAAGCCATTTCAGCAAAAATGTATTTATATATTACTAAAAGTCTGTGATTGCTTGCCCAAAAGGGTGCATAATCGGAAAATACTTTGAAAGGAAGTTGCCCCTGAAATGGTAATAATACAAATGGAATAAAACAAGTTTCGCGTAAATCAGACCTCGGGTTCCTGAGATATGGGGTTTTTCCGGGTAACTTCATAAACAAAGAGAGAGAAAGATAGAGAAGAATAGATAGTGGTTGTGACAGAGTAGATTGAAAGAGAGGGAGAGGAGAAGGAGAATGGAAGAGAGCTGGTGGTGGTGTTGTGTATATAGATATGTGTGTGTGTCTATGACCAGTGCATATAGATCAGACACCCACATATATATATATATACACACAGGCATTTCATTATCCTCATCATCGTTTAACGTATCTTCCACGCTAGCATGGGTTAGACGAGAATTGTCCCACTTGAGGTAAGATTGATCAGGTGACTGTCTCACTCGTCTATCTGGCAGGTTTTCTACAGCTGGATGCCCTTCCTAACACCAACCACATTTACAGTGTGGACACATATATATATATATATATATACACACACACATTTATATATATATACATGCACGTGTATATATGAGCCTTCCAGTTTCATTTCACATTATATACATGTCTGTGTATATTTTTATTAAAAATTATTTTTAAATGAATATGATTTAAAAAAAATATTTTGAAGTGAATGTGACGCAACAGGTCACGGGTGCTCTAGTATTTTCTAAAAGTCTTCCATCATAATTTTTTTCTAAGAACCTTTCTTAAGTTATGTTCCAAACATCAGCTTAATAATAAAAAAGTTAGTTATATCACTAAATCCCTCCAAATTCTTAAAATGATTTGAATACCATAAGCAGGTTATTTCATTGGAAATATGGTAACGAAAAAGTTAAATATTTTCATTATGCTTCGGATATTTCAGCAGATTATTTTACGGTAGCTGAATGATAGAGTTCTCTCCCTTAAACTAGATCTTCAATACATGGAGGCTATGAAAATATTCAACATCAGAAACATTTAACTGCTTTATTACTGTCCTTGTTTTTCCACCTTTTCCACTATTTCTGTTTCTTTTGCCATTTTCTCTTCTTAATTATAAGGGGTATTAAATATATTTCTCTGTCTGTCGTGTCTTACCAGCTCTACACAGATGTTTAAATTGAATAAATAAATAATAAATAAAAAAGTTTTTTACTAGAGAGGTCGTGTGCTTGGCTAGACTGGCGAGTCTTCTACACTACATTGTATCTAATCATCAACAACTTTACAAAGGCTACTGTGTGCATTTTATCGTGGCACCTGCTCTATAGAGGTTGTCATGTACTTGGCAAGATTGATGAATCCTTTGTTGTCTCTGTTCATTTATCAACCACTTTTTAAAAAACATACATTTCCATTCATTTTGTTTTCTGTGATATATTGTGATTTACTTCCTTTTAAATTCTTTTAGGGTTATTTCCTTCTCCGGTACCTTGCCCAGATTGTTGGAATGGAACCGTTTCAGGAGTTTCTTAAAGAATATGTCACTAAATACCATGGCCAACTAGTATCTTCTCAGGTAAAGAATTAATGTGAAAGTTTGTAATTGATTCAGTATTGGTGTTTGTATGTGTACGAGATTCTCTTTCTCTCTCTCTCTCTCTCTCTCATGTGTGTAAAAGGTAAACAGAAATAACAACACAATCGGTACAGTATATGGAAGGGATATATTAGGTTGACGCTTGATATAGCAGGAAGAGGGTCTTAACGTTTCGGATGCTAGTCCTTCATCAGAAGAAAGAATGAGAAATAAAATAGATTGAGGGGACGGGTGAGATAGAATTGGAAAAAATGTCTTTAGATAAAAATAACAGGTCCATTCATGTTGACATCTCTTGCAAAACTGTTGGTGCTGGCATTTTGTGTATGATTTATTTTTTAGAAAAGTGGATGATGGAGCACGTCTACCTGAAATGAATGGAAAAAACACCGTTTTGTAAAAAGAGCTATACTTGTGCATAAGCATGTGTGTGTGTGTGTGTGTGTGTTTTATACGTCTGTGTGTGTGTGTATATGTGAGTAAAAGAGTGTGTGTGCATGTATGAAGCTATGAGCAAAAGTATGTTAATATAAGGGTGTTATGTATACAGAGCAGTGAAGGGAAAAGTCGAGTGAGCATATATAGTTAGTCTGTATTAGTTGTAAGAGATGTTAATGATCAAGAGAGAATTTACTCACACGCAAAAGGCAAACAGAAATAACACTACAATGAAGAAATATATTAGTAGTTTTATGCTTAATATAATAAGAAAAGAGTCTTAATGTTTCGAATGTTAGTCCTTCATCAGAAAAGATAATGAGAAATTCAAGAAGAAATAGAAAGATAGAGGAGACTGTGCAGTGGCAGAAATAAACAGAAAATTTCTTTGAGAAAAAACTGGTCTATTGACGTCACCATCTCTTGGAAAATTGTTGTTGCTGGTCGGAAAAAAATCATTTTGTATATAGAGCATGTGTGTGTGTCTGTGTTTGTTATTCATCCATATGTGGCTAAGAGGATATGTGTGTGTATATGTAAGTTTAAGAGAGTGAGTGTGTGTGTTGTTGGTCTGTACAGAGCTGTGAAGGTAAGTGTAGAGGTGTGTGTGCGTTTGTTGGTCTGTATAAGCTGTAAGAGTGTTTTTGACCATAACAGAACCATAGGAACCTGGGAGGTGAATGAATGCGCGCATGTGTGACAGCAGAAGAAGTATGAGTGAGTAGCTTATATATATATATATATATCATCATCTTCATCATCACTGTTTTACGTCCATTCCTCCATGCTAGCATGGTTTAGACGAGTTGTCCTGTTGTGGACAATGTCAGGTCAGGTGACCATGTCTTGCTCATACAGAACTGATTTGGGCTTGATTTCTGCAACTGGATGCCCTTTCCAACACCAAACTCATTTACAGTGAGTACTGGGTGCTTTTTTACCATGGTGCCTCCACGACCACTTTAAAGTGTGGATTGGGTGATTTTTGTCGTGACACCTCCATGACCACGTTACAGTGGGAAGGGGATGGGGGCATACTGTCTATTTGCTTCAGCTTCGGCTTGTAGCCGTGGGAAGTTGGGTCTTCTGTATTACTACGTAATGCCAGAGGTCTCGATCCTGTGTTATCACCTTTGAGAGGTGTAATTGGGCAAGGTCAGCTTTTATCACCGCATCCCAGGTCTTCTTGGGTCTCCCCACTGCAAGGCTTCCATCGACTTTTAGTGCTCTGCACCTTTTTATGCAGCTGTCATCCTTCATATGCATCACATGTCCATACCAACGCAACCTCTTCTCCTGCACACAGCATTTGATTCCTCATATATATATATATAGCAAGAAATAAAAAAGAAAAATGGGGGTGGGGATAAAAAGCATGACTGAACACACGCATGCTTCTTATCCAACCCCCAATTTTTCCGTTTCTTCTTCTCACTCTCTATATATCTATTTCTTTTATTTCTCTTTCCATCTACTAATGAAGGACTAGCATTTGAAATGTTAAGACTCTTTTCCTAGTATATCAAGTGTTAAACTCATATATATCTTCATTGTACTGTATTGTTTGCTTTGTTGTTTTCCGTTTATTTTTCCCCTGTGTGTGTGCACATACACAGACATATACACACAAATATAATATTGTATAATATGGGGTAGAGATGAATCTTCTGTGTGGTCATCCATATTGCATCCTCACTAGTGCTGGTGCCATGGTAAAATGTATCCAGTTCACTCTGTAAAGTGGTAGTGTTGGTGCCATGGTCAAATGTATCCAGTTCACTCGGTAAAATGGTAGTGTTGGTGCCATGTTAAAATGTATCCAGTTCACTCGGTAAAATGGTAGTGTTGGTGCCATGTTAAAATGTATCCAGTACAGTCTGTAAAGTAGTAGTGTTGGTGCCATGTTAAAATGTATCCAGTACAGTCTGTAAAGTAGTAGTGTTGGTGCCATGTTAAAATGTATCCAGTACAGTCTGTAAAGTAGTAGTGTTGGTGCCATGTTAAAATGTATCCAGTACAGTCTGTAAAGTGGTAGTGCTTGATGTCATGATAAAATGCACTCGGTACACCCTGTAAGGTAGTTGACATTAAGAAGTGTAAGCTTGTCTTTTAGAATATTTCCTGAAACAAAATTTAATTCTACACATATGTCTGTAGACAATGGAGACAATATAGAGTAATGAGCATTCTTCAGTCATGGTTAGATAACAGCTTTACTAGAGTTGGTGTCACAATAACATTCACCTCATATGTTTTGTAAAGTGGTAGTTCTGGTTTGGGCGTAGTCCTTCCTGACACCAACCACTCTGCAGATCATACTGGGTACACTTTATCATGCCACCAAAACTTGGGTGGTTGTCATCCTTGACGCAATTAAACAGTCTTATTAACCCTTTGTTAGGCATAGTTTCTAGGGTTAGAGACCCTTCTTAACATCAACCACTTTACAGAATGTAATATTTTATCTTAGATATTTTAGTATTTAATACTTTTACTTTTTCTTGTTTTAGGATTTCCTCAAATTATTATTCAATGTCTTTCCAAATTTAAGGTATGTGTTTAATAATTTAGTACTGTCCATTGTTTTTTTAAACTCAACTAGCTGCCCCTGCCCCTTGGCTATTCCATAGTTTAACCCTTTAGCATTTAAACTGGCTGTATCCAGCCAGAATTCTCGCACCTCTTTCTGTTCAAACTGGCCATAACCGGCTGTTCATATTTATTTTAAGGTATTTTTCTCAAAATAAATATCATCAAATCTCATAGATTCGATTTTATGTGAGATAATTATATGAGGTAAAGCTTTTACCAAGAATATATAATAGTAAATATAGAGTAATGTAAATGCTAAAGGGTTAATTAGAAACAACCACCTAGTATTAAACATCAAAATTTGTTACTCGTGTCCACAATAAGACAAAACGGCCTTCTCTACTCTGTATTGTTCCTCTGCAACATAATTCCACTGCTGAGTTGTTGGCAGTATTGTATCAGTGACATAGTTGCTAAGGTGTGATGATAATTTGGATACCACAAAATAAATGCAAAATTGATATAACAGGTTATTTTTTTTGTGTGTGTTTGTACCTTCCAAATGTAATTGTTTTAGTTTCAACACACTATTTCAGATCAAGTTATTTGTCAAACATGTACAACTCTGAGATATCATCAGTATGTGATTGTATCAACCCATTTGATACCAAATTGCACCTAGTTCTATAATCCCAAACTGTTCATTTTAAAGTGTTTATATTTATTTAAAAACCTTCTCTCATCATTATCATTTTACGTCCACTTTTCCCTGCTTGCAAGGGTGGGACGGGAACTGATTCTGGCTTGATTTCTACAGCTGGATGCCCTTCCTAACACCAACTTCATTTACAGTGAGTGCTGGGTGCTTTTTTACCGTGGCGCCTACATGTCCAATTTACAGTGTGGGCTGGGTGCTTTTTTGCTGTGGCACCTCCCATGACCTCTTTGCAGTGGAATGATAGGGACCCCAGTCCTATCATCCCATTTATACAGCTGAGTAAACTGGAGCAATGTGAAATAAAGTGTCTTGCTCATAATTAATTAAATCCTTTAAGAAGAGATTGTATTCTCTGAGCACCTGTCCATAGTTAAACATTTGCAGGGAAATTTCAAATATACCGTATACACCGGTGTACAAGTCGACATTTGGAGCCTAAAAATATCTCTCCCAAACCAGGGATCGAATCGTCTGCTGAATATATAATGTGAACCTTTACCACTGAGGGGTAAACAGTGAAATTTCCTGCCTAACACTCGTACACCACTTACCATAACTCTAGTAGCAGCCTGCCACAATTACTTCCTACTGAATCTCATATTTGTTAAGTCTATTTAACATAGAAATTATAATAATATCAATGACTTGTCGTAGCTCATAGAGTAGTTTACCATAGGTTCATTAAGGTTTGGCTAGGCTGGTTACTCAGTGAGTTAGAAAATTTTACAAATTATATTTTCTTCACATGCATTTTTATTTTACAACTATTTAGTGTTTATTTCCATATTTTATATTTTGTGAAAATAAATAATGGCTAGTGCATCTAGGGCTAGGGAGATGGTAGTGCCTTATTTTTTGTGGGGTCGGCTTTTCTGGTGAATATAAACCTAAACCTAAATTTCACCTCAGAATTTTAGGGCTCGACCTATGCGCTGGATCGACTTGTATGCCGGCATATACAGTATTTAAATGAAACAAAAAAAAAAAAGAAAGGGAGAGATGGACTGACTAGACCCCAGTCTGTGTAGTGATTCCAAACATTAGCTTAATGAGAAAGTAAATCCTTGAAAATTCTTCATTATTTCAAAAATTATTTGAAAATTATAAGCAGTGTCTTTCTTTATTAATATGGTAACAAAAGGGTTAAATGAAACAAAAATTACTTTAGAGAGAGAGAATCTATTCATATAAAGAAAATAACATCAAAATTTTATTAATTTTTATCAACATTTTGGCGGCCATATTTCTAATAAAGTACATTCTATTTCAATTAATTAATGAAAAATTTAGCAATTAATTCAAATAGGAACCCTTTAAAATGGGTGGTTTTGTTTCATAGAACCAAAGCTGGTTTTGGTTAGGCTAGCATCAACAGGGCTAAACCCCCTTTGGATTAATTCATTTGTTACCAGACTGCTTGAAGCCACTCCTGGTTCTATGATACAAAACTGTTTGTTTTTTAAGTGTTTATATTTATCTAAAAACCTTCCATTAAAATTTTATGTAAGAACCTTTATTAAATTGGAACCCTTTAGAATTGGTGGTTTTGATTCATAGAACCAGAGCTGGGTTTGACCAGGCTGGTATAAAGAAAATGTTAAGACAACTTATTTTGAAGAACCCCAGGATTATATTATAGGTCCTCTTGTTCCATAGAAACCACATTTGGAAACACTATTCTAAACTCATAGTTTTCTGGATTGTTTCTAGCGAAGAAGGTTTGAGTGTGACACAGATATGTACACAGTGGCTAGATATAGCAGGTCTTCCTGTGGTAAGTATTTTATTTATTTTTTAATTCTTAACACTTCAGCATTTACATTACTCTATATTTACTATTATATTTTTGTGGTAAAGGCTTTACCTCACATAATTATCTAACATAGTATTGAATCTATAAGATTTTGATATTATTTATTTTGAGAACAATACCTTAATGTCAGTAAGAGCGGCCAGTTAAGGCCGGTTTGAACAGAAAGAGGTAAGAGAATTTTGGCCAGATACAGCCAGTTTAAATGCTAAAGGGTTAATGTTATGTACCACATGAAGCCGCATTTGTAAGACATGTTTGAAAAATTCAAAACAACACTATGATTGCAATGCATTAGAATTAAAGTCTTTATTCTAATACTGCAAATTTTCACAATGGTTTGTCCACTAATAAAAATATTATAAACATTTGAATTAACAAACCCATTTATAGATATTCTAATATTTAACTCTTAATGTCCTGCACCATATGAAACCACATTAGCATGATATTCTTGCAAAGTACAAAACTGCTATAACTACAATTCAATTCAATTTAATCCAGGGCCTTCTCTCTGGTTGACCTCCACCGCTTTCTATTTGGTTTTGGTCATATCAGAGGTGTAGCCATACTCACCACCCTTGCCAATTGCAGGTTGGTGAGGCTATTTAACTCATAATGAGGGTGAATGGCTATTAACTCTGAGTTCATCTGCCCTTTCAACAGCTCATTTTTTGTGCTGTTGGGGTTCCACTTACCCTCCTCACCAGATTGGAGCCTGGTCGGGAACCAGTTTAGTTGCAGACTATTCGACCATGAAAAATAACTACCATATATACTTGAATATAAGCCAAGGAATATGAAAATGTGACCAAAAAAAAGGTTGACTTATATACGCCATCTAAACAATTTGTTGATTAGCTACCTCAGTTTATAAATGAGAATTGCACTTTTGCCTATTTTTCAGACATAAAATAGGGGTATCGGCTTGTATTCGAGTATATACAGTACATCACATAAAAAATTTAAGTCTTTACTCTAATACTATAAATTTTCATAACAATCTATCTGTTACTAGCTGGCCCGACCGGCTGGCGCCCGGCTACCATTGGCGTGTTCTACGGGATCTATATATATATATATATATAGCTGACGTACCTAGCTTCGCTTGGATAAACAGACGATAAGCCGTCTGTATTACTGTTGTCTCGTTAACTTCCTTCTGGAACCTTCCTTTCTACCTCTCATCTTCCTTCATACATTGTTTATATGCTTACATGTTCTCTCACCCTCCCTCTCTCTGCAAATATAAAATAAACCTGTTGTGAGTTATGAATTCAGAATTTGTCGAATCTTTACTGTTGCCGAATTGTCGTTTTGAGAAATGTAATGTATTTCACTTCATTTTCTTGTCTCTCCATGTTTCTTGGTCTATTTACCTATCAGTATTTATATTAAACTTCTCGTTTAACTTCTCATAATTATGGTCGAATCTGTAGGACCTTTAGAAAAATAATCTTCTCGTTAACTTTCCACATTTCCCTCCTCCCTCCCCCACATGCCACCATTACTATTTGGTCCAATCATAATTCAGCGGCTTATAATATGTTTCCCTTACCAATTTCTTTCACAAAACCACCACCTCGGCCGTTACTCCTTAAGTTTAGACCTGGTTGCTTTTCGATATGCTAAATGGACTACAGAATTTTGAGAATCTGAAGAATCTGAACACTCAATGACAAGGTCAAAGATAAAGATAAATTCACCCCCTGTTGTTGGACGAGAATGTAAAGACTCTTTATTTCAGACACGGATGGCTAACATAACCCCCATCTCCTTCAACCCTCCCTGCGCCTCGAACCCATCCCTTCCACCCACTCAACGAAATCCAAAACTTCAGAGTTGGTACCATAAATGTAGGCACCTTAAAAGGTCACTTAAATGAGGTTGTAGAGATGCTTGAATGTAAGGAAGTTGATGTTTGTTGTGTTCAAGAGACTAGGTGGAGGGGTGGGTCTGCTAGATTCATTGTGGGTAAAAAACGATGCTATAAACTTTTCTGGGTGTGAAATGACAATGGGCTGGGTGGAGTAGGAATTATGTTAGCAGAAAAATGGGTAGATAAGGTAATTGCCGTAAATAGAGTGAAGGACAGAATAATTAAAATAAGACTAGTCCTAAACAGAACTACTGTGACAATAAATAATATCTACTTATGCACCCCAATCTGGACTACCTGGCGTTATAAAAGACAGATTCTATGAGTCGCTAATGCTCACTACCTCCCAAATAACTGACAGTGACTACATAATTATTGCTGGCGACCTAAATGATCATGTTGGACAATATTGTGACGGCTATGACGGAATCCATGGAGGCTATGGGTTTGGTACTAGAAATGAGGAAGGCTTCAGAATCCTGGAATTCTGTGACACTAATAACCTAACTGTCTGTAACACTAACTTCAAAAAATGAGACAATCACTTGATCACCTATAGATCAGAGGAACACGCCAGTCAAATAGATTATATCCTTACCAGAAGATGTGACAGTGTCTGTCGTAAACACTAAATCCCTCCCCCGTGAAGAATGCACCTCCCAATATAGCCTCATAGTTAGCGACCTCATAGTCAGGACAAGACGTACTCGACAACAGGAGGACTACTCTGAAGAGAAGAATATGGAAGTTAAAGGACCCCACAGCTCATAACAAATTTAAAAGGATATTACTTGACGCTTTTGACAGTAAGGAAGAGCAATTAGAGACGTACAATATAGAGGAACAGTGGGAATTCCTGAAAGTTAACCTGCTGAAGGCAACAGACGAAATCTGTGACTGGAGCAGGCCTATAGGCAGGAGGAGAGTAACTTGGTGGTGGAACAGTAAGTTGGAGGTGTCAATCAAGGCCAAAAAGCAGGCTTGGAAAGTATGGCGGGATGGGGGAAGTAGAGAACACTATCAAGTGGCCAAGAGAGAAGCTAGGAGACAAGTGTACTTTGCAAGAAGGGAAGCAGAGGAAAGAAAGTTCAAGCATGTTCTACAACGTGAGGACCAAAAACTATAGGGGCATTAAATTAGTTGACCAGGTCATGAAGGTCACAGAAACAGTTATAGCGCAACTAATCAGAGAGTGAATTGATCTAGATGAAATGCAGTTTAGGTTTGTGTGAGGTAAAAGTACCACAGATGCTCTTTTCCTTGTACGACAACTACAGGAGAAGTACCTAGCTAAAAGTAAACCCCTCTCTATACTTAGCTTTTGTTGACTTGGAGAAAGCCTTTGACAGAGTACCCCCGCTCCATTATCTGGTGGGCTCTTAGAAAACTAGGTGTTGATGAATGGCTTGTGAGAGCTATAAAAGCCATGTATAAAGAAACAGTCAGCAAGGTTAGAATTAACAACGAATATAGTGAAGAATTTAGCGTAAAAGTTGGTGTCCATCAAGCCTCTGTCCTTAGCCCCTCCTATTTATTATTGCCCTTCAGGCTATAACAGAGGAGTTCAAGTCTGGCTGCCCATGGGAACTTCTATATGCAGATGATCTAACTCTCATAGCTGAATCGTTGGCTGAACTAGAGAAGAAATTCCAAACATGGAAGCATGGCCTATAATCAAAAGGCCTTAAAGTTAACTTGTCTAAGACTAAAGTTCTAGTATGTAGAAAGGAAAATAGGGCACAGGTACCCTCTGGGAAAAGGCCATGCTCAGTGTGTAGGAAAGGAGTAGGCAGAAATTCAATTTTATGTCCCAAATGCAAACTATGGGTACATAAAAGATGTAGTGGGATCACAGGTAAGCTATCTTAAGAATGTAGATTTTATATGTAGCTGATGCTCAGGTGCAATAAGTAGCAAGTGCCCACAGGATACTAGCTCCTATTGCCCAGATGGTTCTATAGAAATAGTGGACACCATCCATTACCTGGGTGACAAAATCAGCAGTGGTGGAGGGTGTTCAGAAAGTACAGTGGCCAGAGTCAGAACAGGATGGAAAAAGTTCAGAGAGCTTATACCACTATTGGCCACTAAAGGTTTCTCTCTAAAAATGAAAGGCAGGCTGTATGATGCCTGCATACGAACAGCAATGTTACATGGCAGTGAGACCTGGGCATTGTGTGCAGAGGATCTGCGCAGTCTGTAGAGGAACGAAGCATGCATGCTCCGTTGGATGTGTAATAGTAATATACGTGAACGGCAAAGCATAAATGAACTAAGTGCGAAATTAGGTATAAGAGGGATCAGATGCTGTTTACTCGTGAGATGACTACGCTGGTATGGTCACGTGATGTGCATGAAAGATGACAGTTGTCTAAAAAAAGTGCAGGGCGATCAAAATTGATAGAAGTTATGGAGTAGGTAAACCCAGAAAAAACTGGGACGATTTGATAAATTCCGACCTTACACACTTACACCTCTCTAAGACAATGTCACTGGACCGAGATCTTTGGCGGTACGCAGTAATACAGAAGACCCGCCTTGCCTAAGTACATAGCGAAACCTACAGTCAGTAGGCACCTCTTAAGCAAATATACACCCATCTCACTACCCCTACTCCACCCTCCCTCTCCCACCAACACCACCCTTTCTCTGTAAAGCTATGTTGGTACCACGACATCCGGTCCAAAATAAATGAGGTGGTGCAGGTGTCACGACAAAAAAACACAGTCCACGCTGTAATGAGGCCGTGTAGGTAACACGGTAAAAACCTCCCAGTCCACACTGTAAATGTGGTTGGTGTTAGGAAGTGCATCCAGCCGTAGAAAACCTGCCAGATAGTCCTATACGAGCGAGACATGGTCACTCGACCAGTCTTGCCTCAAGTGGGACAATTCCCGTCTAAACCTATGCTAGCGTGGAAGATAGACGTTAAACGATGATGATGATGATAGTATTACTGTTGGAAATATATAGTATAGTATTACTGTTGGAAATATATAGTATAGTATTACTGTTGGAAATATATAGTATAGTATTACTGTTGGAAATATATAGTATAGTATTACTGTTGGAAATATATAGTATAGTATTACTGTTGAAAATATATAGTATTACTGTTGGAAATATATAGTATAGTATTACTGTTGAAAATATATAGTATAGTATTACTGTTGAAAATATATAGTATAGTATTACTGTTGGAAATATATAGTATAGTATTACTGTTGGAAATATATAGTATAGTATTACTGTTGAAAATATATAGTATTACTGTTGGAAATATATAGTATAGTATTACTGTTGGAAATATATAGTATAGTATTACTGTTGAAAATATATAGTATTACTGTTGGAAATATATAGTATAGTATTACTGTTGAAAATATATAGTATAGTATTACTGTTGGAAATATATAGTATAGTATTACTGTTGGAAATATATAGTATAGTATTACTGTTGAAAATATATAGTATTACTGTTGGAAATATATAGTATAGTATTACTGTTGAAAATATATAGTATAGTATTACTGTTGAAAATATATAGTATAGTATTACTGTTGGAAATATATAGTATAGTATTACTGTTGGAAATATATAGTATAGTATTACTGTTGAAAATATATAGTATTACTGTTGGAAATATATAGTATAGTATTACTGTTGGAAATATATAGTATAGTATTACTGTTGAAAATATATAGTATTACTGTTGGAAATATATAGTATAGTATTACTGTTGAAAATATATAGTATAGTATTACTGTTGGAAATATATAGTATAGTATTACTGTTTGAAAAATATAGTATAGTATTACTGTTGAAAATATATAGTATTACTGTTGGAAATATATAGTATAGTATTACTGTTGAAAATATATAGTATTACTGTTGGAAATATATAGTATAGTATTACTGTTGAAAATATATAGTATAGTATTACTGTTGAAAATATATAGTATAGTATTACTGTTGGAAATATATAGTATAGTATTACTGTTGGAAATATATAGTATAGTATTACTGTTGGAAATATATAGTATAGTATTACTGTTGAAAATATATAGTATAGTATTACTGTTGGAAATATATAGTATAGTATTACTGTTGAAAATATATAGTATAGTATTACTGTTGAAAATATATAGTATAGTATTACTGTTAAATATATAGTATAGTATTACTGTTGAAAATATATAGTATAGTATTACTGTTAAATATATAGTATAGTATTACTGTTGAAAATATATAGTATAGTATTACTGTTAAATATATAGTATAGTATTACTGTTGAAAATATATAGTATAGTATACTGTTGGAAATATATAGTATAGTATTACTGTTGAAAATATATAGTATAGTATTACTGTTGAAAATATATAGTATAGTATTACTGTTGAAAATATATAGTATAGTATTACTGTTGAAAATATATAGTATTACTGTTGGAAATATATAGTATAGTATTACTGTTGAAAATATATAGTATTACTGTTGGAAATATATAGTATAGTATTACTGTTGAAAATGTATAGTATAGTATAATATTACGGCCGACCGAACTAGAAACTGCTAAATGGGTGGCCACCTTCTTGTCACTCTGCCTTTTCAGCTCCATGGATTATATTCCTTTGTTAAATTTCGAATACCTGATGTCACCAGATTCATACTGAACCCAGTCACTGAAATGTTCATAGTATAATAAACCTTTAAGGAATTACACCAGTATGGCCTCCTGTTATTTTATAATAATTAACTTTGTACTTACACCACAAATAACAAACGAACATGCGTGAGTTGCATTACGTCGAGTGCTCTCCCTAATATTACATCGAGGTTGACCATACGGAATGACCAGTTCTATCCAGTGGTGAATCAACAAACATAAATAAATATATATATATATGCACACCTATATATTTATTGCAGCCTTTACTGGACTATAGAATACCATCAGAGCTACAGCTTATCAATGATGTATGCAATCAGGTTAGAACTTTTAATTTTTTTTACTTTCACCCATTTCACTCATTTGTTGCCCTGTTTGTAATAAAATACACTACCCCATCTTGTACTGAGCTGTTGTTTAGCATTAGAGCAGTCTATAGTAGTCTAGCTGTTGAGTGGAGACAATACTTGCTAATGGAGATGGCACCCAATAAAGGGTGTGACATCATTCACTAATGAAGAATATCCTGGTCCTAGGTCCAAGACCAGCATTTGCCTGTGTATGTAAACCCCCTCTCCATGCCACCGATGTTGTCCAAGAGAAAGGCATAGTCTGTTACAGCTTGGCACCAATGTCGTTGCATCTTATATATACACTATATTTACACACTTTATAAAATATTGTCCAAGGGAAAGACAAATGCTGGCACCAGTGTCATCACAACTCATATATACACTATATAAACATGATATATATATAATATATATTTACAACAACATAAACACTATATATACACTACACATGATGTCCAAAATAAAGGTATAATCTGAAACAGCTTGGCTTCAATGTTGTTGCAACTCATATATACATTATATATAGACTATATATATATATAATATATATACAACTACATAAACTCTATATATACACTGTACACATATTCAGTATATATATATATATATATATACACACATACACACACAACATATACTATATATGATGTCCAAAGGAAAGGCAAAGGTTGATATAGCTTGGCTCTATTGACATCACGACTCATTTCTGAAGCTGTTTGAACTGGAACAACATGAAATATAGTGTCTTGCTCAATGACACATGCCACCTGGTCAGGGAATTGAACTCATGACCTAAACATGCTAAACACGAAGTCACATGTCTTCACAACTATAAACTAATTAGTAATTAAATAGATAATATTGGTTTCTAATTTAGGCCTAAGGCCAACAATTTTTGGGAAGGGGAAAGTCAGTCGTATCGACCCCATAAAGATGAAAGGCAAAGCTAACTTTGGTGGGATTTGAACTCAAAACGAAAAGGGATCTAACTCTATGCCATGGAGCATGGTGTCCGGCGCTCTACCAATTACTGCTAGTCCGCCACACTAATTAAATAGATAATAATTGTTTCTACTTTAGGCACAAGGCCAGCAATTACCCAGTGCATTACTGGTACTTTATTTCATCGACCCCCGTAAGGATGAAAGGCAAAGTCAACCTCGGCAGGATTTGAACTCAGATCGTAAAGGGACGTAACTATGCTGGAAAGCATGGCGTCCGACACTACCGATACTGCCAATCCACCACCCTTTAATTAAATAGATAATAATAGTTGTTTTGATTTTCAGGTAAAGATCATTGAAAAATATTATGTACAGAAGAATTCGAAACCACTGCAAGGTTGTGCTCCAGATTCTCCACATATATTCACCTTCAAACCTGTGTGTATAATTTCTTTTTTATTTCTGGTTTGAGTTTTCATAAAATTAATAAGTTATTCATCATTATCGTGACTACCACCATCATATATTACACGTGTGTATGTATATATATATATATATCATCATCATCATCATCATCATCAACGTTTAATGTCCGTGTTCCACGCTTGCATGGGTTTGGACGGGGGTTTTCCCACTTGAGGCAAGAGTGGTTGTCTTGCTCGCATAGGACTATCTGGCGGGTTTTCTACAGCTGGATGCCCTTCCTAATACCAACCACATTTACAGTGTGGGGCTGGGAGGTTTTTACCGTGTTGCCTACACGGCCACATTACAGCGTGGACTGTCTGGCAGGTTTTCGACAGCTGGATGCCCTTCCTAATATATATATATATATATATATATACAGAGAGATATCCACAGTAAGTTGTGGGGTCTAGTCTGCATGAAGAACAGAACTCAATGTAATCCATATGTTGAAAATGTTATAGGTTAAAATAAATCTGATAATTTGTAACTAACCTTACATAGATCGATAACGAAGTATGGTTACGATGTATTATCATCACCTAGAAACGATTGTAAAGCAGTGAAGTATATTTCTAATGACTTGAATTTTTATTTCATTGTTTTAACTTATATATATATACATATCAAATTATAAATGTGAGGAAAGAATAAACAAAGAATTACCTATTTTTTTTCTTCAAAGTCCCTACTGGAGTTTCATCGACCATTTTGCAATATCGTATCAATGATGTGCACCAATGGTGGCGTATGCCACATTTGCTAGAAAAAGCAGCCACCACCCGCCTAATTAACCAAAAAGGTAGTTTGGACAATAAAGCAAAAAGATTGCGTGTCTTAATACTATATATATATATATATATATATATATATATATATATATATATATATATTGGTCGTGTAGGTGTCACGACAAAAAGGTGGTTGGCATTAGGGGGGCATCCAGTCATAGAAACCAAGCTAAAATCAGCCCTGTATGAGCAAAACACGGTCATCTGATCTGGCTTGTCTCACAATGGGGAAACTAGTCTAACCTATGGATGTTCAACAGTGCTGCTGCTGCTGCTGACGGCGGCGACGACGACGATTTATTTAAATTGTTGGGATACAACAAGCAAATATTTTTATAACTGATATAAAGCACTCAACAAATTATTGTAGTAAAAATACGATATATTAACAAATGGAAACTATATTTATAAAACCATATTTATTTCATTATACATATTTCAAGGACACCAAGTTAAATTATGGTGTGCTTTCATCAGATAAACTATCCGGGAGCTTCCAACAGAAATGGTCGCATTCTTTAAGGGTATGTCAATATTTATTTATAAAACTGATCTATATTATATTTTATCTGATGAAAGCACACCATAATTTAACTTGGTGTCCTTGAAATATGTATAATGAAATAATTATAGTTTCCATTTGTTAATATATCGTATATATATATATATATATATATATATATATATATAAGTAATCTCCCCTTAATAGATAATGTAGTGTCAAGGGAAACAATTCATAAAAATTACTAGCATGCTAAAGGTTAACACATGAACCAACCATTTCATTCCATTTCTGTTCACAACATCCATCACTGGCTTTATTCCTATTTACCTCTGCAATTCATTGTTTATTTTATATTATATCATACAGATTAAATGATAATATGAAGTAATATATTCATGAACATTATTCTATAATTTTGTGACAAATTAGAAATAACTATTTTATAGCATCTGCACATGAGCACACCACTCTTTATATTAACTTTAGTCTTTCAGCAATTTGTAAAAGGCTGAGAGATTGGCTATGTATATGTTTTTTTTTTTTACATTTAAAACTGTAATTCAGCTATCTGTTTAATTTAAGATAGTAAGAGTTGTCACGGTCTCTTGGCTTCATGGTTCAAAGCACCTAGCCGGTATCTGGGAGATACAAGGTTCGATTCCTTGTGGCTGATGACTTCTTTTTCCCTCTTTAAGGGTCTTCACCCTATTTTATAAGCTATTTTATAGCATCTCTGCACATAAGTGCACCACACTTTATATTAACTATTGTTTTTATTTATTTTTTAATAAACCTACTTGAAGGTTTGTCAGGATCAAATTGTGCTGTTTCTGGAATTACTGCTTAATGTTGCCCTTCCAAAGAATGTCCTCGACAAAATACGTGAAAAGTTTGCAATTCCTTGTGCTAATCCTGATGTATGTATTATTAGATTTTATTGTAGTTTTTTTAAGTAGAGCATGTAAAAATAATGGTCAATTAATCATTAGTGTCATCATCATCATCATCACCGTTTTACGTCCGTTCTTCCACGCTAGCATGGGTTAGATGGGTTGTCCTGTTGTGGGCAGTGTCTGGTCGGCTGACCATGCCTTGCTCATACAGGAACTGATTTGGCTTGATTTCTACAGCTGGATGCCCTTCCTAACACCAACCTCATTTACAGTGAGTGCTGGGTGCTTTTTCGTGGCGCCTACACGTCCACTCTACAGTGTGGGCTGGGTGCTTTTTTGCCGTGGCACCTCCACGACCACCTTGCGGTGGGGGGTGTGGGGGCATATTGTCTATATGCTTCAGCTTGTACCCATGGGAGGTCGGGTACTCTGTATTACTGTGTGACGCCAGAGGTCACGGTCGTGTGTCATTGCCTTTGAGAGGTGTAATTGGGTAAGGTCGGCTTTTATCACCTCATCCCAGGTCATCTTGGGTCCCCCCACCCCGCGGTTTCCATCAACTTCTAGTGCTCTGCACCTTTTTATGCAGCTGTCATCCTTCATACGCATCACATGTCCATACCAGCGCAACCGCCTCTCCTGCACACAGCATTTGATTCCTCTTATGCTCAGTCTCTCTCTCAATTCATTTATGCTTTGTCGTTCACGTATATTACTGTTACACATCCATCGGAGCATGCAGGCTTCGTTTCTCTCTAATCTACGTAAGTCTTCCACCTTCAGCGCCCAGGTCTCACTACCATGCAACATTGCTGTTCGGATACACGCATCATACAGTCTGCCTTTCATTCTGAGGGAGAAGCCTTTTGCAGCTAGCAGTGGTAGTAGTTCCCTAAACTTCTTCCATCCCGTTCTTACCCTAGTTATTGTACTTTCTGAACACCCACCTCCGCTGCTAATTCGGTCACCTAGGTAGCAGAAGCTGTCTACTGTTTCTACAGAGCCCTCCCAGAGATTGGTGGTACTTGTTTTCTGTGGCTGTTTGCTGCTTGCTGTCTCAGCACAGCTGCTGCATGTGAAGCCTACATTCTTAATTAAGCTTCCTGAGATACCGCTACATCTCTTGTGTACCCATTGTTTGCATTTGGGGCAGAGAATGGAGTTCCTACCTACACCTTTCCTACATACTGAGCAAGGCCATTTCCCTGAGGGGATCTGGGTTCTGTTTTCTCGTCTACTTACAAGGACCTTAGTCTTTGTCATGTTGACTTTGAGACCCTTTCTTTCTAGTCCCTGCTTCCAAGTTTGGAATTTATTCTCTAGTTCTACCATAGATTCAGCTATGAGTGCGAGGTCATCAGCATACAGGAGTTCCCATGGGCATCCGGTCTTAAACTCCTCCGTTATTGCCTGCAGGACTATGATGAACAGGAGGGGGCTAAGAACAGAGCCCTGGTGGACCCCAACCTGTACGCTAAATTCCTCGCTATACTCATTGCTAATCCTAACTTTGCTGACTGCTCCCCTATACATGGCTTGTACCGCTTTCACAAGCCATTCATCTACTCCTAGTTTTCTAAGAGCCCACCAGATTACAGCACGTGGAACTCTGTCAAAGGCTTTTTCAAGGTCGACAAATGCCAAGTAGAGTGGCTTACTTTTAGCTAGGTACTTTTCCTGTAACTGCCTCACAAGGAAGAGGGCATCAGTGGTGCCTCTTCCTGGTACAAACCCAAATTGCATCTCGTCTATTTTCACCCGGTTCCTACTCAACTGTGCTATAACTCTTTCTGTTACTTTCATGACCTGGTCCATCAACTTTATACCTCTATAGTTTCCTCTATCTAGTGCATCGCCTTTACCTTTGTAGCAGTTGACAATGATGCTACTGCACCAATCTTTTGGTATGACACCTTCTAGTATTACCTGGTTAACAATACGTGTGGTTATAGTGTGACCTACAGACCCAGATGCCTTCAGCATCTCGGCAGCTATACCCGATGGACCGGTTGCCTTCCCCATCTTCATATCTTTGATTGCCTTACTTACTACGTTGCTGCTGACTTGTACTGCTGGCCCCTCTATAGGGTCTACTTGGGGTAGGGTCTCTTTTTCCCATGCATTCTCCTCATTTAGTAATCTATCATAATGACTCTTCCATGCATCTTTCTTCTCAGCACTTGTGAGGGCAAGCTCACCTTTATCATTCCGGATACACTTCTCTCCAATGACATCACAACTATCTCTGACACACTGCCTCGCAATCTTGAATACCTCCTGTTTCTGGTCCTCACGTTGCAAAATATGCTTGAATTTTCTATCCTCTGCTTCCCTCCTAGCTAAGTATACTTGTCGCCTAGCTTCCCTCTTGGTCTCTATGTAATGTACCCTGCTCCCCCCGTTCTTCCATTCTTTCCATGCCTGTCTCTTGGCCTTAACTGCTTCATCTACCTTATTGTTCCACCACCAAGTCACTCTCCTCCTGCTTGAGGTCTTATTCCAGCCACAGACCTCATCCGTCACCTCTAGTAAATTATTTTTTAGGAACTCCCAGTTCTCTTCTACATTAAATGTCTCTATCTGTTCTTCTTTACTGTCGTAGGCGTTGAGTAAAATATCTTTAAATCTGTTACTGGTTGAGGGGACTTTCAGCTTCCAGATCTTTCTTCTCCAGGTTGGCCTCTGTTTCCAGGTTCGTCTAGTTCTGACCGTGAGGTCGCTGACAACTAAGCTATGTTGGGATGTACATCACTAGGGAAGGCTTTTGTGTTTACGACCGTCCATCTGTCACGTCCTCTGATGAGGATAAAATCTATCTGACTGGAGTGCTCCCCTGATCTATAGGTGATCAGGTGGTTGTCGGGTTTTTTAAAGTTTGTGTTACATATCGACATGTCATTGGCGTCGCACAATTCTAGAAGTCTGAATCCTTCCTCATTTCTTGTGCCAACCCCATGGCCTCCATGTACTCTATTGAAGCCGTCGCAGTGTTTACCTACGTGTCCGTTAAAATCTCCTGCGATGATTAGGAAGTCATTGTCGTCTGTTAGAGCAGTAGTGTGCATTAGGGACTCGTAAAACCTATCCTTAAGTTCGTCTGGCAGCCCCGATTGGGGTGCGTAAGCTGATATTATTGTGGTAATTGTTTTATTCAGGACTAGTCTGAGTTTAATGATTCTTGCATTTACCCTGTACACTGAAATTACTTTATCTACCCACTTGTCAGCTAGTAGTATACCTACACCACCCATCCCATCGTCATTTCCCACCAAGAAAAATTTGTAGCACTCTGGCAGACTCTCCTCTCCATCTAGTCTCTTGCACACAGCATACATCAATTTCCTTTCGCTCTAGCATTTCTACGATTTCTCCTGCTCTTCCTTTCATTGAGCCTACATTGATGGTACCAACTCGGAGTTTTGGGCATTTGTCGACACTCGTAGGGAAGGGTCTCTGGGTTGGCGCTTCACATGGGTGCTTGGTAGCTCGCAGATTCATATTTCATCTATTGATTCAGAGTTGCTCAAATTTATTCTCAGCTCATCCATCCATAACGGTGGGAAAATTGAGGGCTAGAAGAACAGTGGTGGTGGGATAATAGCAGGGTGTGTTGGGCTGCGACAGGGGAGGAGAGAGTTAGTTAGGTAGTAGTAGTAGTAGTAGTAGTAGCAGTAGCAGCAGTAGAAATGGCATGCTGAGGTTTGATTGGTCGAATAGGCTATGGTGGTGTGAGGGGGTGGGTGGGAGAGAAATTGTGAGGTAGGCACTGAGGGTCGCCGTCAAGGCTAACAAACTTAAATAACCGATAGAGTAGAATACCGCGTGGCAAATAGCCGAAATAATACAGCAAAAACCAATAATAATAATAATAGCGTCATAAGAGCTAAGATACCTTCGAAAAATTTGTATGGATGGGTGGCTGGAACGAATCCAAATCAACTCTAGTGATTCATTTTAGCAGATAAGGATAAAGTGTCTTATCTCTTCAATAGCTTCAAGATGAGTGAGGTGGAATTGGCGAAAGGGAGGTAATGGGTGGCTTAGAGATAGGGTAGCCATCATAGAGAGAGATAGAGAGGGGGGCACTGAGGGTCACCGTCAAGGCTAACAAGCTTAAATAACCGATAGAGTAGAATACCGCGTGGCAAATAGCCGAAATAATACAGCAAAAACAGCAATAATATTAATAATTGTATATAATAATAGTGTATCCTTTTAAATTAATTTTAAGTATAAAATATCACTTAACTCTTTATTCTATAATGCTCAATCCACTATTTTAATGTGGTCGTGTAGATGTCATGACAAAAAGCAATAATATCTTGCTAATGAGTTTTCATGTGGTGCAGGACATTAAGTGAGAAAACTATTCAAACAGTATCTCTCATGCTTTTGAGGCATTATCCCTATTAATATGATGGTCGATTGGCAGTATCGGTAGAGGGTCAGACGCCATGCTTTGCAGCGAAGAGTTCGGCCCTTTATGGTCTGAGTTCAAATTCCGCCGAGGTTAACTTTGCTTTTCATCCTTACGGGGTCTATAAAATAAAGTACCAGTAATACACTGGGATAATTGCTGGCTTTGTGCCAAAAGTAGAAACAATTATTAATGATAATTTGATAGCAACCATTAACATTTATTCCCATATTTCTTATGAAATACACTACTTAGGATTTTCAAATCATTTTGAAAGTAACCTAGAGTGCGGAAGATTAAATAATATAACTAACATTTTTTTGTCATTAAGCTCATGTTTGTAGTGTAACTTAATATAGTTTCTAACATTATGATGGAAGGTTTTTAGATAAATATAAGCACTTTAAAAAGAAATGAAGGCAGTCTCAGGCAGTTTAGGTTAAATGATGAATATGGCATTCAATGAGCAATGATAAAATTCTAATAAAGAATTGTCTGCTCATTAGAATTTGTTTAGTTTCTCGTGAAAATGTTTTACAAGTTTTAAAATATAAATTTGCATTCATCATTCTCTGAGCACAATGCTGGAGTTATCTATAAGCTATAACTTGAGGCTACACATCCACAAAGGGGATGGGGTCATTAAAAACATTTTTTTATTTTATCATTAGTTTTTATTCTTTAACACTAAATCATCAAACATTTTATATATATATATAATATTTATGCTTTATCATTAACATTAATATAAAAAATAATAATCATGTATAATTATTTAGAATTTTTATATAAATAATAATGAAAATTGTGTACAGTGCTCAGGTGCACTACAACTCATCAAAGGTGCATGTATAGTATGTAGAATAATGTACAAATGTCAGGAACGTGAACAGTGTATGGGTCATGATATACAAACAGTTACATGCATGTGTGTATATGGAGGGAGAATATCAGGCGTATTGTTGGCAAATTTTGGGAAGCATGGGGCCTCACATTTCATGCAGCTTAGAGCCTCAGCAGGTGAAAGTCCTGCTCTGACTGAGTTAACATAAATTGTTATTATAGTCATTTATATTGTGAGAGCTACGTTTCAAAGTTCTAATTTTCTCAATGTTTCTAAAGTTAAAACTATTATTAGCTGATACTTTATTGTCAAATTCATTTAAAAAGGTACATTTATGATTTGAAAAAAAGGAACCAAGCAAGATGGTGGGAACGTCCACGAGCTCAGTTGGTCTCACTTGTTCCAGCTGGTTCAATTGAAGAAAGTTGCTTCTGGAAGTCACAACTGAGGACTCTGCCCCCATGACCCTCATAGGAATATGTGGGCAAAGAAGAAGAAAAGGGTGGCAAATTGGCACTTATTAGAACAATAGATTAAATGCCTTGATATTGGTTCCAGCTCCCTGTTCTCTGAGTTCAAATCTCACCAAAGTCAACTTTTGAGGTCAATAAATAAAGTGGATAAAGCTGGATTGAGGGGATTTATTAAAGAATCAGACAGGAGGCTGATCTAGCTCTGTGTATTAGAGTTCAAATTCCACCTCCTCTGCCATGAATTGTGACTGAACCCATGCTAGCATAGAAGATGGACGTTAAATGATGATGATGATATAATTATCAGTAATGGAAAAACCAATGGAAATATAGTTTTCTTGGTCCAATCTGACAATTGGTTCCTTTCCTTTTTTTTCTTTTTTTAATAATTAAATCAATTCTTTTTACATAATTAATTATTTTCATGAAGTATTTATTTAATAAAATTAAATTAAAAACATGCATTTTGTTTTTAAAATCATCCTTTGTATTGCAGATACAACACAGATGGTGTGAACTCTTAATTAAAAATAAATATTCAAAATTTTATGGAGATATTAAGAATTTTCTCGTACATCATCAGGCAAGTGCTATTAAAATCATCATTATCATCATTGTTTTTATGTCCATTTTTCCATGCTCGCATGAGTTGGATAGGTTCTTTTCAGCACAGCATCTCTCCACTCGACTTGTTGCATTCCTTCATCATCATCTCTATGAGTCTCAGCAATTTGAGATCAGCTCTCACCACTTTCTTGGTCTTCCTCTTCTGTGGCTTCCTTCCACTTGGGTTTCCTGGCACTTCTTCACCCAATAATCATAATCCATGCACATCCCATGTCCGTACCAACACAGTCTTCTCTCTTCCACACTATTCTGAATTCATCTTAACCCTTTAGTGTTCAAACCGCCCAAAATTGGCCGAAATTATTTCCCCTTCATTTGTTCAAACTGCCCGAAAACACCTACACTAAAATATCGTTCTAAAAATAAACAAACCATCATCAAAATCTCATCAATTCGAGACTACTGCGAGATTAGGCGCTTATTGCGAAAATTAACACTTAATATAGTGAAACAAGCTAAAACAACACGTGTTTTTTTAACTTTGAAAGTAGAACAAATTTTTTTTATTAACATGGCTTCTGAAAGTAGCGATACCGACTTTGAAGGTTTTACACACGACGACATTCAGAATGAACAAGATAATATTAGTGATATATCATCAAATGAATCTGATGTTTATGTTTCTGAAATTTCGCCCAACAAAGATTGTTATTTTGAAAGTGAAAGCGAAGCAGATCTCCAGGGCGCCAGATAGATATTTCAGCAACATGGTCGAAAAATACCACACCAATACATATTCCCGATTTTGTTGAAAATACTGGTCCACAGCATATATTACCTCCCGATGCTAAAGCACTGGATTATTTCTTTTTGTTTTTGCCACAAACTTTCTTCGAAGTTGTGGCAAAAGAGACGAATCGATATGCCCAACAGCAGATTTCATATCGAAGAAAACCCGATCAGTTATGGCGACCTACAGATGCAGAGGAGATGCAAGCGTTTTTTACCATAAACATTATGTTTGGTATAAAACAATTTCCAAAACTGGAATTACTGGAGCACTGATATATCGAGTATTATGCCAAAAACAAGGTATTTGAAATTAAACCAATATTTGCACCTGGTTGATACTTCAAATGCCCCTGGTAGAAATGATTTCAATTATGACCCTCTGTATAAAGTTCGACCAGTAATTAAAATGCTCTCGGAAAAATTTAAAACAGTGTATATACCTGGGAAAAATCTTAGTTTTGATGAAGCTATGATTGGGTATAAAGGTAGGATTCATTTTAGACAATACATGCCAGCTAAACCCACTAAATGGGGCATTAAGGTGTGGGAACTCTGTGAATAGGATACAGGCTACTGTGTAAACTTTGATGTTTACACAGGAAAGAAACACAACGGAGAGAGAAAATATAGCTTGGGGTACGATGTTGTGTGGTCTCTGACTGAGCCCTTCCACTCTCAACACAGACATATAATTTTGATCGTTTTTTTCCTTCAGTGCGTCTAGCAGAAGATCTTGCCCTCGTAAATACGTACACCTGCGGTACAATAATGGGGAATCGCAAAGGGCTACCCCAAGAAATGAAAGTCACAAAATTTAAAAAGAGAGGGGACATTCTCCAAGTGCAAAAAGGGAACTAGTTAGCCACATTGTATAAAGACAAGCGGCAAATTTTGTTCCTATCGTCTAACCAACAACCATAATAAATATATGGGTGGGGTTGACAAATCCGACCAATATTGCGCCTACTACCCAGTTGGACGCCCTGGGAAGAAATGGTGGAGATATATCTTGTGGTTTTTAGTGAATTTAACCATTGTGAATTCTTTTATTGTATTCACTAAAAACCACAAGAATCCGCCACCACCAAAGGACTACTGCCACATGAAATTTCATGTAGACGTTGCCTCTCAGCTACATGGAGGATATACTTCTTGCAAACACAAAGCTGGGGGAAAGTCGAAATTATCTGAGGTAAACACGGAAAATATTGATTTTCACAAAGTGGAGAAAATTAACGGGAGGAAGAAGGTTTGCCGAATGTGCGCTTTGCAAAAGAGAAAAACTGTTAAAGGTTAGGTTATGGAATTCAAACCACGTTTATGTGTTCTTTTTGCAAAATGCCATTATGTAAAGGCTGTTTTGGCCAATTTCACGATAGAAATATTGTCTGACAATATTGAAAAAAATATTTTAAAAATATATTGGAACACATTAGATACAAAAACACCTGTGTCACACCTGCATCACACCTGTTAATGAACTTATATATTGGGCACATTCTGTTATATGCTAGCGTTGAAGAACGGACGTAAAACGGTGATGATGATGATGATGATGAAATCCACTGAGTACATTGTGTAAGAGTACATTGCCAATATTATTTTGATTGGTTAAAGAGTTTTATACATTTTTTTCAATGAAAATATTTGCATGAAATGTAGAGACAGACTAAAACCGTGTACTGATTATACCTGCATTTTAAATTAATTCACCTGTTCGGAAATGTGCTAAAATTGTTGGAAGTCAACATCTAGGCCATTGTTGGATATTCTTTGTAATAAATCTAGCAGGTAAGTCAGATAAATTTTTTTTATTTTTGTGTTTATCCATAAAGTCATTACTTTTACACCTGTTAATTAATTTCACCTGCCCATAAAAGTCAAATTTAACAAAAAAAAATTGGTAAAAATATACAATTGTAAATTATTGATATTTTAACATCTACTGACAAAATTTCAAGTCTGCACATAGAAAATTAAGAAAATTACAAACAAATAAAATTGATAACCCTCTTGAGTATGATTAACTCAAAATAAATGCGAACAGATAAGCATGACGTTTGAAAATTAATGCGAATGCTAAAGGGTTAAACCTAGTTTCTCCCTCAGTTTGTCCAAACTCTGCCTTTCTCTCACATTTACACTGCACATTCAATGAAGCATGGCTGCTTCATTTCTCTCTAGCCTACATATATCCTCTACAGTCACTGCCCATGTTTCACTACTATGCAGTATCTCACTTTGCACATAAGCATTATACAGCCGTCCTTTTCTATGTAGGGAGAAAACTTTTGTTGTCAACAGTGGGAGTAACTCTCTAAATTTCTTCACAGGGTTAGAACAAGATGGAAGATTTAAAATCCCCTTTAATTAGGACACCTGGATCAAGACTTATAGATAAAGAGGAGGGATTTTGTAATTCCTGTCCTCTAGCTTCCATATAACAGAGGACTTCAGAATTGTTAATTTTGGGCAAACACAAAGACATGGTACAAGAATGGGAAATTTGATTGCAACCCAGCTGTAACTGAAACTATCCATTTTAACCCCTTAGCATTTACATTACTCTCTATATATATTATTGTATTTTGTGGTAAAGGCTTTATTTTACATAATTATCTCACATAATATGGAATCTATGAGATTTTGATATTATTTATTTTGAGAACAATACCTTAACATCAGTATGAACAGCCGATTTGAAGAGAAAGAGGTGAGAGAATTCTGGCCGGATACAGCCGGTTTAAGTACTAAAGGGTTAAATTAAAATCATCCCACGTAATTTTATATAAGTGGACTCTTCAGTTGTGTCAAAGGTATGACAATCTCTCCTCTTAGTGACATGAAACACCCTGTAAAGTTTTAACTGTTTCGTTACGATATTTCTAATGGAAGACACTATGATTTTCAAGTAATTTTGAAAATAATCAAAAACTAGGAGAGATTCAGTAACTTCAGTAAGCTAGAATTTGGAATGTAATTTAACAAAGATGCTTACATAAAATTATGATGGAAGGTTTTTAGATAAATATAACCCCTAAAACCAAACAGTTTTAGATCCTAGAACAGGTAGTATGGTATTAAAAGGATTAAAGTGTTTATATTTATCTAAAACCCTTTCATCATAATTTTATGTGAGAACCTTTCTTAAGTTATGTTCTAAATACCAGTATAACCCTCTCGGGAGTTAAATCTTGAAGGATTTATTAAGATTAATAATTATTTCATTACTAAGATAGTAACTTAACATATGGTTCTTATATAAAATTATGTTGGAAGATCATCATTTTATGTCTGTTGTCCTACGCTTGCTGGATTTGATGGGTCAGTACAGCATCTTTCCACTTGTTGCGTTCCTTTGTCATCTCCTCTATGAGCTTTAGCGATCTGAGATCAGCTCTCATCACTTCCATCCAGGTCTTCTTTGGTCTTCCTCTACTGCGGCTTCTCTCCACTAGGATTACTTAGCACTTCTTCACCCAATGATCATCATCCATGCATATCATGTCCATACCAATGCAGTCTTTTCTGTACACTATTTCTGATTTTTATTATACTCAGTTCATCCAAGCTCTGTTGTTCTCACACATTAACATTGCACATCCATTGAAGCATGTTTGTCTCATTTCTCTCTAGCTTTCACATGTCCTCTGCCCATGTCTCACTACCATGCAGCATGGCACTTTGCACACAGGTGTCAAACTTTCATTTGTAAGGGAAAGCCTTTGTTGTTAGCAGGAATAGCAGATTCCACTCTTGAGATGTTTAACTATTAAAGACTAATTAACCATTAATTGATATTAAACTACTCCTTAATTTGTCGAGTTGTATCAGACTGCTTTTTGGCTGCTATTTCTAGCGGGATTATAAGCCTGTCACATATATATTCACCTAATATATTAACCCTTTAGGATTTACATTACTCTATATTTTCTATTCTATTTTCATGGTAAACACTTTACCTCACATAATTACCTCATTTAATATCGAATTTACGAGATTTTGATATTATTTATTTTGAAAACAATACCTTAACATCAGTATGAGCGGCTGGTTACTGACACTTTGAACAGAAAGAGGGGAGAGAATTCTGGCCGGTTATGGCCGGTTTAAATGCTAAAGGGTTAAGGGATTTTTGATGACATAGTAGTTCAACTACACAACATGCATTTTTATTGAGCATGCTGCCTCGGCAAATGAAACAGTGTATATCATTTCTTGGTCAATATTCTCTTAGGTTTTGAAGAATTTAAACTCCCCTGAAGAGTATTGCAGACTCTTCAATTAGTGATGGTTCCAATAAGAATTCTTCCACCATAGTAGGGAGATCTTTATATAAGTGAGTTTAGATAAAATATTTTTTTTGTCTATCTGGTTTGTACTCCCATAAATATTTTTTTTTTCTCATTTAAATTTAATGTATATTGCTTCTCTGAGTGATTCCACTCATTGAGATGTTTAAGTATTAGAGAATAATTAATCTTTAATTAATATATATATATATATATATATATAAGAACCTTCCATCATAAGTTTATGTAATGTAAAAACTTTTGTTGTGTTTCAAACACCAGCTTAACCCTTTAGCATTTACATTACTTTGTCAAATGTCATGTTTATCTATTCACATTATTTTTAGTTAATCATACTCAAGAGGGTTATCAACTAAATTTGTTTGTAATTTTCTATGTGCAGACTCGAAATTTTGTCAGATGTTTAAATATCAATAATTTACAATTATTTATTTTTACCTGATTTCTTTTCTTTTGTTAAATTTGAATTTTATGGGTAGGTGAAATTAATTAACAGGTGTAAAAGTAATGACTTTATGGATAAGCACAACACTTTAAACTTTAAGTGGATATAGCCAGAGAGCTGGAATGAATACCATAAAGCATTCTATCTGACATTCTAGCGACTCTGTCAGTTTGCCTACACACACACACACATATATATATATATATATATACAAACATAAATAATATATACATATATATATATATATATATATATATATATGTATGTATATATGTATGTATGTATATGTATATATGTATGTATGTATATGTATATATGTATGTATGTATATATGTATATATATATATAATATATATATATATATATATGTATGTATATATGTATATATATATATAATATATATATATATATATATGTATGTATATATGTATATATATATATAATATATATATATATATATATGTATGTATATATGTATATATATATATAATATATACAGGTAAGCTAACTAAGAACATAGATTTTACATGTGGCCGGTGCTCTGGTGCAACAAGTAGCAGCAAGTGCCCACAAAATACTAGCTCCTTCAACTGCGCAGAGGGTTCTATAGAAATAGTGGACAGCTTCCGTTACCTGGGTGACAAAATCAGCAGTGGGGGAGGGTGCTCTGAAAGTACAGTAGCTAGAGTCAGAACTGGATGGAAAAAGTTCAGAGAGCTTATACCACTATTAGCCGCTAGAGGGTTCTCCCTAAAAATGAAAGGCAGGTTATACGATGCCTGCATACGAACAGCAATGCTGCATGGCAGTGAGACCTGGGCATTGTGTGCAGAGGATATACGCAGACTAGAGAGGAACGAAGCTTGCATGCTCCGCTGGATGTGCAATAGTAATATACGTGAACGGCAAAGCTTAAACGAACTAAGGAAAAAATTAGAAATAAGAGGGATCAGATGTTGTTTACTCGAGAGAAGGCTACGTTGGTACGGTCACGTGATGCGCATGAAAGACGACAACTGTATAACAAAGTGCAGGGCAATAAAGATAGACGGTAGCCACGGAGTAGGCAGACCCAGAAAAACATGGGACGAGCTGATAAATTCCGACCTCACACGCTTACACCTCTCCAAGACAATGTCACTGGACCGAGACCTTTGGCGGTACTCAGTAATAGAGAAGACCCGCCTTACCTAAATACAAAGTAAAAACCTACTACAGTTAGTAGGCACCTCTATCAAAACACACCCCCGTCCCACCACCTCCACCCCATCCACACCGCCCCTTTCAATGTAAAGTTATGTTGGTCCCACAACATCCAGGCCGAAACAAATGAGATCGTGTAGGTGTCACGACAAAAAAACACACAGTTCACGCTGTAAATGTGGCCGTGTAGGCAACACGGTAAAAACCTCCCAGCCCCACACTGTAAATGTGGTTGGTGTTAGGAAGGGCATCCAGCTGTAGAAAACCCGCCAGACAGTCCACGCTGTAATGTGGCCGTGTAGGCAACACGGTAAAAACTCCCAGCCCCACACTGTAAATGTGGTTGGTGTTAGGAAGGGCATCCAACTGTAGAAAACCCGCCAGACAGTCCTATGCGAGCAAGACAACCACTCTTGCCTCAAGTGGGAAAACCCCCGTCCAAACCCATGCAAGCGTGGAACACGGACGCTAAACCTGATGATGATGATGATGATATATATATATGTATGTATATGTATATATATATATATATGTATACACACATACCCAAATTAGATCCTGCAAAATATCCCGTTTTACTCTTTAACAATTCTGCTAATCCACCACCCCATACATATATATATATACATACATATATAGTTCAATTCATTTCTTAAATATTTGATGTATCGACCAGCTGCAAATACTGATTTAATTTTAAATACCTTGTTTTTGGCATAATACTTGATATATAATACTTGATATATGGAGGCATATGGCTTAGTGGTTAGAGCATTGGCCTTGCAATCGAAAGGTTGTAAGTTCAATTCTCGGACTGGGTGATGTGTTGTTTCCTTGAGCAAGAGACTTTATTTCACATTGTTCCAGTTTACTCAGCTGTAGAAATGAGATGATAAGGACTGGGGTCCCTATCATTTCACTGCAAAGTGGTCGTGGAGGTGCCACGGCAAAAAAGCACCCAGCACGCACTGTAAATGAGGTTGGTGTTAGGAAGGGCATCCAGCTGTAAAAATCAAGCCAGTATCAGTTCCTGTCCCACCCTTGCAAGCAGGGAAAAGTGGACGTAAAATGATGATGATGATGATATTTTCTGGAAAAATTTGACGAAATTTTCGACAAAAATTGACGAAATTTTCGGGAAAAAATGACGAAATTTTATAAGAGTCACTAAACCTTATATCAATGCTGCAATAATTCCACAATCTTGAAAATTGCTTTATACCAAACGTTATAGTAAAAGGTGGAGGGTCGGACGACATGCTTTGCAGCATGGAGTTACGGCCCTTTATGGTCTGAGTTCAAATCCCGCTGAGGTCAACTTTGCTTTTCCTCCTTACAGGGTTTATAAAATAAAGCACCAGTAATGCACTGGGATAATTGCTGGCCGTGTGCCAAAAGTAGAAACAACTATATTTATAGTAAAAAAATAATTGAATTTCCACAGCATCTGTCGGTTGCCATAATAGATTGGATATTCCTCGATATGAAGTTTGTTGTTGGGTGTATCGATATGAAATCTGCTGTTGGGCATATCGATTCGTCTCTTTTGCCACAACTTCAAAGAAAGTCTGTGGCAAAAACAAAAAGAAATAATCCAGTGCTTTAGCATTGGGAGGTAATGTGTGTTGAGGACCAGTATTTTCAATGAAATCGGGAACATGTATTGGTGTGGTGTTTCTCGACCACGTTGCTGTAATATTTCCAATGGTGTTCTGGAGATCATCTTCACTTTCACTATTAAAACAACTATCATTGTCGGATGAAAATTCAGAGATATATATGTCTGTCTGATTCATTTGGAGACAAATCACTGATATTTTCTTTTACTTCTTCATTTTGAATGTCATTGCATGTAAAACCTTCAAAGTCAGTATCATATGTTGGTAGACACACAAAAAAAATCTGTTGTACTTTCATCATCATCATCATCATCATCATTTTACGTCCACTTTTCCCTGCTTGCAAGGGTGGGACGGGAACTGATTCTGGCTTGATTTCTACAGTGGATGCTCTTCCTAACACCAACCTCATTTACAGTGAGTGCTGGGTGCTTTTTTGCTGTGGCACCTCCACGACCACTTTGCAGTGGAATGATAGGGACCCCAGTCCCTATCATCTCATTTCTAGTAAACTGGAGCAATGTGAAATTAAGTGTCTTGCTCAAGGAAACAACACATCACCCGGTCTGAGAATTCAACTCACAACCTTTCGATTGCAAGCCCAATGCTCTAACCACTAAGCCATGTGCTTCTATGTTTCAAGTTTCACTATATTAAGTGTTATATTTCGTGGTAAAAGCCTTCTCACAGTAATCTCAAATCAATGAGATTTTGATGATGTTATTGTTTATTTTCAGAATGATATCTTAGTGTGGGTGTCTTTTGCTGGTTTCGGCCAGTTTGTACAAATAAAAGGGAAATCATTTTGGCTGTTTTGAACGCTAAAGGGTTAATAATTGTTTCTGATTTAGGCACAGCAATATTAGGGGAGGATAAATTCAGTTACATTGACCCCAGTATGTTCGTGGTACTTTATTTCATCAACCCCTTACAGATGAAAGGCAAAGCTAACCACGGCAGGATTTGAACTCAACATAAAGGGACGTAACATGCCAAAAAGCATGTCCGACGCTCTGTCGATTCTGCCAATCTACTGTCCTAAAACACCAGCTTAGTAATGGAAAAATTAGTTACACTACTAAATCATTCTCAGTTTTTGATAATTTTATAAATTTAAAAAAAATCATAGGTTGTGTCATTCGTTAGAAATTTAATCAAGAAATTATTTATCTAAAATTTAGATTATTTCATGTTAATTTATTTTACAGGCAATGAGTACGTACCTGTATGGAGAAATGGTTTTATCTGGTACCAAGAAACAAGTAGCCATTGCTAAAGAGTGCTTTAAGGAACTTTTACCATATATGGACGAAGATCTAAAGGAAACACTTCGCAATATGATTTTTGGTTGATATCATCATCTCTCTGTTTTTACATCACCATCACCACTATCACTGACATCATCACCATCACCAGTATGGCCGTCATTATCATACATACATACATACATGATGGCTGCTCCCTCGTTATCAAGTATGGCCATTGCACGAGAACCCCCCCCCCCCCAACAATATAATAACAATGACAATAATAATAACAAAAAAAATATATATAAATATACACACACACACATACACACATTGTCGAAACACTGCATCTATTAAAACCTCCATGCTTCCTGAGATTCGCCAACACTACACCTAATACTCCCCCTCCATAGACACGCACACATGTATATCATAACTCATACACTATTCACTTCCCTGACATTTGTACATTATTCACTTCCCTGACATTTGTACATTATTCTATGTATTATACATGCACCTTTGATGAGTTGTAGTGCACCTGAGCACTGTACACAATAATTTCATTATTATTATTATTATTATATCTATATATATTTATTAGTAGATGCACATGTATGAAGACGTACAAGTCTGTGGGGGAAAAGGTTCGTAACTTTAAGCTGTTTTAAAGTATCATTTTTTTGTATTTTCTTGTCGTTAACGAAGCATAAGGTACCCACCTTGGTTCCAAGGAAGGGAGACCTCTCAATATTCGGGCTTTAAGCCTGAATATTCAGATTTATTTTTAAAAACTTCGAAAAAAATCGCTTCCCCACCCCCCAAAAAATTATGGAAATTTTCAACCTTGAAACGGTAAACAACGTACAGGTCAAAAGTTCAAAAACAGCCACTGTAGATCACACCACAACAACTACTACTACAGACATGCCTGTCGACCATTCCACTGAATGTGATGGCAAAACACAAAAGTTACCATCACAACCGCTCTCTACTGTGATAGTAGCAGTACCATCTCAAGACGACATCACCGCCATCGCCACCACCACCATCACCATCACCGCCACCGCCACCACCACCACCATCACCACCACCACCACAACAACAACGATAATAACACCGACAGCCTAAATGTAAACACTGATGGCGGTGGCAACAGCAAGAACGACAACACCAACAACAAGAGCAACAGAACAGAGGCATCACCTTTGCAGCAGCAGCAGCAAAAACAAAGCGCTTATTGAATGTTGATATTAGCAATAAGGAACAACAGTTGGAGGCTAATTAAACGAGAGAAGTCCTGGGCAAACATAACCATCCCGGACGAGGCAATAGCAGCCATGCAAAGGAGGACGGTGTACTTTTGATGCATTTCAGTGCAGACACGCAAAGTGGAACTTGCCAGCCAAGCAGAGGTCGAGGCTGTTTTGAAGTGCACCGGAAGTGACATCGAGTATAAAGCAAGGGCCAAGCAGTTCGGTACCATCTCGGTACTGTTCAAAACCGAAGTCCTTGCTATTAACCACTCGGTGACCCCTTGTAGAACGGAACGCATTATCATGCACCCGTCCTACATGGGCAAAAGGACAGTAAAGGTCCGCATTCCCAAGATCCCACCAGGAATGAACATATGGAGGCTCCTGGGATGCGTAATCGAGGAGGGGACAGACACTACCCTCCTGGATATCAAAAGGACAGAGAGAGAAGACTGGTCCGGAATGGATTTGGAGATTTTTCTCCAAATGAAACCAGAGGACATCAACAACATCCCGGATTTTGCCCGCCTGCAGGACGGGACAACAATCCAATTAATCACTGAGGAAAGAAGGCTGCACTGCTTCGTCTGCGGAGAAGCAACGCATCTGCAAGCCTTCTGCCCTCAGCTCAAAAATGCAGGAGTCGCAAACCTCCTTTGTTGCCAACACCAGTGTCAGCACGGAAAGCTGCACCACCACCACCAAAAACAACACCAACAATGACATGGGTAACCCAATCAACATCAAAAACAGTCGGACCACCACCAGCACCGAAACCAATCTAAGGGGAAAACGAGGAAAGCTCTCCCACTCCCCCTACCCCTCCAATTATACACATAGACAAAACAATAAATGCACACACAGACACAGATACACTCACAGCCACAGACAATTTGTCTTCCAGCAGTGAAGATGAAGGAAAACCCAAAAGTGCCAAATAACAAAAGAGAAAACAGCCCCAACAAAACACAAAAACATACACAACAAAAAATACAGACACCACTAACACAAACACTTCCCCAATAACATCAACATCACCTCCACAATCCCCGAAACGCAAACAGCCTAAACAAACACAAGAACAAATAAACACAGACACCTGAAATTGCAGACACGACACCTACAACAAACATAGACATACCTGAAACAACACTACCAAAACCTTCACCACCACAGTCACCAAAATGAAAACAAATAAAACCACACCAACAAAACATTAAAAACTTTGTGCTTGTCAGAAGGGCCAACGATAAATTGATGGCCCTCTTAGCACGAAGCGAGGATATCCAAACAGAAGGGGAGATGTTTGAATTGAACACATTTTGCATGCCAGAAGATTTGCTTCTGGTGCGAATGTCGCTCGATTCTTACAAAGAAATTCGAGAGAGCTTTCCTCAAGATGTGGGAACCCCGAATGTGAAACCCACATCAAGACTTTTAAAGGAATTCCCAAAAGAAACCCCACCAACCATAGAGGTTGAACCACCCGACCTTCACAAGACCCTGGGAGGTAAGTAAATCTTCCCGCTCGAACTGGGACGGGGAAAGGCGGTGTCGGCTTATGCGGACGACATCACCGTGATGTTGTCGGACACCTCAGAAATCGAGGTGGTCGGCACCTTATTGAAGGAATATGAAAGGTTGACAGGAGCTAAACTTAACCCAGAAAAGTCGGTGGAGAGGGAAGCCTATGCCGTCCAACAGCGTCGTCGGGCGCTGGACGGACGGACCGGTAAAGTTGCTCGGGGTTTGGTTCGGACCAGACCTCCAGGTGGAAAAGAATTGGGACGAGGTAACGAGCAGAGTAGCCAGTCTCATCCAAAAATGGGCTGGGAGGAAGCTATCACTGAAAGGTCGCGCGGAGGTGGCGAATGCGTACATCGCGTCCGTCATCTACTACCGCCTGTCCGTCGTGCCTTGCCCCCGTCGGCGCCTCATCAAGTTGGAACGGCTTCACTTCAAATTCTTGTGGAAAGCACAATATCCGTTGGTGCGGCGGTTCATCTGCTGCTAGCACCCTCTACGCAGAGGGCTGGGCATGCCGTGGCTAATGATGCGCAGACATGTGCTGAGGCTGTGACATCTCCAGATATTCTTCCTAAATGGTGAACAGGTGTGGTCGCCGTTTATCAGATGGGCCTTTCCGCAGCTCGTTTCTTTGACTGAGCTGCAGTCCTGGGTCAAGGAGAGACCGAGACTGGGTGACTGGCACCTGGAATGTTGCCAGGCATTCACTGCCCTCTACCAAGCGGGCAATACGATCAGTGGAACTTTCACTCTCGAGTTCTATAGAGGATTAGTGGTGGGCAAGTGCGATGACGCACTCGGAGAAGCTTTGGACCTCGACGAAGTCGAACTGACCAGTCTGTACCGGAGGACTTTCGAGCCGGGGACGATAGACAATTTCCAGAAATCCCTTGCCTGGCAGTGCTACCGGGGGGCACTGCCAGTTCGGGATAAATTCTACAGGCACGGAAGTGCTGTAAGACGGACCTGCCCAAGATGCGCACAGAGCGACGAAACCGTTCTGCACGCACTTGTCCAATTTCCGTGCATTACTGACTTGTGAAGTTATGTCAAACAGCTGTCAGAAAGAGCAGGCAATTTTCCTCTGTCTGGTGGCCGTTGCAAAAGAGGTTATATGGTGGACCAGATTAAAAGGACTGAAGACAGACAGTTTTCTCTTTGGCCAATCCCTCATCAACTTCTTCAAGTTTCACCTGGAAAGGAAGGTGAGGCTGGAGAGAGAAGTGCTGCCTCCCAGTACATTTGCTAAAAGGAGGATGAATGTGGTGAGAATGGGCCTACTCTGACCATGCGCCTATAGGCTAGCTAACTTGAGGAGAGGGGTGCTCTCCCTGGGTGCCCTAGAAACGCAGGGTGGTTCAGGATTGGTGGGGTACCTGGGTCATCCACCCGCTGTAGGGGAATTTATTTTGTTATATTTATGCATAGTTTATTTTATATTTTTTATATCTTCATTGTAAAATTAGTCTTGCCATTGTGCACTTTTACTCGATCTTATTGTAAACCCCCACTGTCCCTGTCTTTGTATTGTCCCCTACATGTCGGCCCTTGTGGCTAATAAATGAAATAATTATATCTATATATACATATACATACATACACACAACTCCCCCTCCCCCCACACACACAATAGCAATTAACAGTGCTGCGATCGTATGTGGCTTTTCAGCACAGCCAATGATCTATCGGAGTCTTTGCTTAAGCACAAGAGCTTCTATACTTTCACACAGAGCTTTTCAAAATCTCGACATCACTGATGTGGTCCCTCCAGTGTACATCATGGATCCGTCTGAGACACATCTCATGAAAATGCTCCAGTTGTTTAAGGTGGTGTTGACATGTGACCCAGGTCTTGCATGCATAAAGAAGAGAAGAGAGCACACATGCCTTGTACACCTTTATCTTTGTCTTCTTGCATATGTCTCGCTGACCCCAGAGGTGCCTTTCTTGCTTTCCTAATCCTGAGTGGAATTTCATTACTAAGATTGCTGTATCGATTGGTAGTGCTTCCCATAGACAAACTGATCAACCACTCCAAGTCGTTTACCATACACATAGATATTTGGTTCACTGTACTGCTTACGGCAGGTTGGTACATGATGACGGTTTTCTTGAGACTGACAGTCAATCCTAGGGCAGTGCAAGCATCAGACAATGCATTCAAAATGTGCTGCATATCACTCTCTGTGTGCGCTACATGATCGCAATCATCTACATACAAGAGGTCTCTTATGATTGATGTAAATACTTTTGTCTTTGCAGCAAAGTGCCTGATGTTAAATATGCTGCCTGAGGTTTGATAGTAGATGTTTAGCAGTATTGGTTATAGAGTAGTCGCCACTTTAGCAGGGTGGTAGAATCAGTGGTCGTTACTTTAACAGGGTAGATGATTGAAGGTCGTTAGTTGCCAGTGTGGTAAGTGATAGTATCCTCGTTGGATTATCTTGTTGACATAGACGTGAGGGAAGGTCCCTCGATCTATTTACCATCTATTTACAATATTCCTTTCGTCAGGTCGCCAATTCCAGCAGCATGGATTATAGATGTTATTGAGACACGAGTAACATAACAATGATTTCAACAGCAGTAATTAGAGATGAAATGTATGTTTATTTATATGGTTGAAGTTACAGATAAAAAGAGGTTACAAAAGGGAATGTGCCATTGTGCCGTTAAGCCGGCGAGGCTCGGGTGCAAATCTCACCGTTACATTATGCGTGTTGCTGGCTTGAAGTTTCCGGTACAAGAGAGAGATTCTTCAAATCTTCGCGGGGAATTTCTTCCTCAGGGCGCGTAGGGATACATCCTCTTCTACTGGCGCTGATTGGCTGAACTGAGCCAAATCACGCACAGAATGTATGTGAGCCCGCGGAATGTAGGTCATTACAGATGTAAACGCCATGCTTGCAATTCCTGAATGCAATATAGAAAACCATTGCAAAGTATATGGCAAACAGGGTCGGTGCTGAAATATCCCTGTTTCACTCCACTTTTTACTGAGATAGGCTCCGACATGTTACCTCCGACATTAACCCAAGCCTTCATGTCATGGAAAAAATCTAACCAAAGCAAGGAACTTATCAGGGCAACCAAGTTTCTGGAGAACCTTCCACAATACATTTCTGTAAACAGTATCGAAAGCTTTTGTCAGATCGACAAAAACCTGATACAGATCCAGATCCAAACCTTGTTCCATGCACTTCTGGAGCTGTCTAGTTGAGAAGATCATATCAGTAGTGCCACATCCAGCACGAAAACCAGATTGACTTTCAGGAAGAGCACAATCTGCAATGTGTGTCAGCAGATGGTCCAGAAGCACCCTACATAAAATTTTTCCTACGACAGAAAGCAATTATATACCCCTTAGTTTCCACAATCATTCTTGTTACCCTTTCCCTTGTACAAGACTACCATTACTGCATCCCTCCAGTCCTCAGGTACAGATTCACTGGCCCATATCCTGCCAACAAAGAGTGAAGATGTTGCAGAAGTCTCTCACCAGCATATTGTAGGAGCTCTGCATGTATGCCATCCATACCTGGAGACCTTCCACTGTTCAGCTTCGAGATAGCTACTGTAACCTCCACAAGCGTCTGTGATGCTTTCATAGGTTTTTCTGGAATGAGATTGAGGAAATCTTCATTGATGACAGATGGCTGATTCAAAAGTTCATGAAAGTGCTCTCACTACCTTTGTAGAATTCCTTGTGAGTCACGAAGAAGTTCCTTGCCATCCTTGCTGCGAAGCAGTGTCACCAGAGAAGAAGACGGTCCATAAACTTCACGCAAGAAACTGTACAACAGTTTTGTGTTATTGGAATCTAATCAGCCTTCTCACACCACCACTTATCCTTCATCTGAGAAAGACTTCGCCTAACACGCGATTTTTCATCCTTGAGTTCCTTATGCAACATATTCTTCTCCTGTGGTTTTGCTGTCTAGTAGCGTGACAGAGCACTCCTCTTATCAGCCAACAAGTCTTCTATATGTTCATCGTTTTCATTAAACCAGTCTTGATGCTTTCTCTGCACCAATCCCAGAACATGCCTGCCTACATCATAAACTGACTTTTTAACGGTCGGTCAATCCTCACCAAAATTTGCAACATGCATCTCTTCTTGCAATGCCCTCTACACATTATTATCTCGAAGACGAGCAGCATCCTACGCAGGGTAACACCAGGAGCACGGATTTTACGTTTAGTGATTAGTTTCTCTTTTGCACGTACCAGGCGGGAGTCCGTCTAACACTCAGATCCATGGAGAACACGAACACACTGCACATCCCGTCTTTCATGCACCCTGACAAAGACGTAGTCCAAAAGATGCCATTCTTTAAATGCAGGATGCATCCATGTGATCTTAAATTTGTTCTTTTGATGGAACATGGTGTTGGTATCTCACAGATCCAGCTCCTCACACATCTGCAGCACGATGACCTTGTCTGCCTGAGGGATATTTCTTAAAACACCTTTCAAGACATGGTAGAAAGACACTTTTTCTTCATCAACAGAATTCATAGCTGGAGCATACACACTCACCAGGGTCGCATATCTTTCTTTGTCCAGCGGAATTCTCATGGACACAAGACTCTCACTAATCCCCACTGGGAATTTTTCCAATTTATCCATAAGAGCAGTCTTAACAGCAAATGCTACCCCAGCCTCTCTTCTGGTTCCTTCATCTCTTCCTTTCCAGAAGAATGTATATTTTCCAAAAAATTCTGTAAGATGACCATCTCCAGCTAACCTCATCTTGGATAAACCCACGATGTCAAGATCGTAATGATGAAGCTTCTTTGCAACGAGAGCGGTCCTTCGTTCAGGATGTTTGGAGGAATCCGTCAAGCAGTGTCCGTACGTTCCAGTGGCCAATATTAAATACCTTATTTGGCTCTATTACAGTGGCACGATGACGAGCGGGGCCAGGCTGTGAACCCTGGGGCCCCTGCCCTTATTGCCAATTATCTCTTTTGTTCCAGAGCTCTTATTGTCAATTATCTCTTATATTGTTTTGGAACATCATTGAATTGGTTGCTTTTTAAGGCTACAGCCAGCAATTTAGTAGAAAAAAAAATTATAATAATAACAACACCATTAATAATAATTAATTAATGCTATTGTGCAATGCCTGTGCGTGAAGATTATTTTTAAAATGAGGAAAGACTGCACTGAGCCAATCTCACTCTCTGAGCGACAGTAGCTATAACCCGAAAAGAAGAAAGGATCAACATTATCGGTAACTACTGAGCTCCAGATTTTATGTTGAAGTTAACTCAGTTTCCTGGGTTGCCTTCTAGAAGAATGCTGTGACAAAGGCTAGGGGTTCTTCCCTCCCAATGATTTAACCGCGCGATCGGGTATCCAACCCGATTATTTCTGTCCCCACGCATAAAAAAAAAACATATATATATCTTAGATTATTCGGTGCATCGAGTGGAAAATGCTCGCCAGCGGTCACGATCAGCGGCAACTTTTTCGAGACGGTGCCAGGTGATGTTGGCTGCATCAGGTCCTTCTGGAACGTTCGTTGCCAGGTGATCCTTGGGCAACCCCGCCTCCGTTTACCACCAGGCGGAGTCCAGTTCATCGCTGTTTTAGAATGCCGTTCATTTGGCAGACACAGAATATGGCCAGCCAGACGCACCGACGCTCCGTGACCACTCTCTGTAGCATCCACGACTCGGCTCTCCGCAGGATCTCGTTTCACACTCGGTCGCGACAGGACACACGAAGGATCTTTCGCAGGCACCGCTGGTGGAAAGCGTTCAGCCGTCTCTATTTTTGCCATACTATTCCAGGTCTCGCTCACATAAAGCACTGTCAGCAGCACGATGCTCTTGTACAGGCGGAGCTTGGTCTTGGTGCTAATGCATGAAGACGACCAGACTGGGCACAGCCGCTGGAAAATCTGCGGCTCCTTTGCCGATCAGACAGTTGATGTCGAACTCTGCGTCACCGTTGCTCGTCAGGACGCTGCCCAGATAGGTGAAGTGATCGACTTCGAGGTCCTGTTGGTTGACTCTGAATCACTGGACCTGTGTTGCTGGCCGTTCTCATGACATTGGTCTTTTTGGTGTTGATTCTCAGGCCGATCTTTTCCACACTCTCTTGTAGGGATGTTGTTAGGGCCTGCAGATCTGCACTGTTTTCAGCGATCAAAGTGATGTCGTTGGCGAATGCCAGGTCCCTCAGGCTCGACTGCCCTCTCCATGGGATTCTTCGACCGGGTCCTTCATCCATTCGCCTTAGTATGAAATCGGCTCTCAGCAGGAACAACAGTGGAGAGAGAATGCAACCCTGACTGACTCTGGAGACTGTGGTTGGAAAAAGCTATCTCACTTACCGCTTTTCATAGACGCTGCCATCTCCACTCATGGTAGTTTAAAGACCAGTTCTTATATGTCCATTCTCCTAGACTGGTAGTTTCTACATTGGTACAAACAGTGCCATATCGTTTCGCTCTTCATAGGCGCCGCTATCTCCACTGCTGGTTACTCCTCGCCCGCCTGTGTCCAACTGCCTAACACCGGGAGATGCCCAAACTGGCGTTTACCCCGTTGCTAGGTACTGCCCAAACTCGCGTTCACCCCGTTGCTAGGCACTGCCCAAACTGGCATTCACCCCGTTGCTAGGCACCATTAGAGAGCGCCCTCTGCTGGCCCTTTCGGTCGAGCACTCCCCCGCCTGCGGCCACCGCACGCCACACCATACCCACAGAGACAATGTCAAAGAACTCCGTACGCAGCAGCTGGAGTTTCCATACAGGGCCTTGAAAATGGCGATGAATCTTGCAGGAATGCCGTACAGTTCTGCAACATTCCACAGCAACTCCCGGTGTACACTGTCGAACGCCTTCTGGAAATCAAGAAAATTGACTGCCAAAGGCTGTTGTAGCTCAACGCATTGTTCGAGAATGTTGCGTAGTGTAAAGATCTGTTCCGTGCAAGATCGATTTTTTTGGAAGCCGGCTTGTTCCTCCCGGAGCACAGAGTCGACACAGCAGCACAGTGCAGAACGCCTTGCCTGGGACTGACAGCAATGTGATACCACGCCAGTTGTTGCAGTCTGCCAGGTTACCCTTCTTCGGCAGTTTGACGATGACACCGCGCTGCCATTCTAGGGGAACCTGACCAACACACCAGCAGTGGTTCATCAAGACTGTCAACGCCGTTATCATACTCTCCTCACCGAATTGAACAGCTCAGCAGAGATCTCATCCAGTCCGCCTGCTTTGCCGTGCCTCAAGTGGCTAATCGCATCTCTCGTCTCTTGCTTGGTGATATGGTGCTCGCATACTTTGAGTACCTCAGTGGTTGCTGGAGTCTCTGCGGTCAAATCTATCAGGGCGACTGGATTTGGTTGGTTCAGCGTCTCCCGGAAGTGCTCCATCCATCTCTGCTCCTGTTCCGCTCCAGTGGTCAACGTCCATTTTTATCCTTCATTGGCATGTTGGCACCGCTCGACATTCCTGTCAACTCCCTCACGTTTGTCCCGCCGGCAGCTTCGCTTTACCAGTCAGTCGATTTGGCGGTATACGGCATCTCTTTTCTTTTGGTCTTCCTCCGATCTGGCAGAATCTCGCTCGACTTTTGCTTTTTTCGTCTGTCAATCAGGTTCCACGTTGGTTCTTGGATCCATTTTTCCCTCCTCGTTCCTCGTCTTTGGCCAATAGTTTCTTGTGCTGCCTCAGTCAGAGCTGTCGTGAACATCGTCCATTGATCTTCCAGATCTGCAGCCTCACTCAACTGCTGGAATCGGTTGTGTTGCGCCAGTTGGTACAGTCGCGCTTGACTGGGATACTTCAGATTCTCCACTGCATATGGCTTTGGTCTTTCCTGTCATGTCCGTTTCTTCAGGCGCAGCTGAAGTTCCGCACACAGTAGGTGGTGGTCTGAGCCCACGTCCGCACCTCGGTACACTTTGACGACACGCACCGAAGACCTCCAGCGCTGGTTGATGCAGATGTAGTCGATCTTGTTTCGGCTTATCTGGTCTGGAGACTGCCAAGTAGCCTTGTGAATCGCCTTGTGTTTGAAATAGGTGTTGCTAATGCACAAGCTGTTGATGGCACAAAACAGCTACAGTCTCTCGCCGTTGTCCGTGGTGACCGCAGCAGAACCGAATGGCCCAGTGACCTGTTCCAGTCCCTGTCTGTTGCAGCCAATCTGAGCGTTGAAATCACCGATCAGTAGTTTGATGTCATAGCTGGGCAAGTTATTAAATGTGTCTTGTAGCTGTTCGTAGAAGGCGTCCTTGTCGATGTCGGTTGCGTTATCAATCAGTGCGTAGCCCTGAACAACTGATTTTCGCATGCCCACTTTGAAAACGGGAGGTTATGATGCGCTCGCTGACTGGCTCCCATCCGATCAATGCTCGAGTTGCTCGGGGCGCTAATCACAAGTCCAACTCCATGAATGTGCTTATCTTGGTGTCCAGAGTTGAGCAGAGTTGTATCTCCGCTGCCGGTCCAGCGCATTTCACTCCCGCTCAAGATGTCCAGCTGGTAGTGGTCGAACTCGCGAAATAGCTGAGCCAGCTTTACTGCCCGGTATAGTGTACGCACGTTCCAAGTTCCAATTCGCATCTTTGTTTTGGTGCTCAGAATGTGGCTCATCGGAACCCCAATGTCCTTTTGGCTTCGGTTGAGGTCCGTCAAGAGTGGAGTGTTTCCCATGCCTTCATCTTTACGCCGATCATTTTTGTTTCTTTTTGTCTTTTCTTGCTGTTTCTTTAGCGGTTAGAATTTTTACAGCAGTGCCGGGTTGCTAACCCGACGCCTGCCACTTGTATTTGCCAATTCATTGCCCACTGAGATTAGTGGTTGGTACCTCTTCACGATGTGGCGTCCGACGAGACCAGGGGACTCATCAGGGGATATATATATATATTACTGTCATTTCAATTCCCGCCGAGGTTAACTTTGCCTTTCATCCTTACGGGGTCGATAAAATAAAGTACCAGTAATGTACTGGGATAATTGCTGGCCTTGTGCCAAAAAGTAGAAACAATTATTAATACTATAGATGTGGCTACTATTGACTTTCGAAAGAGTTTGTACAATTGAATTAGACTTAGTTAACATGACGAACCAACTAAAATTTCATAAGTACAATAATGATATTTCTAATATCAAACGCTCTAATCTGTTAGAACACGAAAAGTGTGAAACAACAGAGTGTTCACTTTTCGTGTTCTAACATATATACGTAACTTCTTCAGAAATTTTCCGGGGATAGCCGTGGTGGTGGTGATCGTATGTCATTGGCTAATTTTCAACCAATCAGAGTAAGTGTTGATATATATATATATATATACTATTCCCCCTCTCTCTATATATATCTTACGCTTTCGCTTTACACTCCTCCCCTTCAATAACACATTTCCCCCTCTCTATATATCTCTTATACTGTTACACTTATATTTCCATTTATTTATTACCCCCTCTATATCTCTTCCACTGTTACTTATGCCCGTTTCTCTCTATCTGTTCCGTCTCTATATATATCTCTCTTACTCTTTCGCTTTGCACTCCTCCCCTTCAATACCATCTCTCCCCCTCTCTATATATTTGTTACTCTATCGCTGCACGCTCCTCTCCTTCAATATATCAATTACACACTTACGCTTTACACTCCTTTATCCCCAGCGCCCCTATATATACACCCCCCCCCCCTGCATCTATATTTTAATGTTCCGTTGCACCGTGAATATATGTGTCTATATATATATACATATATATTGTATATACACATTCATGTATGTGTATACACACTCATGTATGTATATACACTGGTTTTATGTGTGTATTGTAAATTTGTACTGTTAAAACACGAAACTAACATTCGATTGACACTTTGATTACCTGTACAGGCAATAGTTATTAGAATGCTGTTGAAGTGTGTATATATTTTTGGGGGACATCCTGTATATACACACATTATATATAATACAATAAACAGATAAATACACACATATATATATGAGCTTATTTAATTATAAATATTATGAATTTTTAACTCAGTTCAATTATATATATAAATGGCTTCTACAGGACTAGAACTGTTTCATTCGAAAGAAATCATCATAATATTGAGAGGGGGGACTAGATAAAATATTTCACATCAAATGTGTATAAGTTATAAGTTAAAATGTATAAATAGAGACGATAGTGGAGGTATATCTGTTTAGTGGAACAGTAGACGATAGAATTAAATACAGACGAGAATCTCCCTTTAATGAAACAGCAGACGATAGAATTAAGGCAATTTAAATTTTAAGCATTTGCATTTTTGCTTTTCATCGTTACGGGGTCGATAAAATAAAGTACCAGTAATACACTGTCACTATAAGTAGACGACTTTCAAATTGAATTGTTGGTTCCATTTCTTTAGTATTTTCAATTGTAGTTATCTACTTAAAAAGCGTTACACGGTTAGAGACATAATTGGTAAGTTATATCTTCCCTATTAAACCATTGCATTATTTCGCCTACAATAGAACAAAAATGAAATGTTCTTTAAAGAAACAGGAATATAACTTTATAAAAAAAAAAGTTGCATCCGCTTCTTTTATCATTGATAATTTTTTCGTTTTAATATTAATTGTTTTTTGTAGTTGTTTATATTAAAAATCTTACTGTAATATTTACTTAAACGAAGGCAGACATCTAAACTTATAGATTAATCTTGAGCGAAGGACTAGATAAATCTCTCTCTCTTAATATGATGCTTATATGAACGATCAAATCTATAATGATAATTTCTTAAATATACTAATAGTAAAATAATTTAGTTATCTATTGTTACATTTTCATAGAACTATAATATTAACAATCGTATTGCATTATCAAATTTTTATCACTACAAACTTTCATATTGGAATTACCTTAAGCCACTTATTATTACTTCGCTTTCGTACTTTTACAGCTGTAGATATTGCGCTGTATCTTATATCTAATATCAATATCTCATGGTAATTTGCATGCAGTGTAAAATAGGTTTATTAATAACTTTAATATGAAATGTATTATACAGGGCTGCGGAGTCGGCCAAAAATTGACTGGCTCCAACTCAGGATCCGATACTCCATTATTTCCTAAATTTCAGCTCCGCAGCTCTGTTATTATATTAATTAATTTATTTTATAGTTGTAAATCATATTTTTATATGTTACACTCTAAGAATTAACTAAGTGAAATAGCGTAAAAATAAAGGCTTCGTTGGTTTAAGCTATTTTTATAAAGGATGCCACAGAATGTACGATATATAATGATTACAATATTTTTTAGCAACAACTCTAGTCCCACACTTTTGAAGGTTTATTATAACATTCTGTGGCACTTTTGAGCTTGCGCATTTTTCATGTCTAGTAATACATTTGTAGTCTCTGATAAAACTAAAAACCTTTACGAAGTTAATAACCATTTAATGGGTATTTAGGAGATTAGTATCAGTGTATATATATTTATATATTATCAAGAATGACAATAAATGCAGGTGAGAGTTGTGACAAGGATTTACTTCACAGCAGTCAAATAAATTAATATAAATAATTTGTTACCACATGTAGATGTTCAGTTGGTCACAACTCCCAGACTGGAGTGTGTAGAGAAGAACAGAAATCTTCTCTTGGTTCAAGTATTTCTTTAGGCTGCCAGTATTCTTCTTGCGGGCGAAGGAAGTGAGACATGAGTCATCTCTTGACAAGGTCTCAGGTGTTCTTGTCCCTTCGAAGTTCAGGATGCGAGAGAGGCTTATGCCTTGGCAGGCCTCAAATATATAGTCCCCAGGGGGACGCAACTCCATTTGGTACAATGGGGGTCGCGCCTGTCGTAAAGGGACGCAACTCCCATACGTGCTGAGTCACAGCCGTAAGGGGCCACTACAGGTAGTATTATTACTTAATATCAAAAACCTAATATATAATATAAATAATGAAGTTAAAGTTATAGCTAGTAAATTAAAAGTAGATAACCGAACTGAAAGTCAAATATTACACAAAAAACAACTGCTCAACCACAAACAACAGAAAAAACAAACAATTCCCCTGAAAAACACAGTCCCACCCCATCCCACTTCACCCAACACTACCACAACCACACACACAAACACACCATCACCACACAACATACTCCTCCCACCCGCCCCTGATGACGATTCATCATCAGACGAGGCTACTTCTCCATCCACAAGTGAGGATGAAGGAGAGGCTCAGAAATCAAAAACAAAAAAAGAGATGCCGCAAAGCCACAAACACAACACAAACAGACAACCACCAACACAAACACTACCACAATCAAACACCCCCCTACCAGCAAAACGAACACCAACACCACTCCAAACACAAATGCCCACCGTAAAAAGAAAGCTACAAAATGAACAACAAAAATATAAACAACAGTATATTACACTTAAAGACCATAAATCAGACTTAAATAACCGGCCTAGTTGTAGAGTTATTAACCCTGCCAAATCAGCGCCAAGCTGAATTGTCAGCTGGGTGGTAATCCCATTTTTCGCCCCTTTAGGGGCGAAAATTTTATTTTAAAAATTGTTTTAAAATATCAGATTTTACAAACAAATAACTTGAACAACACAAGAACACTGGAGAACGTCAATAGAGAAAAGAGAGAGAAAGAGGCAGATATTAACGTTATATCTGCTTCTGCTACTATGGATGTCGCCATAGATACGACTCAACAAAGAGGAAAAAATGTTACCACTTGAGATTTTAAAATTTCTACCGTCGAAGTGGAGAAAAATAACACTAACACAAATGAAAACACAGGAATTAAACCCATTAACATACACATGAAAAAGACCAACAACTCCACAGATACATCTACACAATGTTTCACCTCGTCAAGGAACTGAGATTTCCAACACCGAGGCTAACAACGATAACACCAACAACAGCAACACCACACAAAAAAAGAAAATGTCTTTCACTGAAACAGTGAACAAATTTTATAAATCTTGATATCTCCAATGCAAGAGATATGCTCCAGCAAGGGAGAACATTTTTAACTTTTGAAGAAAAAGGTGGGTTTAGAATTAACTCACCCCTTGAAATAAAGGAAGACACAATTCGCAGATCAGTCACCTTTAGGACTGTCAAATTCCACAAGAAAGCCGACATTTGTTAGCCAAGCAGATATAGAAGCTACTTTCAAGGAAATTCTAGCAAATATCGATTTTCTCCAGCGAGGAAAACAGTATGGAAGTGTTTCCGTACTATTTAAAAGCGACGCACTCACCCCAAAACATTCTGTGACACCAATAGTGTTAAAAGCATACACCTTTTTCCCTACATACATGTGAAAAAGGACACAAAAAATAAAAATAAAAAATATACCCCCAAACATTAACATCTGGTGGATCTTGGCTGGTTTCATAGAGCCAGAAACTGATATGATTCTTTCGATATGAAAATCTATTCAACAAAGGTGGGCGGGTACTGATTTGGAGATTCTGTTGCAAATGAAACTGGAGAGAATCTCCAAAATACCCGAAAGAGTCGTCATCGATGATAACAACAAAATAAACATTTTGGTAGAAGGACGAAAATTTCATTGCTTTCGCTGTGGTAGCACAGCACACCTAAAAGCCTCTTGTCCTTCACAAACACACCAAAACAACCACCACCACCACCACAAGTACAACGACAGACGAAACGAGCAACCACACCAAAACAAACAGCCACTCAACCAACAACAACAGAAAAAACAGAGACAACACCCCTGAAGAACGCAGGCCCACCCCATCCCACTCCATCAAACACTACCACAAACACACACTGAAACACCACCACACAGCATACCCCTACCCCACACACCTGACGATGATTATTCATTGACGGATGAAGCTGCTTCTCCTTTAAGTGAAGAAGAGGGAGAGCTGCGAAAATCTAAAAAACAAAAAAAGAGACACCACAAAACCCCCAAAACTCCAATCACCAACACCAATACACAACCACAGACACAAACAACACCACAGTCAAACATCCCCCTATCAGCAAAACCAACACCAACACCACCCCAAAAACAAGCATCCACCATAAAAAGCAAACTCCCGGACAAACAGCAAACTAAAACACAAACAACAATACGCATACATCAACACAAACAATAAGAATTTGATGGAGGTCATCGCCCAAAACCCCAAGGTGGAGACGGAGGGCAAAACTTTCGTCAAGGCAGAATCGTCTCCACACCTTAAACTTATAAGGGTTTCTATGGAAACCTATAATGACCTAAAATATAAATTTTCGCAGGACGTGGGCAACCCCTGCCACAAACCCATCAACCGCATCCTGTTAAAATGTTTCCCCACCCCACCCAACACCCCATCCAGTACCCAAATGGAGATTGAACAACCCGATCTCCAGGAAACGAAAAGGTAAGTGCTTTTTCTCCAACTCTTCTTCACCAACATGGCTAGTTTACGCGTTGGAAGCGTGAATTTGCGTGGCCTAGGTATGCCCTGGAAACGGCCAACTTTTAAACGACCTTAGGTCACACGGTATGGAAGTGATAGCCATCACCGAGTCCAGGATCCACAACAGGCAGCAACTAACCCTCATCTTCGACGACTTTGAGATCTACGCATCTCTCTGTCAGCCAGGAGGTGGGGGTGGAGTGGCTGTCATGTTTCGGAAGAACCTGGACGTTGAAGTACAGCAAGTACACTTGGACCTGGAGAGTAGACTGGTAGTCCTAGACGTGAACAATATTGGAGGTGGAGCCTTCAGACTGGTGGCCGTTTATGCCCTGACCGGGCAATCGCAATCACGGCCAGACTTCTTTAAGCGTCTAGAGTCTTTTCTGGGAACATCTCGCTCCTTACTTTTAGTGGGGAACTGGAATGGTATCCTAGATGCACGATGGGACTATGTGGGAGCATGTCCCAGTAGAGCGGGGTGCAACAGCCTCAAAACTTTAATCGGCCGATTCCAACTGGCCGATAGGTATCGACTGGATTTCCCGACTGCACCACAGTGGACGTGGGCAAACCGCAGTGGGACATCTAGATCGTATTTAGATAGGTTCTTCATTAGAGAAAGGGACAAGGAGATGTTAAGCTGTCCACAAATGCACATGGTTGCCTATTCAGATCACAAATTAGTCGTCTGCTTAGTCAGCCGTGATAGAATATATAGACAGGGACCCGGATACTGGAAGCTGAACGTGTCGTTGCCGGCATGTAAAGCTTACAGTGAACGGATAAGTAGACTAGTCAAGCAACAGTTAACGGGAACCATCGTCAACAATAGATGGTGGTACTCTCTCAAGAAAGCAATTAGAATAGAATCGATAGGGTATAGCAGAGAGTTAGCCTTAGAGAAAAACAGAATAGAAAGAGAACTAGTAGCCAAGGTAGAGGAGGCACTTAGAAGTGGCAATGCGGCTAGAGTGTTAGTGTCGAGAACGGCACTGGACCAGTTCTTTGATGCGAAACACGAAGGCTGCATGGTCAGAGGCAAAACACGTGCTCTAGGAAACGAAGGAGCGAAAGCTGTCAGCTGGGCCCGAATGGCGGAGCCAAAAACTGGCAACAAGTCCACGATTCGGTCTTTGAAAGACCAAAACGGACGCGTGCTACTTGACCCCAAGCAAATATGAGCGGCCTTTCAGCTGCATTTGTGCGACTGTTTGAGCAGAAGGACGGTGAGCCGAAAGCGGCAATGGACTTTAGTTCATACTTCGGGACTGCGCAAAGCGGTGTCGGCAACTTACTGAATGAATACGAAACGCTGACGGGAGCAAAACTAAACCCGGACAAGTCTGTCGGTTTGCAACTCGGTACCTGGAGAGGCAAACCGATGACGTCTGACAGCGTCGTTGGACGCTGGACGGACGGACCGGTGAAATTGCTCGGGGTCTGGTTCGGTCCAGACCTCCAGGTAGAGAAAAACTGGAACGAGGTCACGGCCAAGGTGTTTGCACTCACCCAGAAGTGGGCAGAGTGCAAACTGTCCTTGAAAGGTCGAGCGGAGGTGGCGAACACTTTCATAGCGTCCGTCATCTACTACCACTTGACTGTCGTGCCTTGTCCCTTGTGAACACCTTGCCAAGATGGAACGCATACTCTTCCAGTTTCTGTGGAAAAAGCAGGCTCCACTGGTGAGGAGATCCGTCTGCTGTCAGCACCCTTCCAACGGAGGGCTGGGAATGCCGTGGCTGATGCGCTGAGGTTGCGGCATCTCCAGGTATTCCTCACTGACCCCCAACCGGTGTAGGTACCGTTTGTGAGACAGGCTTTCGCACAGCTCGTCTCGCTGACAGAGCTGCAGTCCTAGGTCAAGAAAAGACCAAAAACGATGGGCGCCTGGCACATTGAATGCGCTCAGGCGCTCACAGTCCTCTGGCAAGCGGGCGCAGCAATCAGTGGAGACTCCACTTTGACATTCTATAGAGGGATTGTATGTTACAAGGGCGACGACGTGCTCGGAGAGACTCTGGGTGTTGAAGATGATGAGCTCACCAGTCTGTTTGGTAGGACTTTCCGCCTGGGACCTATGGACAACTTCCAGAGGTCCCTGGCCTGGCAGTGCTACCGAGGAGAGCTCTACCGGTTCGTGACAAGATCTACAGGCACGGACGCCCCTGCAGGGATCCTTACAAGAGGACGTGTCCAAGGTGCGCGCAGGACATTGAAACAGTCCTGCATGCAATTGTACACTGCCCGGGCGTAACCAACCTGTGGAACTATGCAGAACAATTGCTGTCGCGTATGGGACAAATCCAGTTGACTTCCGAGTCCATAGTAAGGATCAAACCGCCAGCCTCTTTCAAAAACGAAAGTACGGTGGCTCTGTACGGTGACTATGGGTGAAAGAAGTTATATGGTGGACGAGGTTGAGAGGACTGAGGACAGATGCCTTTCTCTCCGGACAACAATTGATTCCCTTCTTTAAGTATCACTTTAGAAGGAGAATCAGGGTGGAGAGAGAGGCACTGCACCCAAGTAAATTTACTGAAAGGTGGGTGAATGAAGCAAAAATGGCCCGAGTGATTGGGCCTTCTCTGTTTATAAGCCTGTAGGTTGAAGAAGAGAGCAAAAGGAAGAAAGGAGCACTTGCACAACACGCTCCTGGAGTTGAGGGTTGTTCTATCGAAGGGGTATTAAACAACCCATTTGTGACGCCTCCCCCTATTGGGGATTTCGATTGTTGTAATTGTTTGTTTTTATATTTTTTACACGACTATGTAAAATCCCCGGCATGTCTTTGTATTGTCCCCTTTTCTTGTGCGCCCTTGTGGCTAATAAAGAAATATATCTATCTCTCTATCGGACGTGCGATAGATCGCTGGTAAGTTTTTGTACAATTTTCCATACAAAAACAGAATTCATTGTGTAAAATTTTATATTGTTTGATAGATTAACACCCAGACTGAATTGTCAGCCGGGAGGTACTCTCAGTTTTCGCACCACAGGGGCGGAAATTTATTTTAAAAACATTGACAAGTTTTAAAAATGTTACTAACGTTAACAATGTGTGACTTACAATGAACGCTAGACTGCGAGAAAAGAAGGAAAGAGACAGATATAAGCATTATATCTCCTATTTCCATAGAAGTATCTATGGAGACGAACAACAACAAAAGATGAAAATAACAGCCCACAACAGACACCAAAAAACACAGAAAATGCTGAAAATGAAACAATTGACACAACTACACACGAAAAAACACCACCAATAAGATGAAAAATGTGAACAACACCAACCAGGACAACAACAACAGCAGCAACAACAACAACAGCAACATGAACAACTCCACAAACAAGGAAAAGATTTCCTTCGCAAAAACCGTCCAAAAGACGGAACTGTTTACATACCTTGACATTTCCAATGCTAGGGAGCTGTTAAGTGATGCAAAGCAGTATGTAACTTTTGGTGAGAGTGGTGCTTTCAGCATCACTTCTCCTCAACAGTTACGTAGAGAAACTATCCTAAAAACAGTAATTTTTAGCACAGTTTCAAATTTCTCGAAAAAACAAGTCCAATTATCCCAAAACGACATAGAACGGGTTCTGAAAAATTCCATGAAGGATATTGCCTTCATCCAAAAAGGTAAACTTTTTGGAAGCATTTTGGTGTTGTTGAAAGACCAATTGACAGCACAAAATTATTCTGTGTCGCCGATTGTGTCCCCCCTTTACACCTTTTTCCCCACATACATGGGAAAAAGAACCCAGAAGATAAAAATGTTGAACATTGCACCAAATGTAAACGTCTGGTGGATTTTGACTGGCTTCATCGATTTCGATGAAGACACCATCATTTCAGTGGGAAAGTCCTCCAGAGGCACATTCAATGGTACAAGCCTGGAAGTTCTGGTCCAAATGAGGCCAGAACGGATAGCTAAAATACCCCGTGTGCCTCTGGATGGGATTTCACACAAACATTTCTGTTGATGGTAGGCGACCTTCATGTTACAACTGTTTAACCCTTTAGCATTCACATTGAATTGTCAAATGTCATGTTCATCTATTCGCATTATTTTCACTTAATTATACTCAAGAGGGTTATCAATTTTATTTGTTTGTAATTACTTTAATTTTCTATGTGCAGACTTGAAATTTTGTCAGTAGACGTTTAAAGAACTATAATTTACAATTATATATTTTTACCTGATTTTTTTTTGTTAAATTTGACTTTTATGGTCAGGTGAAATTAATTAACAGGTGTAAAAGTAATAACTTTATGGATAAACACAAAAATTTAAACTTTATCTGCCTTACCTGTTAGATTTGTTGCAAAAAAATCCAATAATGATCTAGATGCTGATTTCCATCAATTCTAGCAGTTTTCCGAACAGGTGAATTAATTAAAAATGCAGGTGTAATCAGTACAATGTTTTAGTCTTTCTCTACATTCCAGGCAAATATTTTCATTGAAAAAAATGTATAAAACCTTTTCACCAGTCAAAATAATATTGGCAATGTACTCTTACACAATGTACGGTGTAAAATTACGTAACAGAATGTTCCCAATATATAAGTTCATTAACAGGTGTGATGCAGGTGTGTCACAGGTGAATGCAGGTGTTTTTGTATATGTTGTATATTTTAAAAATATTGTTTTCAATATTGTCAGACAATATTTCTATCGTGATACTGCCCAAAGCACCCTTTACATAAGGGCACTTTGCAAAAGGAACACATAAATAGGGTTTGGATTGCGTAACCTTTAACAGTTTTTCTCTTTTGCAAAGAGCACAATTGGCAAACCTTCCTCCTACCATCAATTCTCTCCACTTTATGAAAATCAATATTTTCTTTGTGGACCACTGCTAATTTTGATTTTTTCCCAGCTTTGTGTTTGCGAGAAGTATATCCCCCACGTAGCTGGGATGCAATGTCCACGCGAAATTTCATGTGGCAGTAGTCCTTTGGTGGTGGCGGATCCTTGTGGCTTTTAGTAAATGCAATATAAGAATTCACAATGGTTAAATTCACTAAAAACCACAAGATGTATCTCCACCATTTCTTTCCAGGGCGTCCAACTGGGTAATACGCGCAATATTGGTCGGATTTGTCAACCCCACCCATATATTTATTGTAGGAGAGGTTAACTAAAGGTCTACCCTCAGCCCCAACACCTGGTTGTTGGTTAGAACTCAGGAACAAAATTTGCCGTTTGTCTTTGAACACTGTGGCTAACATGTTCTCTTTTTGCATTTGGAGAATGTCTCCTCTGTTTTTTAGTTTCGCAACTTTTATTTCTTGGGGTAGCCCTTTCCGATTGCTCATTATTGTGCCGCAGGTGTATGTATTTACAAGGACAAGATACTCTGCTAAAAGCACCGAAGAAAAAAAACGGTCAAATTAAATGTGTCTGTGTTGAAAGTGGAAGGGTTGAGTCAGCGACCACACAACATCGTAACCCAACCCGTGCTTTCTCTCTCCGTTAAGTTTTTTTTCTGTGTAAACATCAAAGTTTACACAGTATCCCGTGTCCGATTCACACAGTTCCCACACTTTGATGCCCCATTTGGTGGGTTTAGCTGGCATATACTGTCTGAAATGAACCCTACCCTTATACCCAATCATAGCTTCATCAACACTAAAATTTTTTCCAGGTAAATACATACTTTTAAATTTTTCTGTCAACATTTCAATTAATGGTCGTACTTTGTACAGTGGGTCGTAATTCGATTCATTTCTACCAGGGGCATTTGTAGTATCAACCAGATGCAAATACTGGTTTAATTTTATAAATCTCGTTTTTGCCATAATACTAGATATATAAGGGTCACCAAACCTTATATCAGTACTCCAATAATTCCACAGTCGTGGAAATTGTTTAATACCAAACATAATGTTTATGGTAAAAAACGCTTTCATTTCGGCAGAATCTGTCGGACGCCATAACAGATCGGGTTTTCCTCGATTAGAAATCTGTTGTTGTGCATAGCGATTTGTCTCTTCTGCCACAACTTCGAAGAAAGTTTGTGGTAGAAATAAAAAAAAATAATCCAGAGCTTTAGCATCGGGTGGTAATGTGTGTTGTGGTCCAGAATTTTCATTAAAATCCGAAACATGTATCGGTGTTGTTTCTTTCAACCACGTTGGTGTTTTTTCAATGGTGTCAGATATCTCTTCGCTTTCACTTTCAAAGTGACTATCATCATCATCAGATATATCAGAAATAAATATATCTGATTCATTTGAAGATAAATCACTGATATTATCTTCTGTTTCTTTTTTATCTTGAATGTCGTAGGATGTAAAACCTTTAAAATCGTTGTCGCTGCTTTCGGAAGCCATGTTACAATTTCAAAGTTAAAAACACGTGTTATCGCAAGGTCTTTAACTATACTAAGAGTTAATTTTCGCGCGTAAGGGCTTTATCTCGCTGTAATCTCGAATTGACGAGATTTTGATGATGTCAATGTTTATTTTTAGAAGGAGATCTACGAGTGGTCTGAAATGTTGGTTTTTGTCGGTTTGAATAAATGAAAGGGGACATAATTTTGTCGGTTTTTGTCGCTTTGAACGCTAAAGGGTTAAGCAGTGGTCACCTGAAGGCTTACTGTCCTCAGCTAACTACAAAAAAAACATGAGGCACTATTGCCAACACCCAAAACAACAACACAGCCACCACCGCAACAACAATAACAACATGCAAACAACCAAAACAAGAACAACAAACCAAACTCCAAGCACTGTCCCACCCAACCCCACTCCACATAAAACCACCTCAAAAACACCCACAAACACAACAGCTCCCCAAAACATACCCCTTCCAAATAACACAGACACCACAACGGACGAGGCCCCCTCGTCATCACTCAGTGATGATGAGGGAGAACCCCTCCACTCCAAAAAAAAGAAAAAGGACAACACGAACAAAAAGGCCAGAAACACACAACCACCAACACAAACAACACAAACATTACAAACAAAAATCCCCCCTCCCGAAAACAAAACGATGACAACACTCCAAACACAAATACCCACAACAAAACGAAAACACACAAGAACAACAGACAAAAACTAAGACAACACAACAAAAATATTATACATACATAAACACTGACAATAAAACCTTGATGGAGGTCATCTCCAAAAACCTTTCCGTGGAAACCGAAGGAAAATATTTTAACACCTGTAAAGACAAACCTAATTTAAGGATGATTAGGGTCCCTACGGACATCTATAAGTCCTTAAAGGAAAACTTTGCTGAGGACGTGGAGAATATGTGTTAAACCAACGAACCACGTCCTCTTGAAACGTTTCCCCACCCCCTCCCCACCAAACATCTCCGTCCCCACCTCGCCAGGAACCACCACCCTACCAAACAACCCCTCCAACACCCCCATGGACATTGTGCAGCCTGGTCCCCAGGAGACGAAGAAGTGAGTGATTTCTTTTCCTCTTTTAACTTTTCTGCACCAACATGGCCAATATAAGAGTTGGATGTGTGAATGTACGCGGAATGGGGATGCCCTGGAAGCAGGGCAAACTCATAAACGACCTCAGGTCGCACAGTATGGATGTAGTAGCCATTTGCGAGTCCAGGATCCACAGCGAGCGACAGCTGGCCCCCATCTTCGACGACTTTGAGATCTACGCATCTCTCTCAGCCGGGAGGTGGGGGCAGGGTGCCGTTTTGCTGCGGAAACACCTGGACCTCGTAACACAGACGGTACATCTGGACCCGGAGGGTCGACTGGTGGTCCTAGACGTTGACGGTAGTGAAGGTGGAGCCTTCAGGCTGGTGGCCGCATATGCCCCATCCGGGACATCGCAGCCAGACTTCTTCAAACGCCTAGAGACTTTTCTGGGAACGTGCCGCTCCTTGGTTGGCGATAATGGTAGTGGAGAGTCGCTAAGACTACATAGGTCGCAGTTAACGTCTTCTTCCCTTTCCTTCTCCATAGATACTATGGGGATGGAAAGAGGAAATAAAATCGTAAAAACGGATTTAAATCCAAACAAAAAAAATAATAATGACACAAATGACACCAAACAGTACAATGACAACAAAAATAACAACACCACCAAAAATGATGATAAAAACGACAAGGAGGAATTAACATATCTCGACATATCAAATGCCGAACAACTTCTAAAAGACGCTAGGTGATATGTTACTTTTGAAAAGAATGGTGCTTTCAGCATCAATTCCCCTGTAGAAATTTGTAAGGAAACTGCCCTCAAAACGATAATTTTTAGGACAGTTACCAATTCTACCCGAAAACCGGTCCAATTGTCACAGAAAGAAATTGAACTGGTTTTCATAAATTCAATGAATGATATTTCATTCATTCAAAGAGGCAAACTCTTTGGGAGTATTTCGGTACTCATGAAGGATCAATTGACGGCCCAAAATTACTCTCTGTCGCCAATTGTATCCAACCTGTATACCTTTTTCCCCACATACATGGGGAAAAAGGACACAAAAGATCAAAATCACGACTGTCACACCAAAAGTAAATATATGGTGGATACAGTGCGGCTTAATCAATTTTGATGAAGACAGAATACTTTCAGTAGGAAAGTCTCCCAGAGATGCATTTAATGGGACTAGCGTTGAAGTTCTGGTGCAAATGAGCCCAGAACGAATAGCCTGGATCCCACAATGTGTACTCCTGGACGGACTCACCTACATAAACTTTTCGGTTGAGGGTAGGCGGCCTTTATGTTACCACTGCTTTAGCAGTGGTCACCTGAGGGCTTCCTGTCCTCAATTAATGAGTAAAAAAAAAAGACTCTTTTGCCGACACTTATCAAAATAACACAACTACCACAACAACAACACCAACACAAAAATAACCAAAACAAACACAGTCCCACCCAACCCCACTCCACCTAAAACCACTGCAAAAACAAATACAGACACAACAGCTCCCCAAGACAAACCCTTCCCCAATCACACAGATGATACAACAGATGAGGCTATCTCGTCATCACCCAGTGAAGACGAGGGAGAACCTGATAGCTCGAAAAGAAAAACAAGGCACCACAAAAACAAAAACCCAGCAAACACTACCACAAACAAAATCCCCACCTGAAAACAAAATGCCTACAACAAAACGAAAGCACACACAAAAACTACAGACAAAAACAGACGCAACACAAGAAAAATTACACTTACACATACATAAACACTGAAAACAAAACACTAATGGAGACCATCACGAACAACCCTTCGGTTTTCACCGAAGGGAAAACTTTCGCAAACTCTAATAAAAATAATAAAAAACCGAACCTAAAACTGATTAGAGTCCCTATACAAACTTATAGGTCCCTAAAAGCAACATTTGAAAAGGACATGGGGAATTCCTGCGTGAAACCACTTAACCGCGTCCTTCTCAAATGTCTCCCATTCCCACCAGACACCCCCTCTCCACCAAACATCTCCGTCCCCACCCTGCCGGAAACCACCACCCACCCAGACAACCCCTCCAACACCCCCATGGAACTTGAGCGACCCGCTCTCCAGGAGACGAAAAGGTGAATGAACTCTTACTTTTTTTTCCAACTCTTCCTCACCGACATGGCGAATGTAAGAGTCAGTCGTGTGAATGTGCGCGGCCTGAGGAACGGCAAACTCTTAAACGACCTCAGGTCGCACAGTATGGATGTAATTGCCATCTGCGAGTCCAGGATCCACAGCGAGCGATAGATGGCTCCCATCTTCGATGACTATGAGATCTACGCATCTCTATGTCAGCTGGGAGGTGGGGGCGGGGTTGCCGTTTTGCTGAGGAAACAGCTGGGCCTCGTAACACAAACGGTACATCTGGACCCGGAGTGTCGACTGGTGGTCCTAGACGTTGACGGTAGTGAAGGTGGAGCCTTCAGGCTGGTGGTCGCATATGCCCCATCCGGGACTCCGCGGCCAGACTTCAAACGTCTAGAGACTTTTCTGGGAATGTCCCGCTCCTTGCTTTTAGTAGGGGACTGGAATGGAATCCGAGATGCACGTTGGGACTATGTGGGAGCATGGCCCGATAAAGGGGGTGTAACAGCCTCAAACAGTTAATCGGCTGATTTGACCTGGCCGATAGATATCGACTAGATTTTTCGACTGTGCACTGGATGTGGACTAATTGCAGCGGAACATCTAGATCGTACCTAGATAGGGTTCTAGTTAGAAATAAGGATAGGGACATGTTAAGTTGTCCACAAATATTCATGGTTGCCTATTCGGATCACAAACTAATGACCTGCGTGGTCAACCTTGATAGAAGCCATAGACAGGGACCCGGCTACTGGAAGCTGAACTTGTTACCGACATGCAAAGCCTACAGTAGACGGATTAGCACTTTAGTTAAATAGCACTTGACAGGGGCCATTGTCAACAACAGATGGTGGTACTCTTAGCGTTAGATAGAAATAGGACCGAGAAGGAAGTAGTAGATAAAGTAGAAGTGGCAACGTAGCCAGCATGCTAGCGACGAGAACGACCTTGGAACCAGTTCTTCGACGAAAAGCACGAGGGCTAGGTAACGAAGAAGCCAAAGCTGTTAGCTGGGCCCGGGTGACGGAGGCGAAAAGTGGCAACAAGTCCACGATTCGGTCTTGTGATGCGTGAGCCGAAGCAGATGTGCGCGGCCTTTCAGCGGTACTTTGCTTAACTGTTCGGGCAGGGCTGCGCACTGGGAGGGGCTATGGATTTTGGTCCATACCTCGGCGGCCTACCGCGACTCTCGGACAGCGAGGCAAAGTTCTGCGAAAGGCCGATTTCGGCTGCTGATATAGGGGACGCGCTGAGCCAATGCGTCAAATGCAAATCTCCAGGTCTCGACGGTCTACCCTACGAATTTTATGTAGCAATGCCGAACTTATTCTCTGTTCTCCTGGAAGCGGTCTACTGCAACTGGCAGCAGAACGGGAGAATTTCCAGTTCTGTGACCAAGGGCGTAGTCACGCTAGTCAGGAAGGACGAGAATAAGGGGGATGACATAGGCAACTTCCGGCCCATAACTCTGCTAAACACAGAGTTACAGATTTTGGCCAAGGTGTTGGCAAAGTGGCTGGCGCTTGTCGTCGAAACCCTGGTGGGAGAAGCGCAGACATGCGCAATCCCGACCAGGTCCATAAACGACAACCTCCACCTCATGCGATACATCGTTGAGAAGGTAGGGTGTAAACCCGGCTTCGGTGGGGCCCTGATCAACTTGGATCGGTCTAAGGCTTTCGATAGGGTTGACCATCGTTTCCTGGATGCGGTGCTCGAGGCAGCAGGCTTTGGACCCGTGTTCAGGGGCTGGATTGCTGCAATGCACAGCAGCAACATCTGCTCAAGGGTCAAGGTGAACGGCTACCTCTCGGAGCTGTTTCATATCACGCGATCCATCCGACAGGGATGCTCTCTCTCCTCCCTTCTGTACGTACTGACTCTCAAGCCACTACTGCGGAAGTTGGAGCTATTGCAGGGCATCCCTCTGGAACCGGGACTCCGGAAATCGAGGAAGTCGGCACCTTACTGAAGGAATGCGAAGCTGAACCGGGACAAGTCCATCGGTTTGCAACTCTGATCGTGGAGAGGCAAACTGATGTCTTCTGATGCTGGGCGGAAGGTCCGGTGAAGCTGCTCGGGGTCTGGTTTGGTCCGGACCTCCAAGTGGAGAAGAACTGGAACGAGGTAACGGCCAAGCTGTTTGCACTTACCCAGAAGTGGGCCGAGTGCAAAGTATCCTTGAAAGGTCGAGCGGAGGTGGCAAACACTTTTATAGCATCCGTCATCTACTACCGCTTGACTGTCGTGCCTTGTCCAGCCAAAACGGAGCGCATGCTCTTCCAATTCCTTTGGAAGAAGCAGGCTACTTTGGTGAGAAGATCCATCTGCTGCCAATACCCAACGGAGAGCTGGGGATGGCGTGGCTGACGATGCGCTTAGGCTGCGGCACCTCCACATATTCCTCACCGGACAACCGGTGTGGGCCCTGTTCGTGAGGCGAGCCTTCCCACGACCAGTCTTGCTGACCGAGCTGCAGTCCTGGGTAAAGCAAAGACCAAGGAAAATGGGCGACTGGCACATCGAATGTGCTTAGGCGCTCATAGCCCTCTGGCAGGCGGACCCGGTGATCAGTGGAGACTCCACTTCGTCATTCTATAGAGGGTTCATCCGCAGCAAGTGCCACGATGCGCTCGGAGAAACTCTAGGTCTGTTCGGTAGGACATAACAGCACGGGACCGATGGACAACTTTGAAAAGTCCCTGGCCTGGCAGTGTTACCGAGGAGCTCTACCAGTTCGAGACAAGCTCTACAGACACAGGTGCCCGGGCAGGGACCCTTCGAAAAAGATCTGTCCGAGGTGCGTGCGAGATGAAGAAACTGTCGTGCACGCATTCGTACACTGCCCGGGCGTTACTGACCTGTGGGGCTATGTAGAACGACTATTGTGTGCGGGTGGGACCAATCCGGTTGATCACCGAGTCCATTGTCGTGATCAAACCGCCACCCTCCTTCAAAAATGAAGGAGAGGCGGTTTTCCTCTGTGTGATAGCTATGGCGAAAGAGGTATGGTGGACGAGGTTAAAACGGTTGAGGTCAGACACCGTTCTCTCCAGCCAACAACTGATTCTTTTTTTCAAATACCACTTTGGAAGAAGAATCAGGATGGAGAGAGAGGTGCTGTACCCCAGCAAGTTTTATGAAAAGTGGGTGAAAGTGGCGAGAATGGCCCGAGTGAATGGGTCTTCTCTCTATATCAGCCTGTAGGTTGAGGAAAGAGAGGAAGAGAAGAAATGGGTACTCACTCTTCGTACTCCTGGAGATGAGGGTTGTACATTTTTTCAGGGGTATGTGTTACCCATATGTAATGTCTCCCCCTATTGGGAAAAATCGATTGTTTTTTAAATTGCATTTGTGATAGTATTTTACATGTTTTTATCGTATGTAAACTTCCCCCTTTGTATTTGTCCCCTTCTTTTGAGCCCCTGTGGCTAATAAAGAAACATATCTATCTATCTGTCTAATTTGAAAAACTGTTAAGAAAAACCAATAAACCGTGTCCTGTTGAAATGTTTCCCCACCCCACTCAACACCCCCACCAGAACTGAAATGGAGATTGAACAACCCGATCTCCAGGAAACGAAAAGGTAAGTGCACCTTTTCGTCCTTTTCGCCAACTCTTCTCCATCAACATGGCTGACTTACGAGTTGGAAGCGTGAATGTGCATGGCCGACTACAACTACAAGTAGTGAAGGGAGACTAGACTCCAATGTAACAAAGTCGTTTGACCATGAACTTGTCATGGCTACAAATACAAACAACTTTCGTCAAAAAATTGACACAGAACTTACACAAACAACTGCTAAACCGAAAGACAAAACCACAACTGAACTAACCAATCTTACTACCACAAACAAAACAAATGACGATGACAACAACAACAACAGCAGCAGCAGCAGCAACAACCATAAAAAATCTTTTGCAACAATAAGCAAAGAAAGTTTTATTGACATCGTCATTTCCAATGCGAAGGAGATAAGTGAAGGGAAAAAATGTTACCTTTGAAGAAAAAGGGGGATTTAAAATCACCTCTCCGCCCCAAATCAGAGCTGACAGTGCGAAGGACTGATTTTTCGCACGATTTCAAACACACTAAAACAACCAGCTTTCCTTACTCAAGGCGAGATTGAAATCGTCTTGAAAGAGGCAATGCCGCACACATTCATTTCATACAAAGGCTAAATTATATGGAAGCATTTTGGTGCTCTTCAAAAGTGAGGCCCTTGTGCAAAAATACGCAGTGACCCCGGTCACTTCTGCCACACCTTTTTCCCTACATACATGGCGAAAAAGGACACAGAATAAACATTACCAACATACCAGCCAAAAATAAGTACTTTTACCAACACCACCACCACAACAACAACAACACAAAAAATAACTGCTCAACCACAAACAACATAAAAAACAAACAATTCCCCTGAAAAACACAGTCCCAACCTATCCCACTTCACCCAACACTACCACAAACACACCATCACCACACAACATACTCCTCCCACCTGCCCCTGATGACGATTCATCAGACGAGGCTACTTCTCCATCCCCAAGCGAGGATGAAGGAGAGCTTCAGAAATCCAAAAGACAAAAAAAGAGACGCCACAAAAACACCAATCACCAACACAAACACAATCAAACACCCCCTACCAGCAAAACGAACACCACCACCACAAACACAAATGCCCACCATAAAAAGAAAGCTACAAAATGAACAACAAAAATATAAACAACAGTATGCATACATTAACACGAAAAACAAAAATCTGATGGAGGTCATCTCCAAAGACCCCAAAGTGGAAACCGAGGGGAAAACCATCGTCAAATCAGACACTGCAAAACTCAACCCGGAGAAGTCTGTCGGTGTGCAACGTGGAGAAGCAAACCGATGCCGTCCGACAGCGTCGTTGGACGGAAGGAGCGGTGAAATTGCTCAGGGTCTGGTTCGGTCCGGACCTCCAGGTGGAGAAAAACTGGAACAAGGTCATGGCCAAGGTATTTGTGCTCACCCAGAAGTGGGCAGAGTGCAACCTATCCTTGAAAGGTCGAGCGGAGGTGGCGAACACTTTCTGTCTGTCATCTACTACCGTTTGACCATCGAGCCTTGTCCCCGTGAATATCTCACCAAGATGGAATGCATGCTCTTCCAATTCCTTTGGCAGAAGCAGGCCCCACTGGTGAGGAGATCCGTCTGCTGCCAGCACCCTTTCAACGGAGGGCTGGGAATGCCGTGGCTGATGATGCGCTGAGGCTACGGCATCTCCAGGTATTCCTTACCGACCAACCGGTGTGGGCCCCGTTTGTGAGACGAGCCTTTTTGCAACTTATCTTGCTGACGGAGCTGCAGTCCGGGGTCAAGCGGAGATCAAAGAAAATGGGCGCCTGGCACATTGAATGCGCTCAGGCGCTCACAGTCCTGTCAAGTGGACACAGCAATCAGTGGTGATTCCACTTTGTCACTCTATAGAAGGATAGTACAATACAAGTGCGACAACGTGCTCAGAGAGACTCTGGGCGTCGAAGAAGACGAGCTCACCAGTCTGTTTGGTAGGACTTTCCGCCCGGGACCTATGGACAATTTCCAAAGGTCCCTGGCTTGGCAGTGCTACCGAGGAGCTATACCAGTACGCGATCAGATCTACAGGCACGGGCGCCCCGGCAGGGATTCTTCAAAGAGGACGTGTCCAAGATACGAGCGGGACATTGAAACCGTCCTGCACGCAATTGTACACTGCCCAGACGTAACCGACCTGTGGGACAAATCCAGTTGACTGCCGGGTCCATAGCAAGGTTCAAACCGCCATCTTCATTTAAAAACGAAAGAGAGGCGGTTTTCCTCTGTATAGTGGCTATGGTGAAAGAGGTTATATGGTGGACAAGGCTGAGAGGACTGAGGACATGCCTTTCTCTCCGGACAACAACTCTTTCCCTTCTTTAGATACCACTTTAGAAGGAGAATCAGAATGGAGAGAGAAGTACTGCACTCCAGTAAATTCACTGAAAGGTGGGTGAATGTGGCAAAACTGGCTCGAGTGATTGGGCCTTCTTTGTATATAGACCTGTAGGTTGAAGAAGAGAGCAAAAGGAAGAAAGGAGTACTTGCACATCATGCTCCTGGAGTTGAGGGTTGTTCTATCTATGGGGTATTAAACAACCCATTCGTAAGGCCTCTCCCCTATTGGGGATTTCGATTGTTATATTTTAATGTTAAACTTTGTTTACATGACTATGTAAAATCCCTGGCATGTGTCTTTGTATTGTCCCCTTTTATTGTGCGCCCTTGTGGCAAATAAAGAAATCTATCTCTCTATCGATAGACGTGCCAGTTCTCTGGTAAGTTTTTGTTGATTTTCTACTTAAGAAATAAAAAATTTATTGTTGAATTTGATACTGTTTTATAGCTTGACCCCACATCTGGACCTTCAGACGGTGGGTCAACTCATTTTCACCCCTCCCTGGGGTGAAATTTTCGTTTGAAAAAATTTTCTGTGAAAAAATTGTAAACAAAACTTTGCATTCTGTCATGGACTAGAAGTGGTGGAGAGGCGGTAAGAGTGTTAAGCTCGCAGTCATCTCCTCTCACCACATCATTGAAAGATGTTGAAAATGTCGTCAGGTTTGAGAGACTTGTAAACACGATGTCGAACTTTGACTGTAACACCAATAACATGGAAAATTTGAACAACACCAACCAGAACAACAATAATGACACCAAGAACAACAACAGCAACACGAACAACTCCACAAACAAGGAAAAGATTTCCTTTGCACAAACCGTCCAAAAGACGAAACTATTTACATATCTTGACACCTCAAATGCTAGGGAGTTGTTAAGAGAAGCAAAACAATATGTAAGTTTTGGTGCGAATGGTGCTTTCAGCATCACTTCTCTTCAACAGTTACGTAGAGAAACTATCCTAAATACAATAATTTTTAGGACAGTTTCAAATTCGTCTAAAAAACCAGTGCAATTATCCCAAAACGAAATTGAACTGGTTCTGAAGAATTCAATGAAGGATATTGCCTTCATCCAAAAAGATAAACTTTTCGGAAGCATTTCGGTGCTGATGAAAGACCAATTGACGGCACAAAAATATTCTGTGTCGCCAATTGTGTCCCCCATTACACCTTTTCCCCTACATATATAGGAAAAAGAACCCAGAAAATTAAAATTTCGAACATTACACCAAATGTAAACGTCTGGTGGATTTTGACTGGCTTCATCGATTTCGATGAAGACACCATCATTTCAGTGGGAAAGTCCTCCAGAGGCACATTCAATGGTACAAGCCTGGAAGTTCTGGTCTAAATGAGGCCAAAACGGATAGCTAAAATACCCCAACGTGTGCCTCTGGATGGGAATTCATACATAAATATTTCTGTTGAGGGTAGGCGACTTTCATGTTACCAGTGTTTAAGCAGTGGTCACCTGAAGGCTTTCTGTCCTCAGCTAACTGCAAGAAAAAAAAGGCACTACTGCCAACAACAACACAACCACCACCACCACCACAACAACAACAACACACAAAAATAACCAAAACAAGAACAACAAACCAAACCGCAAGCACAGTCCCACCCAACCCCACTCCACCTAAAACCACTGCACAAACACAAACACAACAGCTCCCCAAAACATACCCCTTCCAAATAACACAGACGTCACAACGGACAAGGCCCCCTCATCATCACCAAGTGATGATGAGGGAGAGCCTCTCCATTCGAAAGGAAAGGAAAGAAGAAAAGACACCAGAACAAAAAAGCAACAAACATCACTACAAACATACAACCACCAACACAAACAACAAACATTACAAACAAAAACCCCCCGTCCCAAAAACAAAACCACGACATCACTCTAAACACAAACACTTACAACAAAACGAAAGCTCACACAAGAACAGACAAAAACCAATACAACACAACAAGAACATTACACATATGTAAACAGCGAAAACAACTTTATTGGAGGTCATTTCCAACGACCCTTCGGTGAAAATTGAAGGGAAAACTTTTTCCAATTGTTTAGACAGACCCAATTTAAAGATGATTAGGGTCCCTACGGACCCCTATAAGTCTTTAAAGAAAAACTTTTCTAAGGACGTGGGTAACCCTTGCGTTAAACCCATTAACCGCGTCCTTTTAAAATGTTCCCCACCCTCACCCAGACACCCCCTCCCCACCAAACACCTCCGTCCCCACCCTGCCAGAAACCATCCTACCAAACAACATCATGGATATTGTGCAGCACCACCACCTACATAAACATTTCTGTTGAGGGTAGGCGGCCTTCATGTTACCACTGTTTAAGCAGTGGTCACCTGAGGGCTTCCTGTCCTCAGCTAACTGTTTAAAAAAAAAAAAAAAAAGGCACTACTGCCAACACCTAAGACAGCAACACAACCACCACCACCACAACACACAAAAATAACCAAAACAAACCAAACCGCAAACAGTCCCACCCAACCTTTCCCCACCTAAAACAACTCCAAAAACACCCACAAGCACAACAGTTCTCCAAAACGTACCCCTCCCCAATCACACACACACCACAACAGACGAGGTCCCCTCATCACCACTCACTGATGATGACGGAGGACCCCTCCGTTCCAAAAGGAAAGAAAAAAGACATAACACGAACAAAAAGGCAACAAACACACAACCACCAACACAAACATTACAAACAAAAATCCCCCCTCCTGAAAACAAAACAACGACAACACTCCAAACGCAAACACTTACAACAAAATGAAAACACAAGAACAACAAACAAAAACCAACACAACACAAGGACATTACACATACACCTGCATAAATACTCAAAACAAAATTCTAATGGAGGTCATCTCCAAAAACCCTGCGGTGAAAACCAAAGGGAAACTTTTATAAACTGTTTGGACAAACCAAACCTAAAAATGATTAGGGTCCCGATAGACACATATAGGTCCCTAAAAGAAAACTTCGATAAGGACGTGGGGGAATTCATGCGTCAAACCCATGAAACGCGTCTTTTTAAAATGTTTCCCCACCCCCACCCCACCAAACATCTCCGTCCCCGCCCCGCCAGAAACCACCACCCTAACAAACAACCCCTCTAACACCCCCATGGACATTGTGCAGCCTGGACTCCAGGAAGCGAGGAGGTAAGTGAATTCTTTCCTCTTTTCTAACTCTTCTTCACCAATATGGCCAATATAAGAGTTGGATGTGTGAATGTGCGCGGCCTGGGGATGTCCTGGAAACAGGGCAAACTCTTAAACGACCTCAGGTCGCACAGTATGGATGTGGCAGTCATTTGTGAGTCCAGGATCCACAGCGAGCGACAGCTGGCCCCCATCTTCGACGACTTTCAGATCTACGCATCTCACTGTCAGCCGGGAGGCGGGGTTGCCGTTTTGCTGCGGAAACACCTGGACCCCGTAACACAGACGGTACGACTGGTGGTCCTAGACGTCAACAGTAGTGAAGGTGGAGCCTTCAGACAAGTGGCCGTATATGCCCCATCCGGGACATTGCGGCCAGACTTCTTCAAACGTCTGGAGACCTTTCTGGGAACGTCCCGCTACTTGCTTTTAGTGGAGGACTGTAATGGAATCCTAGATGCACGTTAGGATTATGTAGGAGCATGTCCCGATAGAGGTGGGTGTATCAGCCTCAAACAATTAATCGGCCGATTTCAACTGGCCGATAGATACCGACTAGATTTCCGGACTGCGCCACTGTGGACGTGGACGAACCGTAACGGGACATCTAGATCGTACTTAGATAGGTTTCTAATTAGGGATAGGGAAATATTAAGCTGTCCACACATATTCATGGTTGGCTATTCGGATCACAAACTAGTGACCTGCGTAGTCAACCTTGATAGAACCCATAGGCAGGGACCCAGCTACTGGAAGTTGAACCTGTCGTTACCGACACGTAAAGCATAGAGTAGTCGGATTAGCACTTTAGTTAAGCAGCAGTTGACGGAGGCAATTGTCAACAACAGGTGGTGGTGCTCTCTTAAGAGAGCAATTAGACTAGAATCGATGGGCTTTAGTAAAGAACTAGCGTTAGATAGGAATAAGACTGAAAAGGAACTGGTAGATAAAGTAGAAGAGGCGATTAGGAGTGGCAGCGTAGCTAACGTGCTAGCGATAAGAACGGCCCTGAACCAGTTCTTCGACGCAAAGCACGAAGGTTGAGTTGTCAGGAGTAAATCACGTGCTCTAGGAAACGAGGGAACCAAAGCTGTTAGCTGGGCCCGAGTGACAGGCAAAAATTGGCAACAAGTCCACGATTCGGTCTTTGAAGGACCAAGACAGGCGCGTGATACTTGAACCGGAGCAGATGTACGCGGCCTTTCAGTAGGCACTTTGCACAACTATTCGGGCAGGGTGGCGCGCCGGGAAGGGCTATGGATTTTGGTCCATACCTTGACGGCCTGCCGCGACTCTCGGACGGGGAGGTGAAGTTCTGCGAAAGGCCGATTTCGGCCGCTGAGATAGGGAACGCACTGAGCCAATGCGGCAAACGCAAATCGCCAGGTCTCGACGGTCTACCCTACGGATTTTACGTAGCAATGCTGGACTTGTTCTCCGGTCTCCTCGAAGCGGTCTACTGCAAGTGGTAGCAGAATGGAAAATGGGAGTTCTGTGACCAAGGGCGTAGTCACGCTGGTCAGGAAGGACAAGAACAAGGGGGACGACATTAGTAACTTCAGGCCCATAACTCTGCTAAACACAGTTACAGATTTTGGCCAAGCTGCTAGCAAAGAGGCTGGCACTTGTCGAAAACCTGGTGGGAGAAGCGCAGACATGCGCAATCCCGACCAGGTCCATAAACGACAACCTCCATCTCATGCGATACATCGTAGAGCGGGTAGGGTGTGAACCCGGTTTCGGTGGGGCACTGATAAATTTGGATCAGTCTAAGGCATTCGATAGAGTCGACCATCGTTACCTGGATGTGGTGCTCGCGGCGGCAGGCCTCGGACCCGTGTTCAGGGGCTGGATTGCTGCAATGCACAGCAGCAACATCTGCTCAAGGGTCAAGGTGAATGGTTACCTCTCGGAGCCGTTCCAAATCACGTGATCCATCCGACAGGGATGCCCTCTCTCCTTCCTTCTGTACGTACTGACTCTCGAGCCACTACTGCGAAAGTTGGAGTTACTGCAGGGCATCTCGTTGGAACTGGGACTGCGAAAAGCGTCGTCGGCGTAATGGTGACGAGCACCTCGCAAATCGGGGAGGTTGCCATCTTACTGAAGGAATACGAAAGGTTTACAGGAGCGAAGCTGAACCGGGACAAGTCCGTCGGTTTGCAACTCGGAACCTGGAGAGGCAAACCGATGCCTTCTGACGGCGTCGTCGGACGCTGGACGGAGGGACCGGTGAAGCTGTTCGGGATTTGATTTGGAACGGACCTCCAGTTGGAGAAAGACTGGAACGAGGTAACGGCCAAGGTGTTTGTGCTCGCCCAGAAATGGGCCGAGTGCAAACTATCCTTGAAAGGTCGAGCGGAGGTTTTTACCGTGTTACCTACACAGCCACATTACAGCGTGGACTGTGTGTTTATTTGTCGTGACACCTACACGACCTCATTTATTTCGGACTGGATGTTGTGGAACCAACATAACTTTACATCGAAAGGGGTGGTGTGGATGGGGTGGGGGTAGTGGGACGGGGTGTATTTTTGTTAAGAGGTGCCTACTGACTGTAGGTTTCGCTTTGTACTTAGGCAAGGCGGGTCTTCTGTATTACTGTGTAGCGCCAAAGATCTCGGTCCAGTGACATTGTCTTGGAGAGGTGTAAGTGTGTGAGGTCGGAATTTATCAAGTCGTCCCAGGTTTTTCTGGGTCTGCCTACTCCGTGGCTACCGTCTATTTTTATCGCCCTGTACTTTTTTATACAGCTGTCGTCTTTCAAGCGCATCACGTGACCATACCAACGTAGTCTTCTCTCGAGTAAACAACATCTGATCCCTCTTATTCCTAATTTCTCCCTTAGTTCATGCTTTGCCGTTCACATATATTACTATTACACATCCAACGGAGCATGCAAGCTTCGTTCCTCTCCAGTCTGCGTATATCCTCTGCACACAATGCCCAGGTCTTACTGCCATGTAACATTGCTGTTCGTATGCAGGCAGCATACAGCCTGCCTTTCACTTTTAGAGAGAACCCTTTAGCGGCCAATAGTGCTATAAGCTCTCTGAACTTTTTCCACCCCGTTCTGACTCCAGCTACTGCACTTTCAGAGCACCCTCCACCACTGCTGATTTTGTCACCCAGGTAACGGAAGGTGTCCACTATTTCTATAGAACCATCTGTGCAATGGAATGAGCTAGTATTTTGTGGGCACATGCTGCTACTTATTGCACCTGAGCACCGGCCACATATAAAATCTATATTCTTAGTTAGCTTACCTGTGATCCCACTACATTTTTATGCACCCATACTTTGTATTTGGGACATAAAATGGAGTTTCTGCCTACTCCTTTCCTACACACTGAGCATGGCCATTTCCCAGATGAGACCAGTGCCCTATTTTCCTTCCTACAAACTAGAACTTTAGTCTTAGACAGGTTTAAGGCCTTTTGATTCTAGGCCATGCTTCCATGTTTGGAATTTCTTTTCTAGTTCAGCCATTGATTCAGCTATGAGCGTTAGATCATCTGCGTATAGGAGTTTCCATGGGCAACCGGTCTTGAACTCCTCTGTTATAGCCTGAAGGGCAATAATAAATAGTAGGGGGCTAAGAACGGAGCCCTGATGAACACCAACTTTTACGCTAAACTCTTCACTATATTCGTTGTTAATTCTAACCTTGCTGACTGTTTCTTTATACATGGCTTGTATAGCTCTCACAAGCCATTCATCAACACCTAGTTTTCTAAGAACCCACCAGATAATGGAGCGGGAGACTCTGTCAAAGGCTTTCTCCAAGTCAACAAAAGCTAAGTATAGGGGTTTACTTTTAGCTAGGTACTTCTCCTGTAGTTGTCGTACAAGGAAAAGAGCATCTGTGGTACTTTTACCTGACAAACCCAAACTGCATTTCATCTAGATCAATTCGCTCTCTGATTCGTTGCGCTATTACTTTTTCTGTGACCTTCATGACCTGGTCAATTAATTTAATGCCTCTATAGTTTCCCCTATCTAGGGCATATCCTTTACCCTTGTAGCAGTTAATGATGATGCTGCTACGCCAGTCCTTCGGAACGACGCCATTCTGTATGACTTGGTTTACTATCCGGGTGACCATAGTGTGTCCCACCGTTCCAGATGCTTTCAGCATTTCAGCAACTATTTCCGAAGGACCAGCCGGCTTACCCGTCTTCATATCTTTGATTGCCTTACTTATTATACTACCTTCAACTTGCACTGCTGGTCCCTCTATTGGATCAATGTGGGGGAGACTGTCTTTCTCCCATTTATTCTCCTCATTTAGTAGTCTTTCGTAGTGACACTTCCAATCTACCTTCTTATCAGCGTCAGTGATGGCAAGTACACCATCATCATTAAGGACACACTTCTCCCCGACAATATCACGGTTTTCCTTGACACATTGCCTAGCAATCCTGAACACCTCACGTTTTTGGTCCTCGCGTTGTAGAACATACTTGAACTTTCTTTCCTCTGCTTCCCTTCTTGCAAAGTACACTTGTCTCCTAGCTTCCCTCTTGGCCACTTGATAGTCTTCTCTACTTCCCCCATCCCGCCATACTTTCCAAGCCTGCTTTTTTGCCTTGATTGACTCCTCCACCTTACTGTTCCACCACCACGTTACTCTCCTCCTGCCTATAGGTCTGCTCCAGCCACAGACTTCATCTGCCACCTTCAGCAGGTTAGCTTTCAGGAATTCCCACTGCTCCTCTATATTGTACGACTCTAATTGCTCTTCCTTACTGTCAAAAGCATCAAGTAATATGCTTTTAAATTTATTACTGGCTGTGGGGTCCTTTAACTTCCATATTTTTCTCCTGAGGATAGTCCTCCTCTGTTGTCGAGTACGTCTTGTCCTGACTATGAGGTCGCTGACTATGAGTCTATGTTAGGAGGTGCATTCTTCATGGGGGAGGGATTTAGTGTTTACAACAGACACTCTGTCACGTCTTCTGGTAAGGATATACTCTACCTGGCTGGTATGTTCCCCTGATCTGTAGGTGATCAAGTGATTGTCTCGTTTTTTGAAGTTAGTGTTACAGATAGTTAGGTTATTTGCGTCACAGAATTCCAGGATTCTGGAGCCTTCCTCATTTCTAGTACCAAACCCATAGCCTCCATGGATTCCGTCATAGCTGTCACAATGTTGTCCAACGTGACCATTTAGGTCGCCAGCAATAGTTATGTAGTCACTGTCGGTTATTTGGGAGGTAGTGAGCATCAATGACTCATAGAATCTGTCTTTTATAACGCCAGGCAGTCCGGATTGGGGTGCGTACGCAGATATTACTGTCACAGTAGTTCTATTTAGGACAAGTCTTATTTTAATTATTCTGTCGTTCACTCTATTTACGTCTATTATCTTATCTACCCATTTTTCTGCTAACATGATTCCTACCCCACCCAGCCCATATATATATTTGACCCGAATTACTTGGTCGCTTGTTTTGACTGTGCGGATGATCTGTTTAACCATCATCTCAGTGTGTTTGGCCCTTAACGTATGTTGTAGCTCTGATTCACATGAATCATCGAGCGCTTGCCACACATATCGGACGTTGATTTTCGTTAATTCCTGAGCTGAAATACGATTCTCGCTAATTTATATTTATATATATATATATATTGTTATACTTGGGGAGGGTCATATTGTTGTAATAATATTCCCAGAAATAATAACAGAACACACTCACTGTTTGGTTGTTTTTCGCTTCTGTATCTTTTATATCTCCATAGTTAATTTATTTGGCAATCAATGTTTATCATTGACTATATATATATATATATATAAATATATATATATTATATATATATATTCATATCTGTATTTTTAACCATTGGTGAATCAATGATAAACATTAATTGCCAAATAAATACTTGGGGAGGGTCATATTGTTGTAATAATATTGCCAGAAATAATAACAGAACACACTCACTGTTTGATTGGTTTTCGCTTCTGTATCTTTATATCTCGATAGTTAATTTATTTGGCAATTAATTGTTTCTACTTTAGGCACAAGGCCAGCAATTACCCAGTTCAAAGTACCAGTAATGAACCGGGTAATTGCTGGCCTTGTGCCTAAAGTAGAAACAATTAATTGCCAAATAAATTAACTATCGAGATATAAAAGATACAGAAGCGAAAACCAACCAAACAGTGAGTGTGTTCTGTTATTATTTCTGGCAATATTATTACAACAATATGACCCTCCCCAAGTATAACAATATTTCTTTCGACACATGATTTCATATAAAAAACCTTGCAAAACAAATATATATATATATATATATATATATATATATATATATATATATATATATATAAAGAAAAAGAGATGAAATCGAAAATGCAACTGGAGTCTTATTTAAAAAAATATATATATATATTTATTTGGTTCCTTTACCGGTTTCGCAGTTCTTCTGCTTTTCAAAAGGTGAGTTGAGATGGAGGGTCTGTGGTTTTTCTCACATCTGAGAATATATATATATACACACATACACGCCACCAGTTCTTGCGAAAACAATACCTTACTTCGGGTTGGCATATCAAAGGACCAAACAAGGGAGGTAAAGTTTGTTCCACCATTATGTTTTTCTGTTTTTTCTGTTCAAGTTTTAGCTATCTGATAAGGTCATAGTTGTTGAATAATGGTTATCACTGAAATATATATTACACCAAATATGAATAAGCGAAGTTAATTTTAACCTGTTGACTTACACCTGTTGTTTATATATATATATATTTATATATTAAAATAAAATAAGAATTTTATTTCTCGCTCTAGCACAGCTGACACGCAAAAGTAAGTATGCATACGTACACGTAAGTATGCATACACACGCGGGAATTGTCCCACTTGAGGCAAGATTGGTCGGGTGACCGTGTCTCGCTTGTATAGGACTATTTGGCAGATTTTCTACGGCTGGATGCCCTTCCTAACACTAACCACGTTTACAGTGTGGACATATATACATATGTATGTATGTATGGTTAATGGTTCGTAGTTAGAAATAGCAGCTAAATAGAGGGAACCTCATGTTGCTTCAGAAGTATGCTAGAAATAGCTGCTATATTAACTAAACAGGAGGGACCTCATGGTGGTCCACAAATGTGCTAGAAATAGCAGGAACTTCATAATGGTCCATAGGTGTGCTAGAAATAGTAGCTACAAAGCTGAACAAGGGGAACCTCATGGTGGTCCATAGATGTGCTAGAAACAGCAGCTATATCAGCTAAACGGGGGGAAAACTCATTGTGGTTCATAGGTATATTAGAAATAGCAGCTAAAGAGGGAGAACCTCATTGTGGTAGAAATAGCAGATAAATTGAGCAACCGCATAGCGGCCATAATGTACTAGAAATAGCAACTAAATAGAGGGAATATCAAGGTGGACCATAGGTGTGCTAAAAATAGCATCTAAATAAGGGGAAAGGTCATAGTGGTCCATAATTGAAGTAGAAATAGCAGCTAAGTAGGGTAAACATCATGGTGGTCCATAGATTTGTTAGAAGTAGCAGCTATATCAGCTAAATACGGGAACCTCATGGTGATTCATAGGTGTGCCAGAAATAGCAGCTAAATGAGGGGAACCTCATTGTGGTCTATAGCTGTGCTATAAATAGCAGCTACATCAGCTAAACAGGAGGAAACTCATGCTGGTCCGCAGGTATGCTAGAAATAGCGGCTAAATAGGGGAAACCTCATTGTGGTCAATAGGTGTGCTAGAAATAGCAGCTAATTAGGTGGAACTTCATGGTGGTCCATAGGTGTGCTAGAAATAGCAGGTAAATAGCTTCATAGTGGTCCATAAGTGTTAGAAATAGCAGCTACAAAGCTAAACAAGGGGAACCTCATGGTGGTCCATAGGTGTGCTAGAAACAGCAGCTATATCAGCTAAACGGGGAACTTCATGGTGGTGCATAGGTGTGTTAGAAATAGCAGCTAAATAGGGTAACTTCATGCTTCTCTGTAGTTGTACTAGAAATAGCAGCTAAAAGAAGGAACCTCATGGTGGTCCAAAAGTGTGCTTGAAATAGCAGTTATATCAGTTATATATTGTGGTCCATAGGTGTGCTAGAAATAGCAGCTAGACAGGGGGAACCTCATGGTGGCCCAAAGATGTACTAGAAATAGTAGGTAAATAGGGGGAAACTGACCGTCATCTACGGTGTGCTAGAAATCGCAGCTAAATAGAGGAAACCTCATGCTGTTCCAGAAGTATGCTAGAAATAGCAGCTACATCAGCTAAACAGTGGGAACCTCATAGTGGTCCACAGATGTACTAGAAATAGCAGGTAAATAGCGTGAGCTTCATAGTGGTCCATAAATGTGCTAAAAATAGCAGCTACAAAGCTAAACAAGGCGAACCGCATGGTGGTTCATAGGTTTGTTAGAAATAACAGCTAAAGAGGGAGAACCTCGTGGTAGTCCATATGTGTGGTAGAAATAACAGATAAATAGAGCAACCTCACAGCGGTCTATAGGTGTGCTAGAAATAGCAGCAAAACAGAGGGAACATGAAGGTGGTCTATTGGTGTGTTAAATATAGCAGCTAAGTAAGGGGAAACATCATAATGGTCCATAATTGAGGTAGAAATAGCAGCTAAATAGGGGAAACATTAGTGTGGTCCATATGTTTGCTAGAAGTAGCAGCTATATCAGCTAAAGAAGGGAACCTCATGGTGGTTCATAGGATGCTAGAAATAGCAGCTAAACAGCAGGAACCTCATTGTGGTCCATAGGTGAGCTAGAAATAGAAGCTAAATAGATGGATCATCATGGTGATCCATAGATGTGCTAGAAATAGCAGCTAAATAGGGGGAAACCTCATAGTGGTCAATAATTGAGGTAGAAATGGCAGCTAAATAGAATGGCAGCTAAATAGAAACATCATAGTGGTCTATAGGTTTGCTAGAAGTAGAAGCTACATAAGCTCAACAGGTATGCCAGAAATAGAAGCTAAGTAGGGGGACATCATGGTACACAATAGGTTCGCTAGAAATATCAGCTAAACAGGGGGAACCTCATAGTCATTCGCAGGTGTGCTAAATATAGCAGCAAATAGTGGGAACGTCATGGTGTTCCATAGGTGTGCTAGAAATATCAGCTAAATAGAGGAATCATCATGGTAATCCATAGGTATGCTAGAAATAGCAGCTAAACAGGGAAAACCACACAGTGGTTCACAGGTGTGCTAGAAATAGAAGCTAAATAGACAGAACCTCATGGTTCACAATACGTTCGCTAGAAATAGCAGCTAAATTGAGGGAATCTCATTGTGGTCCATAGGTGTGCCAGAGAAAGGAGTTAAATAGAGGAAACAACTTGGTGATTAATAAGTGTGCCAGGAATAGTAGCTAAAAAGGTGGTCTGCAGGTGTGCTAGAAATATGAGCTGAATGAAGGAACCTCATGATGGGCTATAGGTGTACTAGAAACAGCAGCTACATCAACTAAACAGAGGTAAACTCATGGTGGTCCGTAGGTATGTTAGAAATAGCAGCTAAATAATTGAACCTCATAAGGGTCCATAAATGTGCTAGAAATAGCAAGTAAATAGGGAAAATAGGGGGAGCGTCATAGTGGTCCATAGGTGAGCTAGAAATAGCAGGTACAAAGCTAAACAAGCGGAACCATATAATTGTTTCTACTTTTGGTACAAGGCCAGCAATTATCTCAGTGTATTACTGGTACTTTATTTTACCGACCCCATAAGGATGAAAGGCAAAGTTAACCTCGGTGGGATTTGAACTCAGACCATAAAGGGCCGTAACTCTTTGCTGCCCATATAATGGTATACTAAAAAAAGCATCTAATTATGAAGAACGACACTGTGATTGATAGGTGTGTTAGAAATAGCAGCTAAATCAGCAACACAGGGGGAACCTCATGGTGGTTCATAGGTGTGTTAGAAATAGCAGCTAAACAGGGGGACATCTCAGTGTGTGCCATATGTATGCTAGAAACAGCAGATAAATAGGAACAACTGCATAGCGGTCCATAGGTGTGCTAAATAGAGGGAAGTTCAAGGTGGTCCTCATATGTGCTTGAAATAGCAGCTATATAGATGGAACCACATGGTGGTCCATAGGTGAGCTAGAAATAGCTGCTAAATAGAGGGAACCTCATTGTGGTCCATAAATATGGTAGAAATAGCAGCTAAATAGGGGGAACATCATATTGGTCCATAAGTGTGCTAGAAATATGAGGTAACTTATGATGGTCTGTAGGTGTGCTAGAAATAGCAGCTAAATAGGGGATTAACATGGTGGTCCATAGGTGTGCTAGAAACAGCAGATAGGGGGGACATCATGGTGGTCCATATGTACGCTAAAAATAGCAGCTAAATAAAGGGAACTCCATGGAGGTAATTATGTGTGCTAGAATAAGCAGATAAATAGGTGGAACCTCATGTTAGTCCATAAATGTGCTAGAAATAGCTGCTACAAAGGTAAATTAGAGGATCCTAATGGTGGTCCGTAGGTGTGCTAGAAATAGCAACTAAATAGGGGAAACATTATAGTGGTCTATACGTGTGCTAGAAAGAGCAGCTAAATAGGCGGAACCTCATGGTGCTCATATAGTGTGCTAGAAATACCAGCTAAAAAGTAGGAACCACAAGGTGGTCCACAGATGTGCTAGAAATAGCAGTTAAATAAGGGGGAGAAAGATGGTGGTCCAGAGTTTTGCTAGAAATAGAAGCAAAATAGGAGGAGCACTATGGTGGTTAATAGGTGTGCTACAAATAACAGCTTTCATAAATAAGCAGCTAAATAGGGGGAAGATAATGTTGGTCCATAAGTGTGCTAGAAATAGCAGCTAAATAGAGGGAACCTTATGGTGGTGCATAGATGTGCTAGAAATAGCAGCTAAATAGGGTGGAAGTTATGGTGGTCCACATGGGTGCTAAAAATAACAGCTAAATAGTGGAAACCACATGTTGGTCTATAGTTGTGCTAGAAATAACAGGTCTGTCTGTGTGATAGAAATAGCAGCTAAAAAGGAAACCTTATGGTCTTCCGTAGGTGTTCTAGAAATAGCAACTAAATGGTTGTTTTATAGGTGTGCTAGAAATAGCTGCTAAAAAAGGAACCTCATGGTGGTCCGTAGGTGTGCTAGAAATAGCAGTTAAATGGAGGAACCTAATTGTGGTTCATAGGTGTGCTAGAAATAGCAGTTAAATCAGGGGAACATAATGATGGTGCATAGATGTGCTAGAAATAGCAGCAAAATATGGGGGAAACCACATGGTGGGGCCATATGTGTGCTAGAAATAGCAGCTAAATAGGGGGAACTCATGCTGGTCCATAAGTGTGCTAGAAATAGCAGCTACATTAGCTAAACAAAAGGAACCTTATGGTCATCCATAGCTGTGCTAGAAATAGCAGCTGAGTAGGAGGAAATTCATGGTGGTACATAGGTGTGCTAGAAGTAGCAGCTAAACAGGGGATCCTTCATGTTGGTCTATAAATGTGCTAGATATAGCAGCTATATCAGCTAAACAGGAGGAACCTATTGTTTAGCTTTTAGCTGCACTTATAGACCAGCATGAGGTTCCCTCTATTTAGCTGTTATTTCTAGCACAGCTATAGATGACCATAAGATTCCTCCTGTTTAGCTGATGTAGCTGCTATTTCTAGCACACTTATAGACCAGCCTGTGGTTCCCTAATTTAGATGCTATTTGTAGCACACATATGGCCCACCATGTAGTGCCCCCTATTTAAGCTGCTATTTCTAGCACACCTATTTACCACCAATATGCTCCCGCGATTTATCTGCTATTTCTAGGACCCTTGTGGACATTTATGGACTAATATAAGGTCCCACATATGTAACTGCTATTTCAAGCACACCTGTGACCACCATCATGTTCCTCTTTTTAGCTGCTATTTCTATCACACCTACGGACCAGCACTTTTATTACTGATATTTTTAGCACAATTACAGACTAATATGAGGTTCCCCCCATTTAACTGCTATTTCTAGCACACCTTTGTACCACCATCAGGTTCACCGTATTTCTTTCTATTTTTAGCACACCTTGTTAACAATGAGGTTTCCCCCAATTTAGCTGCTATTTCTAGCACAAATGCATAACCAGGAGCTTCCTCTATTTAACTGCTATTTCTAGCACACCCATAGGCCACCATAAGATTACCTCTGTTAAGTTGTTATTTTTAGCACACCAATGGACCAAAATGTGGTTTCCACTTTTTATCTGCTTTTTTTAGCGCATATATGGATTTAGCTGCTCTTTCTAGCACACCTATGATTCACCATGTGGTTCCCTTTATTTAGCTTCTATTTCTAGCACAGCTATGGACCACCATTGTTCCCCACTATTTAACTGCTATTTCTAGCACACACAGACACCACTATGATGTTCTTCCTACTTAGCTACTTTTTCTAGCACATCTATTGACCACCATGAGGTTCTACCTAGTTAGCTGTAATTCTAGCACACCTATTGACCACCATAATTTACCCCTATTTTCCTGCTATATCTAGCACACCTCTGGATCAGCATATGTTATCCTTATTTAGCTGCTATTTCTAGCACACCTATTGACCACCATGTGGTTCCAGTATTTAACTGCTATTTCTAGCATACCTGTAGACCATAATGAGGATCCTCTTCTTTAGCTGCTATTTCTAGCACAGCTATGGACCTCAATAAGGTTCCCCTGTTTAGCTGATGTAGCTGCTATTCCTAGCTCACTAATGGACCACGACGGATATTCCCGTTTTTAGCGGCTATTTCTAGCGCATTTATGGACCACCAAAAGGTTCCACCTATTTAACTGCTATTTCTAGCACACCTATGGACCACCATGAGGTTCCTACTTTTAGCTGTTATTTCTAGCACACCTACTCCATAGGTGTACTAGAATTATCTGCTAAATAGGGGGAAATCCATGGCGGCCCGGTGTGCAAGAAGTAGCAGCTACATCAGCTAAACAAGAGGAACTTCATGGTGGTTCATAGGTGTCGTAGAAATAGTAGCTAGATAGGGCAACCGCTTGACGGTTCATAGGTTTTCTAGAAATAGCAGCTGAACAAGCGGAACCTCATCTTGGTCCATAGGTGTGCTAAAAATAGCAGCTAAAATGGTGGAAGCACATGGTGGTCCATCTGTGTGCTAGAAATAGCAGCTAAATAGGGAAGGGAACCTCATGGTGGTCCATAGGTGCGTTAGTAATAGCAGCTAAATAGTGGGAGCCTCATGGTGGTCCATAGCTGTGCTAGAAATAGCAGCTAAATAGGGGGTACCCTCATGCTGGTCCATAAGAGTGCTAGAAATAGCAGCTACATCAGTTAAGCAGGAGTGAATTAATGTAGTTCATAGGTGTGCTAGAAATAGCAGCTACATAGGGGGAACTTCATGCTAGTCCATAAGTGTGCTAGAAATAGCAGCTACATCAGCTAAACAAGGGGAACCTCATGGTGGTCCAATGGTTTGCTAGAAATGTCCAGCTACAAATAGGAACCTCATGATGGATCATAGGTATGCTAGAAATAGCAGCTAAATAGGGCTAACCTCATGGCGGTCCAAAGGTGTGCTAGGATTAGCAGCTAAGTATGAGAACCTAATACTGGCGCATAGGTGTACTAGAAATAGCAGCTAATTATTTTAGTCTTTCTGCTGTAGCTGTGTGTTGTTTCATCTGGTGTAGTTTGGAGTTTAGAGATTTAAATCTTGAATCTCTAAATCGCCTCTCTAGTATTTCTTTTAAGTCTGCCTGGTGTCGTGTGAAGTTGTTCTCTATGTTGCATTTTATAACTACAGCGATCTGTGTGATACTTCGTCTCAGGAACAAAATTTCATTTTTTAATTACGCGTCCATACAGGTTCAGGCTTTCTGTTTGTATCTTGGTTGTGTGGTTTCAGGTGTTTATGATAGGCTATGTATGTATGTATGTATGTATGTATGTATGTATGTATGTATGTGTGTGTGTGTGTCTGTATGTGTGTGTGTGTGTGTGTGTGTGTGTGTGTGTGTGTGTGTGTGTGTGTGTGTGTCGGGGTTATGTAATTTCTGTTTCCCAAATTCCACTCATAAGGCATCGGTCAACATGATGCTTGCCTAAAGTGCTGCACAGCTGAACTGAACCCAGAACCACGTGTTTGCGAAGGGAACTCTCACCACAGCCATGCCTACATCTTTATTGCAAAGGGAACATCTCAACCACACAGTGATGCCTACACCTTTATTGCAAAGGGAACTCCCTAACCACAACCATAACTGCACTTATGTTGTGAAGGGAGCTCTTTAACCACACAACCATAACTGCACCTATGTTGCGAAGGGTACTCCTAAACTACACAGCCATACCTACACATGTATTGCGAAGGGAACTCCATAACTACACAGCCATGCCTGCTCCTTCATGTACTTTTTACAATTTATTTTAAGTTATTTTTTATGCCAAATATATTTGTCTGCTGAGGAAATCATTTTTTATGTTTAAAAAAAGATTATTTAAAATTTTATTTTTGAAAACATAATCCCCCCAACGCAAATACCTATAAATATAATTGCCAACCATAAATAACAGTTGAATGAATTGAGTAAAGTACCCCAGGAAAAAGAGTCCCTACTATCCACTTTTTCATCTTTAGGAGTACGTCACTCGATTTATTCAATTATTATTTATAGTTATTTGCATTGTGGTGACTATATTTTAAAATTTCAAACTCCCTAATGCTTCGTACGTCAACCAAGCTTTTTAAAAAATGAATTTCTTTATTCAGATAATTCATTTATTATAAAACTGATATTTGTTAACATTTCATACTCTCATGGACTCTATCATCCCTCGATGGATGTTAATCCTTTCGTAAACAAAAATGAACAAAACAAAGCTGATTTGTTTTGTCATTAATAACTCAATTTGTGTCTATGCGCAGGGCTGCGGGGCGACCAGCGCGTGGGCCCCCATTTGCTTATAATAATTGTTTCTACTTTTGGCACAAGGCCAGCAATTACCCAGTACATTACTGGTACTTTATTTTATCGACCCCGTAAGGATGAAAGGCAAAGTTAACCTCGACGGGATTTGAACTCAGACCACAAAGGGACGTAACTATGCTGGAAAGTATGGTGTCCGACCCTCTACCGATACTGCCAACTCACCGCCTTACCATTTGCTTATAATAATGAGAATTGTTAGTGTGAAAGAGACGGAAGCAATGACAATAGGAATTTGATTCTATTATGTTAAGACCTAATATATATGTATATGTTTATTTACCACTCAATTTGTTTATAATGAATTGTTAATCATGAATTAATCAATATAAATAAGGTGTAATCTTGGAATCAAAAGGCCCGCCGTCGGTTTTGACGGCGAGTGTTCCAGTTGTTCGATCAACGGATCAACCTAGCCATGAAATTAACGTGTATGTGTCTGAGCATTCTATAGACACATGTATCCTTAACGTAATTCTCTGGTAGATTCAATGTGATACAGTGTGTACCAAAGCTGGCCTCTTTAAATTACAGGTACACTACATATTGTGCTATAGTGTAAGTGGCTGAGTATTCCGCAAGAACGTGTACCCTTAACGTAGATCTGATGGAGATTCAGCATGACAGTATGTGATACGGCTGGCCCCTTTGTATTACAGGTACAATTCATTCGATAGGCTTCCAAACAGTTTCTCCAGACCTGCCAACCTCTAGAAACCCAAACGGAGAGTACCATGAAAGCGCCCCCAAACTGGGAGAAATGAGGCAAAATAGGAGATTTTACATAATGAAAGCTATAGCCATTTTGATAAGAGAAGACATCTCGCACCCACCCCAAAGTGGGTGGGTGATCTCCCCATCGGACGGGGAGAGTTCACAGGTCTGGTTTCTGTCTACCCAATTTCACTCACAAGGCATGGGTCAACTTAACGTAATTCTCAGTGAGTTTCTGTGTTACACTGTGTGTCAATGCGGGCCAGTTGAATTACTGGTACGCTATATCTGACAGGTTTCCAAACAGTGTCCGCCTATTCAATTGATCTGAGGCTATAGTAAATGACACATGATCAAGATACCACACAGTGGCATCAAACAAGGGCCATGCTCCACCATACGGTGATTTTATCATTTAAAACTTTAATAACTTTCTTTTTATTTTTTGGGGTTAACATTAATTTATTTTGAAACATATTTTCAAAATCCGAAATAAAAGTTTACAGGGTGGCCGATAAATGACACTAGTATTTAAACATTTGATAACATTTCTTTTAGCAATATGTTACCTGGAAACATGAACATTTTCCAGGTAACATATTTTCAAAATCTGAAATAATGAATAAAACATAATTATTGATGAAAAAATAAATTGTTAACTTTTAGAATAGTAAAGCAATTTATGGGCCAACTTTTATAATTTCTGATTTAGGCACAAAACGAGAAATGTTGTGGGAGAGGAAAGTCAATAAAATCAACACTAGTATATGATTGGTACTTTATTTTATCGACCTCGTAAGGATGAAAGGCAGCATTCGAACTCAGAACGTAAATTGCCGAAACAACACACACACACACACACACACACACGCACGCACGCACACACACACAACACCCGAGAAAAAATGCAAAATTAAATTTGCAGTTCACACGCATGTAGGTTTAGCTGGTTTTCAACGAAGTTGTATTTCATAAGAGGTTTCTTGGATGATTTAATGATAGAAGCCCCGGTGTTATTATAGCTCCAGCCTACCCAGGTTTAGCTTGTCTTCTACCGTGTTGTATCTCATAGGAGATTTCTCGTGTTTTATGAAAGAAGTCTAAATCCTATAA
>OZ024741.1:136861334-136886334 GCA_964016885.1 Eledone cirrhosa | reverse complement strand
TTGCCTTTAAGCCAATGATGCCCAAACATTTTTTTTTTTTTTTTTTTTTTTTGCTTATGTCACACTTTAGAGAAAGGATAAACTGTTGACTCGCGTTGTGCACAAAGTAAAACGTATAATAAAAGGATATATTTAAATGTTTTATCTTATAATGATAAATAATTAAAACAACAGTAATTTTAAGTATTAAAGAAATGAAGCAGAAGAAATTTCAGTTTGTATTTTATATATATAGATTTTTAAATATCAGCCCATGGCATACAAATGTGCCGCAGGGCTCTGTTAGGGCATCACTGCTCTAAGCTGTCAAATACCGAGCAATCACTAAATATATTTACGTAATAGAACGCCACCAAGCATTTTCTTTTTTACATTTTAGCATTTACTTGTTAATCCAGAAGTTATTTTACATCTTTGTGAAGGCGCGTGGCGTATCGGTTAGGGTTTTTGTCTCACGTTCGTAAGATCATGTGTTCGATTCCCAGCGGCACATTGTGTCCTTGAGGAAGACATTTTATTTAATGTTGCCCTAGTTCACTGAGCTGGAAAGAAATGAGTTGTATCTGTGATTCAAAGGGCGAGTCTTGTTACATACTGTATCACGCTGAATATCTCTGAGAATTACGTTAAGGTAAACGTCTGTGGGATGCTCAGTCACTTGCACGTTAATTTCTCAAGCAGGCTGTTCTGTAGATCAAACAACGGGAACACTCATCGTCAGAACCGATGGAAGCCCAATAAACACTAATCCCGATTTTCCTTGACTATGCAACTCTTTGACAACCTAATCATCCTTGAGAGACTTGACGGACAAGTTAACTTTAGACTTACTCTGGTATCCAACCGATTTGGTGGTCTAGGTCTATGTATTGCTCCCCTTTGCTGGGTAGCACCCACTTCCAACAATGAGCTGGATGAATCTCTATTACAGTGAAGAGAGCTGGGTTTGATAATTTCATAATTACAGAGAAGGATATATTAACACACAATGTTTAGGACGACATAAAATTGAAATATATCTTCGGCTGTCATTTTGATAAATCCTGTTAATATTCAAGACGTCACCGACTTTCTGTGTGTGTGTGTGTGTGTGTGTGTGTGTGCGTGCGTGTATGTGTGTGTGTGTGTGTGTACCAGGTTTTCAGGGTATTAGGTTGATGCTTTGCCTGTGGGGAACATCGGTAGCTTATGAAGTCCGGATGAGCTCCGCATTCTCATTAGTCACATATTCTGGGCCTATGTCTGTGGCGGGAGAGAAATGTTGACATGGCAAGCCCCATAATTTGAGGTCTTCATAGATTGCTATCAACTAAATATAGGTTACTGAGTTCACCACACCGTGTTGAACCTGATACCTTCAGATCTGTTAACTCTCCTCGCCCGACGGGAAGATTTCCCACCCACTTTAGGGTTAGTGAGTGATGTCTTCTCTTGTGAAAATGGGTATAGCTTTCATTATATAAAATCTCCCCATTTTGCCTCATTTCTCATGAACTTTTTTTCATGGTACTCCTCGTTTGGGTTTTTAGAGGTTGGCAGATCTGTAACTTGGACACTAGCCAGAGTCAATATCCCCTCAATTTTGGAGCCAGTTTGATTGTCTAGAGTCGAAGAGAAGAGGCCCAATGGACATAACCTTTATCTTTAAGGTAGAGGGACGCCCTCGTCAGTGATTATTTCTCTCCTTTTCACATTCTAGATGTTGCGGCTGAGATGGAGGTCACTGAAGCTATAGAAGAACGGAATAATTTACTAAAATATCATAATTTGTCTGTATTATATATTTTTAAGACGGTAACATTCGAGACGTTCAGGTAAGTTGTGCCACCGAAGTAAAAGTTGTCGGTAGCGGATGGATTACTGAAGTAACAGGTGATATTCGTGAGCTAGTTTGGCTATTCAATCACCATAGCCAGTGATTCTGTGAATGTTTTGGGTTGCTTCAAAGATTTTTAGAAGGCAACGTCAGAATTTGTTGTTGTAGTGTAGAATTGAGTGTGCACACCTTCCTTTTTATCTGTCTAATTACTTTTTATCGATTTCTCTCTTTTGCCAACCATTTTCATTATATAAATTGTAGAAAGGGCTTCCTTCGGTCATGACTGACTATGGGTTATACAGTCATGACTGATGATCAATGTGCAGCTCTGAGCAAAGTGTTTTATGGAAGACCTGCAGGTCTTCTATCTCCACGCTTCTGATGTTTTCCAAAGTCTGATGCTGCAACGTAAAATAAAGTGTATTGCTCAAAGAGACTATGCACCGCCTGGTCTGGGAATGGAACTCACAACCTTAAAACAGTGAGCCCAACAACCAAACCACTATGTCATGTGCCTTCTATAAAAATTGTATTTATTATTTATAAAAAAAATTATCATATACACGTGAAAAAAAAACTATCTTACAATAGAACATAAAAGGTTTCGAAATTAATGTTGATAAAATAAAATTTCATTTCCTTCAGTTTGCTTCAAAGAGACGAATATTACTTACTAAAAAAGAATTTCGTCTGGTCACAGCGCATATCTTCCAATGTTGAACGATCTAGAAATAAATAAATACGTACATATGCTATTTCAAAGGTAAATTAGCCAATACAGAGGAAAATTTGTTCGCGGTAGTTATATGAATGAAATGCAATGGATTTCTACCAGTTTCGACGAGCAGTATTCCAATTGTTTGATAAACAGAACAGCCTGCTCGAGATTGTGTATACCACAAACACGTATTTTTAATGAAATTAATTAATGAAAAATTTTGAGGCGTTTACAAATGTTATTATTTCATTAATAAGATAGTTACTTAACATACGGTTCTCATTTAATTTTAATGTAAATGGATATATGGTATGTATGGTATGTAAGTATGGTATGTATGTTTGGTTCCGTAACTCCTGAGGTAAATGCAGCGGCACCGCACTGACATACGGCGTTTCTACGGCATTTTTTAAAATGGCCGTGCCCATTTCTCTCCCGATCTGAATACAGCAGATTTCTTCCAGAGAAGGATAGAGAGTGAGAAAATGGAAGTGAGAAAGAGATATAGAGTAAAAATCGACCTCAACACTAGATTGGTACTTTTTTTTATCGACCTCGAATGGATGAAAGGCAAAGCTGACCTCGGCAGGATTTGAACTCAAGAGAGCAGAGAGCCGAAACTAATACTGCAAAGTATTCTATCCGACACTCTAAAGACTCTGCTAATTCACTATAGGAACTCCTTAAAATGTCTGATTTTGTTTGAATAGACCAGAACCAGTTTTGGTTAGGTTGTTATTAAAGGTGTTACATAATTCTCACAGATTCAGCGGGATCCAGTGTGTGATACGGCTGGCCCTTTGAATTATAGATACAGTGAAGCCGACAAGCATCAAAACTGTTTCCGTTTGCCCAGTTTCACTGATAAGGTATAGACAGACTAGATTATATGGTAAATGCCAATTACTCAAGATGCCACACAGTGGGGACCAACCCGTGTCCTTATGAATGCAAAGCAGACTTCTTAAGTATTTGGTCATGTTTCATCCTTGGTTATACGAAACTAGTGAGCCGTTGCCGTCAAAACTGGCTACGATTTACATATATTAAAAGTTATTCATATACATGGAATATTCCGAGGAATGGGAAAAAGTCTACGGAGTTTAAAGCTCAGTCTGTTTACTTTTGATCATATATGAATGAAATACTTCTAGTTAACATAGCCCATCCATTTTATTGGTTTTCATCCTCGATATTACTTAAATAAAAAGTTACACACAGAGGATATATAAATAAATATATAGATAGACGATACGTATTATGGTTAATATTAATAAAAAATTACACACACACACACGCACTCATAGGTACGCACATGCACACACAGACACGCGCGCGCACGCACACGCACACACACACACACACACACACACACACACACACACACACACACATACAAATACACACACACATGCAGAGAGATATACGTTGCATATCATTACTGTTGGAGGGAATTTTTAGTTAATGATTAAAAAATATATATGTATATTTTCTGCTTCAAAGCGCAAAATCTAATATTTTATAGGATTAAGAATATTCACTTCCCAAATCTCATAGACCATATATATATATATATATATATATTATATATATATATATATATATATTATATATATATATTATATATATTATATATATATATATATATATATATATATTATATATATATATATATATATTATATATATATATATATATATATATATATATATATATATATATATATATATATATATATATATATATATATATATATCATACAATAAAAAGACAAAATAATGCTAAGATATATCACAAATAGGAAAAATCTTGAGGAAATTTCTAAAAGCATACTATTGAAAGACAAAAAGATGACGAGGAGATTAACAAATATAAACACATGGAATTATAAGCAAGAAATATTGGTATCTTCTCTAAAGATGTTATCACTACAGTAGATTTATGTTGAACATTAACACTCAGTGAATATTAATTCTTTGTTTCAGTTGCGGTCGCATCATGGCTGAATGGTTGAGAAGTTCGCTTCATAATTATATGGCTCCGGGTTCAATCCTACGACGTGGTATCCCAGGAAAATCTCCCGTGTAAACAGAAGCCTTGGGGGCAAAACTGAGTAAATGAAAACTGTATAGAAGCCCACCGGATTGACTTTATCTGTAATTCAAATGGATCAGCCATGCCACACGTTATGTTATGTCTCACGCTGAATCTCCCCGAGAATTATATTACACTTGCCCGTGTCTGTGGAATGCTCGGCCACATGCACGTCAATTTCTGACGAATGCCCAACAATGTTTGTTATATTCTTGTTGAAAACGTGATATATATTTGAACACATTTTCGTTCCGAAAAGGATTGGATCCCATCTAACAATTCCACTCTATATGCGGATAAATAATAATAATAATCGTTTTCTCCTCTAATATTTTGCATTACACCCACACCGCAGTCTTTATCGCCCAACAAAACAAAATATGGCTGCAAAATAGACAGCAAAACCATAAATAACCTGTTTTTATGGATGACTTGAAGCTATATGGCAACAATGACAACGGATTGGAAGGACAGCCGAAGATAGTTAAGGTGTTCAGCGATGATGTGGGGATGGAGTTTGGACTGGAAAAATGCGCCAAGGAAAGACAGATGAGAAACACAAACTCAATGGAAATAGATGTGAATACAGTAATTAGGGAACAAGAACAGGAACAAGCCTACATATATTTAGGGATCAATGAAGGTCAAGGTATTCACCATGCCAGCATGAAAGAGAGAATCAGGAAGAAATATTACTGGCGAGTACATGCTGTCATGAAAACTGAGCTTAACTCGAGAAATAAATTATCTGCCATAAATGTGCTTGAAATCTTAGTTGTACCCTACAGTTTCAATATCATAAATTGGAATGTGAATGAAATTAAGAGAATGGACACCAAAATCAGGAAACATTTGACCTGTAATAGAATACACCACCCAAAAGCAGATGTGGATCGCCTCTATCTCTCTAGACAAAATGGAGGTAGAGGAATGATCCTGCCAGAGCTTTCATACAGGATATCGACCATTGAACTCAGATGACTGGATGATAAAAATGGTTGCAGATCACGAAAAGAAAACGTGGTTACATTCAGTCACAAAGGAAAGTAGGAAGTTTGCGGAAGAATTAGGAATACATTTTGAAAATGATGGCGATTCTGCAATCAAACCCGCAAAGAATACCAGTGTTGGCAAAACATGAAGGCCAACAGATGCTGTGCACTAAATGGGAACATTTAGTGTGCAGTATGTTCTCCGTAGCAAAGTGATGTAAATAAAGCTCTCACACATCAGCGGCTAAGGAGTTCTGGGATAAAGGCAGAGAGTGAGGGCTTCATTTTGGCTATACAAGACCAGTGTATTTCAAGACGCTACTTTCAAGCAAATGTGATTAGAAATGGAATTGACCCGAAATGTTGATTCTGTGATGAGCATGTTGAGACCACTGACCACCAAGTTTCAAGATGCAAAGTAATTAGCTCACCAGAAATATAAAACGAAGCAGAATAGAGTGGGGAAATACTCACACTGGATAATGTGCAGGTTTTATGGTCTGAAAACGGAGGGAAAATGGTATATCCATCAGCCTGATGCAGTAACAGGAGGCGAGAACGTGACAATCCTATGGGATTTCTCTGTGAATACTGACAGGATAATCAAGGCCAACGGATCTGACATAATTGTGAAGGACCATAAAGAGAAAACATGTAAATCGACATGAGCATTCAATCAGATCGTAACATTTCCTCGAAAGAGTTCGAAAAGCTCAGTAAGTATAACAATCTATCAATTGAAATCGAAAAAATGTGGCACCTTAAGGTCTGTACAATACCAATGATAGTTTGCGCACTTGAAATGATAAAAAAGGGAACTGAAACATATTTGGACTGGATACCTGGAAGATGTCACCGGATTTTTTACGCAACCTGGCCACTGAAATATGCATAGTGTTTGCAGAAGTAAATAATTAAGGAAATTCAACATATTTGGTCTCCTGTCATTTCATTTTATAATATATATATATATATATGTGTGTGTGTGTGTGTGTGTGTGTACATACACACACATATATATAGTTAAAATTAATCTTCCCATTTTGCTATCCAAACGGTCAATATTCTATAATAATATCTACACTCTACTTTAAGTATGGAGTACAAAGTTGAGCAATGATCTTACTGGTCTTAACCAGTAACATCTAACCCAAAGCTTAGTAAAGATTGACCTGTGCTGAGGGTGTTGCTGTATTCTGACTCTGAATGCATGAACCGATGTCTTATCAGGCGGTAAAATAAATCTGTAGGTGTTTCATGTACATATATATATATATATATATATATATATATATATATATATATATATATATATATATATATATATATATATATATATATGTGTGTGTGTATATGTGTGTGTGTATATATATATATATATATATATATATATATGTGTGTGTGTGTGTGTGTACGAGCTGTGTCAGAAAAGAAACAGAATTGAAGTCGCAAAAGAAAAAAAAAATTAAATTCCTAATTACAAACTACAAGCTTTCCCCTTCGAAATAACCCCACTCGAGTCTAATGCACTTCTCCGTCACACCTCCGTGCACTCCTAGAAGGATTCTCTCGGTATTTTCCGCAGCTCCGTCGCCACGACTCGCTTGGTAGCTATGACCCTTGATCTCCGAGTCGTACCCGAAAATCCATGACTCAACACCGGTGATGACTCTACGCAGCAAGTCTGGTTCGGTTTCAAGACGCTCATCTGCATGCGCCGCTCTATCTGGTCATATTTCAGCAGCTCTGGCACTTCGTACAGATCATCAGCATGCCTAAATCTTCGGTGATAATCTCCCAAACGCTGTCGCAATTCATGCCCACTTGCGATCAGTTGAACAGTCAGCCGATGATCGTCACGTACGCTATACGTTGGCCTTAGTCATACTCGTTGAAGGCCTTCCGCTCCTGGGGTCGTTTTTTAATTTTTTGTGCCTCTAGAAAACCAATCAGCGAGACATCGTCTCATTTCAGTACAGTTGCTGCAGTATTCCGAGTGCTTCTGACGGAGTTTTCCGCAGCTGGACCAGAAACTTCAGGCTGGTTCGTTGCTCTGTGCCCGTCGCTCAATGGACTAAAACTGAGGAGCTGTTAACAAAAGCACGTAAAAAAAGCATACAATGGCTGCAGAGAGCTGATATCGCTGTTATATACTCCCCGGATATTATGCCACACGGTGACGCAACTCGCTAATCCCTACCCCACTCATAGCTCACACAGCACACTAAGTCCTGCTTCTTTTCCGATGCACCTCGTATATATATATATATATATATATATATATATATATATATATATATATATATATATATATATATATATATACATATACATATATATAAGTATGTATACGTACATACATACATGTATACAGACGTATTCAACACTGACAAAGGGCGACTAACTCACTCGATATGCAAATTAGGCTGCTCAGCCGTTAATATGCATAAGGAAAGTACATACTTTCAAACGTTCAATCAACTGACAGGAAGGTATACGGTGCTGATGACAGCTAATAAGCTAGAAACTAGTTCATCGTTCCTTTGTCAGTGTTGAACAAAATGGCAACGATGGTTGCCGAACACTGTACGGCTAATAATTCGGGCTTACAAACAAACCGAGCATTATAATAAATGTTCGGTAAACCCATACGTACTTATATATATGTGTGCATGTATGTATGTATATAAATACTACTGTACGTCTGTATACATATATGTATGTACGTATATATACTTATATTTAAGTATCAGCCGTACTAAGAGTGAGAAATGAAATTTCATTTTTTCCATATACATATATACACATATATATATATACACACACACACATATATACATTTATATATATATATATATATATATATATATATATATATATATATATATATATATATATATATATATATAAATATATGAATGTATATATATATATATATATATATATATATATATATATATATATGTGTGTATATATGTGTGTGTTTGTGTGTATGTATGTGTGCGTGAGTGTGTATGCATATTTTTTATTACTACCAACATACCAAATTGACTTCTCTAGACACAGTCATGATAACAACAACTTATTTGATATCTCAATAACTTGCAGCCAAATCTACCTCAACTCACATCCTACTTTTCTCCTTTTCGTTTACGAAACCCCCCCTAAATAATTTTAATGAACTCTTCAAGATCATTTTAATCCATGCTGGAAACCACTGGACTGAACCAAAAGTATTACAAACGGTGCTCCAGTATGTCAGCAACCTAATGACTAAAACGAGTAAAAGAGTGAAATAATAACGGAATAAAGTAAAATATAATGTAACATACCGGGATAGTCTTCTACTAAAGGGAAAGTTGATTTCTTGCTCCACCAAGCTGAAATAATAACATGTCAGATATAATGATAGCGAGAGGTTACAGAATTTTCAACTGAAAGCTATGAATATATGGATGAATATATGTAAGAACATTTCTCATTCTTCTAAATTGTATTACCCTCTCTTTCTCTTTATCTTTTCATCTCACTCACTCACACACACATATATATATATAAACATGAAGTTGAAATTAACTTCGTTTATTCATTATATATATATATATATATATAGGAAAAAGTATGACCCCGACGGCAGAGCTCAAGCCGTTTCGACGGCTATTTCTTGTCCAGAAATAGCTGTCGAAACGGCTTGAGCTCTGCCGTCGGGGTCATACTTTTTCCTATTTCCCAATCTACTACCCTAAGTATTGAGTACTCTGGTGCGTTATGGTCCATCTGATTCCTTACCACAATTCCTTTATATATATATATAGAGAGAGAGAATAAGGAAATACAAAGTTTAGATGATAAAGTCCTTTATTGATAAGGCCCGTGATACATATTTCGAGGACGAGATTGACTGCGCAATTCAGGGTAGAAGCCACTGCCATGGTTTCTTCAGACAGCGTCATACATAATAAGGTTACCATGAAGGAGGTAATTCAACATTGAACGGACAAACAACGTTGTTCATGCATCGAGTGACGTTCCCCTGGGGGAACGGCACTCGATTCATGAAATATGTACCATGGCCTTATCAATAAAACTTTGTATTTCCTTATTCTATAAATACTCCGTCACTCCTGTGTGGAAAATGTACGTTGAGTTCTTGAATTGAATTACATCAATATTTTTACAATATGACTTTATGTAATTATGTAATAAACAACACAATATAAAGAGGCGTCTGAAGTCGTTCATCAGATAGAAATCTTTAATATGGATGTCTATTTTCTATCTGATGAACGACTTCAGACGCCTCTGTTAGAATCGTCTGACTTCGTGAAACCTTGGGTAATGGAATAATTATATTGTGTTGTTTCTCATGTAATTAAATAGCTCTGTACTATACATAGAACACTCTTCTTTCATTTACCTTTTCTACGGAAATACTTAACATATATATATATATGCAGTTTAATATCGAAAAGGCTTCTACAAGACTAGAACTGTTTTTTCAAAAGAAATCATCAGGAAAGCCCTGTATTGAGTATCTTACTTACTGTGGTTACCCTCGATTGAACCCGGGACTCTCTCTCTCGCTCTCTCTTACATAACACTCCCACACACTCCCACATACTCACACACACATATATATATATACATATTCAACAAGATAACTGACTAACTCGTATTTTGTCACCGTTCCTTCCTCTTCTTACTTTCGTCAATCTTTCTTCTTCTATCCTTCATTCCATCTTCTAATGAAGGACTATTCTCTGAAACATTAAGACTCTTTTCCTCTAACATCAAGTGTTAAACTAATATATAGCCTCATTGTACTGCATCGTTTTTTCTTTGTTGTTGCTTTCCGTTAACCTTTCACACACACATTAACACACAGAAACACTAACACATACACACACAGATACACATACACTAACATTTAAACTTTAATACAAACACTCACAAATACTCACACGCACACACTCACTAACACACACACGCGCGCACACACACACACACACACACACACACATATATATATTCAAATACTTACAGTTCCGTTTGTTTATCATTTGTCCTAATAAGTCTTCAGCATTGTCTTCTGCCTTCACAGTATATATTGCTGTACAAATGAAATAAAACAACACTAGCATTTATTAAATCACATAGAAACATTACAACACACGCACACACACACATATATATACGGTATATATTTATACATATTATATAAATATATATATAATATATATATATACCTTTTCCTACCCCCTCCTCATTTTTTTCCCAATCTCATATATCCATCTTATTTTATTTTTCATATGTTGATTTAAAACTTCACTGCTCACAAGTGTTTTTAAGCTTCATATCATGTCTCCCTATTTTATCAGATGAGAACGCAAATAACATCCCATGATGATATTTGTTTTTGAAATGCGCATAATAAAATACTTGGAACTCTTATAACCATCTTTTGATCTTATATTATATATATATATATATATACATATATATGTATATATATGTATATATATATATATATGTATGTATATATATGTATATATATATATATGTATGTATATATATATATATGTATATATATATATGTATATATATATATGTATATATATATATATATATATATATATATATATATATATATATATATATATATATATATATATATATATAATGTATATATATATAGGGCAAGGTCATATTTGTGTAATATTGCCAGAATTAATAACAGAACACACTCACTGTTTGGTTGGTTTTCGCTTTTCGCTTCTGTGTCTTTTATATCGGTAATTTAATTTATTCGGTCGTCAATGTTGCCATTGACTGATCAACGGTCAAAAATACAGATACAATATAAATACAGATACAATATAGACACAAACACATATATATAGTTTATCAAAGTTCTTTCGTTGCGCATCTGCAACATCGTCAGTGGTGCTATTGTTTCCTCCCGTTGCATTGTATTTTCTACGCCATCTTTATTTAGTCTGTTTATATATTTATCTATTTGTTTATTTTATTTTGTCTTCTTTGCGCATGCGTTTGCGTGTGTGTATAGTGTTTTGTTTGATGTGTGTTCGTGATTGGGTGACTGTGTATTGGTTAATGTATTCTATCTTTACTAGTGTGTGTTTATATGTGTTTGTTATTATTGTGCTTGTGTATGTTTTTATTTATTTATTTATCTATTTATTTATTTATACTTCTCTTAGGTCAGTGTTGTTTGTTTGGGTGTTGTTGTTATTCCATTCATTTTTTCTGTTTAGCCTTGACCTTCTAAGTTCTATTTCACTGGCCTCTCTGATTTGCCTATCTGCTGGGTTATTTCTATGTTTAGATATTCTAATTTCTATGTTGTCTATGTTACCGTCGTGTTGTTGTCTGGCATGTTCGTATAGTACTGAACCGTTTTTTCGTCCTTTTAGTTACCCCCAGTGTTGGTCTATCCTTTCACCTATGCTACGAGCTGTCTCGCCTATGTATGTTGTTGTCATGTTTCTGCAAGTACCCTCTGTACATCTTATGCTATAGACTACGTTTCTAGTTTTACAGTTTATCCGGGGGTTTACCTTACATATGATACATTTTCTATTAGTACAGTGGGTTTTCTTAAAAGGGTAGGTTTTGCTGATCAGGGATTTTATGGTGGTTCCTGTCTTTTCTACCACCTTAATCTTTAAGTGGGTCTTTCTCAGGGCCTTTCTACACTGGTTAGCTAATTTCCCTCCAGGGGTAGCGTCCACAAACATGACACTCTGGTATCTCTGGTTGTCGTACCATGAGGTGGCTTTCCCTATCTTATGTCTAGCCCTATCTAAGCTATTCCATGATTTGCTCCTGTATAATAGGCAAATTCCTTTCATGTCCAGTTCTATGAGGGTCTTATACTTCTCCGTGGCTCCTTCGTATACTCTGATTCTGTCTCTTTGTTTGTAGCCAGAGAACTGCATGCGGTTGATGAAGTGTTGGATGTGTCTTTCTATTTCGGTTGGGTCGCACATGCGGGACACGTTCTTCATCACTCGTACCAAGTCTGCGATCAGAATATTAAACTTAGCACTACTGGACATTGCTGAGTTTTTTGAGTATCATATTTGGAGGCCATGGGTTTAGCATAGTGTGAGTGGAGAATTTGGGCTCTCTCGTCTATAGTGTTAACCCAGAGTTCCGTATCTAATACAGGTAGTCTATTGTTAGGGTGTTTGGAAGGGTAGTCGATAGTTACAGTTATACTCTGGTGTATGGAATTAGCTATCTGCTGGATGCTTTCCATTGTGCTACGTTCTAAATCAAACTTGTTAGTGCTCTCTTGTGGGGATGTTCTTATAACTATATTGATATCGTCTACGTAACGAGAGTACATGATGGAGTCTATGGAGCTCTCATTAAGGAGATCTTTAAGTCTCCTTTCCCATCATACCATAAAAAGGTTGGCAACGTCACCAGCTATACTGACGCCAATGGCTGCTCCCTCATTTTGGGTGTAGATCTTCTCGTTGAACTTGAATATGTGGCCCTTTAGGGTAGTTTTGATACTAGCCCCTATTGCATGTGCGACCATTTTTCTTACCTGATCATTGTTTTGGGGGGTCCGTATAGCTTTGGTCCACCCAATCCAACTTCCCATGGGAGTCTTTTTAGCCATTGAGGTTATGGTGGTGGTGGTGGGGGGGGGGGGGGGGGTGGTCTACCTCTTATGGGTCTACTGGGGCAGAAACGTCTAAGGTCATGGCTGTCTAGGTAGTCAGTGTCGTAGGTAAGTCTAATTAGGAGGCCCAGTTCGTCTGTGTCGACGTCGCAGAACTCCACCTCACTCTCAATGATCATCTCCACACATTTTTCCACGGCAAAATCAATGTTAATGGATGGGTACAGTGATACCACATCCATGCTGCCTATTATGCAGTTGGATAGGTTCCTGTTTTTGTTGCACTCACTGATTCTGCTGAGGAAGTCCTCTGTACTGTCACATACATCTGGGGACATCTTGATTATGGGGCGTATAACCATTGAGAGGAAGTAGGAGATCCTGTAGTTGCTATCTATATTTGCTCCGCATACGGGTCTTGTTGGTGGTCCTGTTGTCGGATCGTCGACTGCCTTGTGGTCTTTGCGGAGCCCATACAAGGGTGGTATGCCATTGTTAGACGCCTGGAAGTTGTTGGCAGTGCGTCTGCTTGGCTTTAGGATGTCGGTCCACATCATCATGTGAGCGTTGAGGATTTTCTCTCTCTCATCATGTATTTGCTGTGCAATTTCGCTCGTGTTGGTGATGTGGGGTTGCATAGCCTTGATGTAGTTCGGCATGCTATCTATTGACATCCTACCAGACTTATCCGTGGGTAGACATACTACCTCACCATCCCTTGTGCGCTGTTTGAGGCTAACCAAGCCTTCTACAGGTTTCCTCCCAAGTTGTTGGACCTCCCGTCTGCTCTGTCTCAGTATACCGGTCTACTATTTGTCTAATCTTATTTCTAGCTATGGTGAACTGTGCCTATGTCTTGTCATCTATTTGTTGTGGTATGTAAACTCTTTTATTAAAGTGTAATCTCGTAGGATAGATATTACCCATCTTCAGCTGGGTTGAAGAATACTTTCTCGAAAAAATGGTTCAGTACTATACGAACATGCCAGACAACAACACGACGGTAACATAGACACCATAGAAATTAGAATAATATCTAAACATAGAAATGACCCAGCAGATAGGCAAATCAGAGAGGCCAGTGAAATAGAACTTAGAAGGCCAAGGCTAAACAGAAAAAATGAATGGAATAACAACAACACCCAAACAAACAACACTGACCTAAGAGAAGTATAAATAAATAAATAAATAAATAGATAAATAAATAAATAAATAATACATACACAAGCACAATAACAACAAATACATATAAACACACACTAGTAAAGATAGAATACATTAACCAATACACAGTCACCCAATCACGAACACACATCAAACAAAACACTATACACACACGCAAACGCATGCGCAAAGAGGACAAAATAAAATAAACAAATAAATAAATATATAAACAGACTAAATAAAGATGGCGTAGAAAATACAATGCAACGGGAGGAAATAATAGCACCACTGACGATGTTGCAGATGTGAAACGAAAGAACTTTGATAAACTATATATATGTGTTTGTGTCTATATTGTATCTGTGTTTTTGACCGTTGGTCAGTCAATGGCAACATTGAGGACCGAATAAATTAAATTACCGATATAAAAGACACAGAAGCGAAAAGCGAAAACCAACCAAACAGTGAGTGTGTTCTGTTATTAATTCTGGCAATATTACACAAATATGACCCTCCCCAATTATAACAATATTTGTTTCGGCACACGATTTCATATAAAAAACCTCGCAAAACTATATATATATATATATATATATATATATATATATATATATATATATATATATATATATATATATATGTACTTGTTGATAGAATTCTTTCTGCCTTTGTCACTCTAAATATAAATTATAGCCTTAAAGAATTAACTTTTAATGAATTCCCTCTTCTTTCAACCAATGACCTCCACCCATCCCACTCCCCACCCTCTCCTACCACCACAAAAGATTTAAATACCACAACATTTATTTTGGACAGCCAGAGGTTCCTGATGATTTCTAAAGAATGAAACAGTTCTAGTCTTGTAGAATCTCATCTATATTAAAACTTTTATACTCTGCTATGTATTGAGTACCTTACTTACTGTGGTTACTTCCGATTCAACCCGGAATAATTTACCTATATATATATATATATATATATAAACAAACATAAATTATCGAGATTCGCATTTAAGCCCACGAAATAACGAAAGACAACCTCCGAGATGTGCGGCAAGTGCTCAATGTTTCAGATGAACCAGAGCTATAACAAACGTTAAAGGCCATATATATATATTTATTAAAATAACAGATTAAAGTTTAAGCAAAGAATATATATATATATATACCACTGGTAAATAAAATAATTATCGTATGTTGTTTATTACATAACTATATATATATATATACCGTATATGCCCGCGTACAAATCTATCTGGCGCATAAGCCGACCCCTAAAATTATAAGGTGTAGTACAGGCGACACAGTACTCATACTTCCACATTTTATATTCAGCGGACAAGTCGACCCCTGGTTTTGGAGAGATATTTTTAGGCTCCAAATGTCGACTTGTGCGCTGGCATATACGGTATATATATATATATATATATATATATATATATATATATATATATATATATATATATATATATATATATATATATATATATGGGGTCGATTGTATATATATATATATATATATATATATAGGTAAGTTATTCCGGGTTGAATCGGAAGTAACCACAGTAAGTAAGGTACTCAATACATAGCAGAGTATAACAGTTTTAATATAGATGAGATTCTACAGAACTAGAACTGTTTCATTCTTTAGAAATCATCAGAAATCTCTGGCTGTCCAATATACGAAGGACGAATGGTTACTCCTTCGTTACGTTTATTGGTTGGTGACGCGCGTTTCTGTATTGATCAGCTCAAGGTTCAATCTTTATCGATCAATGGCTCGTCGGACCTCTGTGGTAGTAATGACAGAATGTCAACCAATAAACGTAATGAAGGAGTAACCATTCGTACTTGTTTTATTATACTACACTCTGTCTAGCTCTACACCTCGATACCGACGTGAACCTAAACATCGAGTGCTCACCCGGGTGAACCTACAGTAACTCCGCGTTACACTCCTTGGATATGTTTACCGTGTTTCCCCCATTATAAGCCACCCCCGGAAATAAGCCGTAGCACTATATTTCAGGATGGATTTAATATAAGCCATGCCCCGAAAATAAGCCGTAGCAAAAACGAACGCCAAAAGAAAGAAATGGCCAGCTATGAAAATTGGCGCAATCAGCCATTATAGAACAGGATTGTATCTTAATGTAAAACTAACTGATAGGTGGGTGTATAAGAAGTTTGTGGAATGCGCGGAAGTGAAAAAATAGATAATGAAATTAGCGAAAGGAAAGGGGGAAGTGCGTGTAATCAATATTGTTTATTCAAATACAAACCAGAAGTAATGGCTTATCAGTAACTTCAGGGGAGAAGATCATTTTCAGCCTTAGACAAGACGAAAGGAAGGAAGAGTTATACAGTCGATCGAGTACAAGAAAGGAATTGTGGAGGAATCACTGGGCAAGAATCTTACTATTTTCTGCAAAGAAAAGAATCTGGATATCCGAATGGTTCAAAGATGGAGAATGGAGTACAATAAACTCAGTCAGGACATGGACGAGGGAAATGCAAAGAAACGCAAGCGTGGATCTGGTCGATAACCGATATTTCTTGAGCTGGAAGACACCATCTGCGAATGGATTGCTGAAAGAAGAGTCAGAGTTTTGGTTGTTCACAGGGCTGATATTCAAACATTTGCCCTTACAAATGCACTCGAGTTTGGTATAGTTCCAGAAGAATTCAAAGCATCCAAACACTGGCTGGATAATTTCCTTCAGCGACACGAATTTTCTCTGAGAAGATCGACACCACTGTTCAAACTGGACGATACTGAGTTTATTAAACGTGCACTCGCATTTAAGTCATTTGTTGATGGAATAGACTTTTCTAACTACCGTCTCTCCAACGTGATTGCTATGGATGAAACAGCAGTATTCATGGGTCAAAGCTCTCAATCTACAATTGACCAAAGGGGTGCGTCGTCAATTTACATTCCATCCATTGGTTACGAAAGTGCACGAGTTACGTGTACCTTGGCAATTCGTCTCAACGGAAGCAAAGCCCCACCTCTTATCATCACTAAAGGCAAGAAAGATAAAATTGAACGCGTTTCAGGTATCTGTGTTCTGGAAACTGAAATGATGATTCCCGCAGGAATGACCGCCTATCTCCAGACTCTTGACATCGCACTGAATAAACCATTCAAGGACCATCTGCGCATGGAAATAACGGGCTACATCGAAAACAGAATGGCGAGAAACGAGCTGGGAAATTTCGTGAAGCCCAGCCTTCAAGAGATCGTGACTTGGGTGGGAAATTCATGGAACAAAATCACAGATAGCTGTGTCATGAATGCACTACGAGCAGGCTATCTGGATAAGAACTCTCTATTCAATTCGACCTCTATCGCTCAACATGAAAGACTAGGGACGAAAATTCTGCAGGCAATTGAGTCACAAGAAAATTCCACAGGAATCATTCAATCCACTGATTTGGAAAACAATGACATTCCAGAGCAGGATGACATGATTATTTTTGAATAAATTAGTGGATTATTTCGGTTATGAGTTTTTGAATTAAAGGGTGTGTTAATTTTTAATAAATTTGATCTTTCAAGTAAACGTTGTGCGTAAATACCGATTGTTTTTTCGTAATTTCCAATCATTTAGCGAATTTGTAATTTTCAGTTTCGTAGTGTCGTTTTTTTCGGTATATGAACCCCCTTCCCCGAAAATATTATATATATGAGAGAGAGAGAGAGAGAGAGAGAGAGATGTGCGGTCGATTGTCGCACTTGGTGGTGAATCGATGGTAGTTTTGTTTTTGCTTCCTCTCCCCCTTTTCTTCTTTTTTCTCTCTTTTATGCTTATCCCCGACATTATATTTGTAACGTTCTTCTAAAAGAATTGCGAGCAATTTATAATGTCATTTACGCATTTGTAATGTTATTTAAACAACTGTGAATAACATTTCTTAATTGATCATATCAACTTCTTAACTGATAATATATATATATATATACACACACAGACATACAAACAGATACATACATATATACATACATAGTCACAGACACACACACATACAGATGCATACACATACACACATATGTTTAATATTGACGGCAGCCAGAATGAGTCGTCTATACATTTGTTGAGATTAGTATTTTTAAAATTAAGGCCAAGTTTAAGTCTAGTTGTTCTGGAATTCCTCCTGTGTGCTTATAGAGTACTCATAGGGTTATCAGGAGAAAACCCCAAACTAACAAGACACAACCTGGCCTTAATAAAGAATATATATAAATATATATATATAAGTTTATCCCGGGTTCAATCGGGGGTAACCACAGTAAGTAAGGTACTCAATACATAGCAGAGTATAAATATTTAATATAGAAATGGCATCTACAGGACTAGAACTGTTTAATTCGGGAGAAATCATCTGGGCTTCCTGATGATTTCTCCCGAATGAAACAGTTCCAGTCCTGTAGAAGCCATTTATATATATATATATATATATATATATATATATGGAGGAGGTTATAGTTCGGTTATGAGTTTTTGAATTAAAGGGTGTGTTAATTTTTACTAGCCAACTGCCCTATCAACGACACAGACCTATGCCACCAGGCTTACGTCGTATACAGACTAGAGTGTGACAAATGCAACAACTTCTACGTAGGTAGCACCACCAGACCACTCCACATAAGAATAAAAGAACACCTCAATACTAACGCTTCCTCATTTAAGAAACACCTAGTTAAATGCAAAAACACCGACAAAACCATAACAGTTAGGATAGAAACTAAGGAAAGAAACCTCGGCAATCTTAGAATTAAGGAAGCACTAATTATAGACAAAACACAACCACCAATTAATAATAGACTAGAACTCAACACCCAATTTATAACTTGATAGAGCTTCTAGCCCCATATTTACACCCCCCCCACACACACGCACACACGGACGCACGCACACACACACCCACACACACACACGCTTACACCTCCACTTATTCTCTCTCACATACACACACAAAACCAGTTCTAACACGAGATAACATCTATCCCCCACATTTACGTATAGACATATCTTCTCACACTCACACACACACACTCACATACTTACACCTTCATGCATTCTCCCACACACTTTAACAGGCATGTATAAAAAACCAAAAAAACAAAACAAAAACAAACCCCTCTTAAAGGGAGACTACTCTTTATCCACCTAATCTTAACTCTTTGACATTAGAGATAGAACAGATACTCTATACCATTTCCTGTCAGCATGACTTGGCAAACTATTTAGAACACTGGTTTGACAACTTTACTTCCCTCTGAAGAAAAGATATTATCTCAAATTTAGGACATTTAAATAAACCTAAGGTAAAAGACTAATTGTCAACAATATCTTTTGCATTTGCATTCTTTATTCTATGTCCATACCTGCATTGTTTTGGCTTTATTATACATATACAAACGTTTATACCTCATTACACAATGCTTCAAGTGAACTATAACCTCCTCCATATATATATATATATATATATATATATATATATATATATATATATATATATATATATATATATATATATATATATATATATATATATATATATATATTGTCTACCTCTTATTGTCCTACTTGGTCAGAAACTGCTAATGTCATAATTATTTAAGTATTCATTGTCATATGTAAGTCTAAGTAGCAGAAACAAATATATATATATGTATATATATATATATATGAAAAAATTCAGGACACCGACGGCTGAGCTCCGGTCGTTTAAACAGCTAATATTACCCACTCTACTACCCCAAGTATCCAGTAGTCTGGTGAGTAATGGTTTAACTGGTTTTTACCGCCTCCAATCTGATATATATAATAGTAGTAATAATAACATTATTAGCTGGAGTAGTCAAACTGCTTTACCGGTTGATTAAAAGCTCCATGCAAAAGGGTTCACGAGAGCTGTTACATATATATATATATATATATATATATATATATATATATATATAAGTATATTTGGCAATATACTGTATGTTTAATTAAACACATTTAGAAAACCCTACGCTATCAGTTTTAAAGTAGTGATTAGATCACTTACTTCAATTTCGACGAAAGAAGGGAGAGAAGCTGACAGTCTGTCTCACGCTGGTTGGCGTTCATCAGCTCCTGATTATTACTGGAATTCTATAAGGATCCAGCATCTATAAATTTCGGCGAAAGCAGGGGGAGTACGTTGCTCTGATGAACGCCAACCAGCGTGAAACAGACTGTCGGCTTCTCTCCCTTCTTTCGCCGAAAAGAAGTAAGTGACATAGTCACTACTTTAAAACTGATAGCGTATGGTCTTCTAAATGTTTTTAATTAAACATACGGTATATAGCCAAATATACTATACATTACATTCATGTATACATCGCTATTTCAGAGCACCAATCCTAATACCTAATTTTTGCTGGACCAGCAATCGCTCTGTATAATCAATTTCTGATTATTACTGGAATTCCATAAGAATCCAGTTTCTATAATTTTCGGTGAACGCAGGGGAGTACGTGGCTCTGATGAACGCCAATCCTAATATATATATATATATATATATATATATATATATATATATATATATATATATATATATATATATATATATATATATATATAAAACAAAGGAAGTGTGGTAAGAAACCAGGTGGACCATAACACACCAGAGTACTCGATACTAAGGGTAGTAGAGTGGGTAATAGGAAGAATCAAACGACCAAGTTCAGCCGTCGGGGTCCTTACTTTTTCCTATATATATATATATAGTTAAAGAATGAAGATTAACATGGTTGGCTGTACAATAAGGGCTTTATTTAAAGTACTAACAATTGTTTCGTTGATCATGTGGGTTTAGAGTTCGCTAATCGTTGCGTTATTCGATCTCCAATACATTATTCACCTCTGGTCAACACATCAGAGTACGTAGATATGAAAATAATTCACCCGAGGCAAGACTTATATAAAGAAATAGCGTATAATTAAAACAATAACATCAATAATAAAATAACGTATAATCTAAACAATAACATCAATAATAATACATGTATGGTAAATAGGTAGAGAAGTTACAGATGTAAAAAGTAAAAGTAGAATATAAGATAGGGTACATTAAAAAGTAAGAAAATGAGAGAATGGAAAATATAAAGAGATAAATAAATAAATAGGTGAGAGCGTGTCAGTACATAGTAGTAGTTTTTGAGTAAGTGTTCTCATAAGGATTCGTTGGTGGGAAACTAGATTCGAGATGTACATAGATATGTGTAGAGAGTCCGATAAAAGAGACAATAAATTATGTATGATATTTATGGGCTAGGGATGACGGGACATTTGATAAACGCTTGTTGTAAATGTTTTGCTAATTGTTCTATCTTAATGGGGTTGATGCTGTTTCAGGGGGAGAGGGTGAAAGAAATGTTCAGAGATTTATGATCCAGTGACCAGTTGGCCGTTTGATAGCTAATAGCAATGCGATGGTGTGTCTTCTATATGTTAAAATCTAGGTGGTTCAGTACTAATTTTGGGATTGCTGGTTCAATTCATGGTGGTTTAAAGTTTGTGAATCTAGTAGCTATTTTATGTCTACAGAAAAAAGATCTTTCTATTTTGCTGTTAAGCAGCATCCCACCGTACCTTAACATATGTAGTAGTTCTAAATTACAAAGCTCGCAGTGGGACATACCGTTGTTGTAGGCTTTCGCTACCGATAATTTTGACCAGCTAATCTTATATTCTAGGTTTCTGTCCTTAAGCTGCCAGATTTTATTGGCGAGCGTCGTAGAGTTCTCCAGTGCACGGTTCTTCATGGAGTGTCTGTGGACGTACCACCTTTTCTTAAACCCACCAGCTGTGGAACTTATGTAGTGCCAGGTAGAATTGCCTGAATTCACAGTACACCGGTATACCATACTTGAATCCATATATATATATATATATATTTATATATATATATATATGAGAAAGTATGACCCCGACGGCAGAGCTCAAGCCGTTTCGACGGCTATTTCTGAACAGAAATAGCCGTCGAAATGGCTTGAGCTCTGTCGTCGGGGTCATACTTTCTCCTATTACCCACTCTACTACCCTAAGTATTGAGTACTCTGGTGCGTTATGGTCCAACTCCTTCATTATATATATATATATATATATATAAAATAAAGTTAAATAAAAGTCAAATGATTAAAATTTTGCTTCGTTTATTACTGCTATATATATTTCAGTGACAGCCATCTTTGGCTGTGACCTCTTCAGGCAGTTTGAATTAGTATACAACCAACATAAACTCAAAATCTATATATATATATATATATATGTGTGTGTGTGTGTGTGTGTGTGTGTGTGTGTGTGTGTGTGTGTGTGTGTGTGTGTGTGTGTGTGTGTGTGTGTGTGTGTGTGTGTGTGTGTGTGTGTGTGTGTGTATTCACCCTATATATATATATAAAGGATTGTGTGGTTATGTGCAGTGATGCTATAAAATAGCTTATGAAATACAGTGAAGACTCTTAAAGACGGAAAAAGAAATTGCCATCGGCCGCTATATTGCAAAGCTTTCACTGGACACAGTAGAAGCTTTACAATATACAATGCATCCATAGACATTCACACACATACGAAAAAATAAAATGGACACAAAATAAACAAAAACTATGCATTAAAGATGAAAATCCTTTAATTAAGCGCTTTAAATCATTTAGTAACAAGAACAATGGAAATATTTTTTACTTTGTGTTTGTACCCACATACTTCAATACTCGTCTACTCACGTCCAAACATATTGTATTCGGAACCATAAAATTTATAAGGAAAACATCCAGTTGACTTAAGAAATATTGAGGAAATTTGAAATGTAGTCGTCCCAACATAAATGACTATAATAATGATTACTACTATAGGCAGAAACCCAGCAATTTTGGGGGAGGGAAAAGTCGATTAAATCTACCCCAGTGAATTACTGGTGCTTTATTTTATCGACCGCGTAAGGATGAAAGGCAAAGCTAACCTCGGTGGGATTTGAACTCAGAACGTAAAGGGCCGTAAATCTATGCTGCAACTCTATGTCTGTCGCTCTACCGATACTGCCAAATCAATCACTAAAAATAATAGTTGAGGTAAAATACCCCTTGGCGGCGGGAAAAAGTGGTCGCAGGCTTCACTGTCCATATTTTTTTCAGGCTCCTTTATCTGATTATCCCAAATATTATTTCTATTTATCAGCAATTATTATAGTTATTTATATTGGGACGACTACATTTCTAACGTCAATTGGGTGTTTACCTTATACATTTTATGGACCTTACATACAATGTGTCAGTTCCTGTCTTCATATTCTACATGTTAACTGAATTGTGACATAATCATTAGTATCTCTCTATCCATAACATAGACCCTCTTAGTAAGAAGTTATTTCATAGTACCAAGTGACAGGAGAACAATGTCTGAATTGAAAATAATAAATATCCATATCATATATTAATATAAATCACCGCCTCGTGGTCCCGTCGGACAGGATGGAGAAAACATTTACCAGGAGGATGGCGAGCGAGACGCGCTAGAACAGCCACTCTGCCTTGTGATCTTGGCAGAAAGGATGGAGGAGGCATTTATTCGGAGGATGGCGGGAGAGACGTGCTGGAAGAGTCACTCCACCTCGTGATCCCGGTGGACAGGAGGGAGAAGACATTTCCCCGGAGAATGGCGTCGGAAGCATGCTGGAACAGCCACTCCGCCTCGTGGTACCAGTGGACAGGTTGGAGGAGACATTGCAGTGGAGGATAGTGGGCGAGACACGCTGGAACAGCCACTCCGCCTCGTGGTACCAGTAGACAGGCTGGAGGAGACATTGCAGTGGAGGATAGTGGGCGAGACACGCTGGAACAGCCACTCCACCTCGTGGTACCAGTGGACAGGTTGGAGGAGACATTGCAGTGGAGGATAGTGGGCGAGACACGCTGGAACAGCCACTCCGCCTCGTGGTACCAGTAGACAGGCTGGAGGAGACATTGCAGTGGAGGATAGTGGGCGAGACACGCTGGAACAGCCACTCCGCCTCGTGGTACCAGTAGACAGGCTGGAGGAGACATTGCAGTGGAGGATAGTGGGCGAGACACGCTGGAACAGCCACTCCACCTCGTGGTACCAGTGGACAGGTTGGAGGAGACATTGCAGTGGAGGATAGTGGGCGAGACACGCTGGAACAGCCACTCCGCCTCGTGGTACCAGTAGACAGGCTGGAGGAGACATTGCAGTGGAGGATAGTGGGCGAGACACGCTGGAACAGCCACTCCGCCTCGTGGTACCAGTAGACAGGCTGGAGGAGACATTGCAGTGGAGGATAGTGGGCGAGACACGCTGGAACAGCCACTCCACCTCGTGGTACCAGTGGACAGGTTGGAGGAGACATTGCAGTGGAGGATAGTGGGCGAGACACGCTGGAACAGCCACTCCGCCTCGTGGTACCAGTAGACAGGCTGGAGGAGACATTGCAGTGGAGGATAGTGGGCGAGACACGCTGGAACAGCCACTCCACCTCGTGGTACCAGTAGACAGACTGGAGGAGACATTG
>OZ024741.1:136846334-136848834 GCA_964016885.1 Eledone cirrhosa | reverse complement strand
TAAACTGGAGATAAACATGTACATACATCGATGTATCATATTCATGCACTATGGTGCTCCATGTAATAGAGCAAAGATTGTGCAAGAATACCATTAAAAGGTTATTGTCCAAATTCTAGAGTGGCCTGGAAATATCCTTGACCGTAATCCTACTGGAAATTTGTGGGAAAACAGGAAGATCAAGGTTACAGACAAACAACTATTCAGCGCATCAAGTATTAGTGGAAGCTACTAAGGACGGATGATTTAAAGAACATTCACGAGAATATTGTTAGGCTCTTGTGGTTAGCATGTCACATCCTATTAAAGTGACAATTCGGGCAAAAGGTGGACATAAAAAGTATTAGTTTATAGTGACATTGATGTCGGAAAACATATTCAATACATTCTCCAGCGGTAACCTGATGCAGTTCGGACTATCCCAGGCTCTGCTGCACTTCGGGCCGAGGAGGGTAAACTCTCCAAACATTGGTCGCTCTCCGACAGGCTTGCTGTCGAGCCCGTGGCAGTGGAGACTCTTAGTGTCCTTGGCTCTAGAGCCACCTCCCTGCTCACCACCATCGGCAAAGAGTTGGCTGCCCACAAGTGTGAATCTCGCGAGCTGGAATAGCTCTTCCAGCGCATCTCCCTTACCATCCTTCGGGGAAACGCTTTCTCTATTCTGTCTGCCGGGGCCGCGAGGTGGCCAGCACGCGGGCCCCCATTTGCTCATAATAGTGAGAGATAGGGAGAGCGCAGGGACGGAGGAAGTGGCAGTGGGACTTCGGTACTTCTGTGTTCGGACCTGGTGTATATGCATATGTTTCACGGACACACACTCACTCACCATTGATGCATTAAAGTGAGTTTTCATTTGATGAGGTGTTATCTTGATTTTTGTTAAAAAATTGTGGAGTCGTCTGAAACCTTTCGCCACTACAATACTTTACTTCTTTACCCCATCATCACATGAAGGCGCGTGGTGCCTTAACAGTTTAGTTCGCGACTGTAAGGTTGTGAGTTCGATTCCCAAAGGCGTGTTGTATCCTTAAGCAAGCCTCTTAACTATATGTTATTCCAGTTTACTCAGTGGACAAAAATGTACACACACACACACACACACACACACACACACACACACACACACACACACACACACACACACACACACACACACACACACACACACACACACATACACACATACACACACACACACACACACATACACACACACACCACACACACATACACACACACACACATATGTATGTATATATATATATATATATATATATATATATATATATATATATATATATTTCGTTTCTGAATTTGTTTAGCAAGATTCTTTATCTGAAATCGTCTGTTGAAACCGATATTGTTATACTTTGGGAGGGTCATGTTGCCAATAAGTGCGTGTGTTTCTTATTGGCAACATGACCCTCCCAAAGTATAACAATATATATATATATATATATATATATTTATTAAAATAACAGATTAAAGTTTAAACAAAGAATCGCTGCTTTCACCCTTAACGGGATCTTCTGAAACTAAAAAAGTCAATATGTGAATGTAGAAGTATATATTTCAAAAAACGTTGCAACCGGAGGAAGACAGGAAGACGATACTTTGGTTCGTGGAAACGTTCCCTGGCAAAGAACGGGAAAAAACGAACATAATACGTCATATGTGGAGCGAGGAGAACAATTGCACGCAAAGACAAAACCACGTAAATGGTATAACTGAAGTCGTAGACTAAAATTCTAACTAGGAAACCGAATGATTCTCGGCTTCAGAGTTAAGAATAAAGTAAATAAAATACAGAGGTAATTGAAATTAAATAAATACATACACGCATCCAAGCAAAGAATCGCTGCTTTCACCCTTAACGGGGTCTTCTGACACTAAAAAAATCAATCTGTGAACGCAGAAGTAAATATTTCGAAAAACGTTGCAACTGAAGGAAAACAGGAAGACGATACTTTGGTTCGTGAAGACGTTCCCTGACAATGAACGGAAAAAGCGAAGATAATACGTCGATATATATATATTTGCTTGTTGTATCCCAACAATTTAAATAGAACTTCTACATATATATATATATATACACACATGTCTCTTCTTAGCTTCGTACGGACGTATAATCACACACACACACACACACACACACACACACACACACACACACACACACACACACACACACACACACACACACACACACACACACACACACACACACACACACACACACACACACACACACACACACACACACACACCCACACACACACACACACACGCACACACACTTATGCTTACGCACGTGCTCAAGTATAGCTCTTTTTACAAAAGTTTTTTTTTTCCATTGCAGGTAGACGCGCGCCATCATCCACTTTTCTAAAAAACAAATCATACACAAAACGCCAGCACCAACAGTTTTGCAAGAGATGTCAACATGAATGGACATATTATTTTTATCTAAAGACATTTTTTCCAATTCCATCCCGCCCGT
>OZ024741.1:136821334-136831334 GCA_964016885.1 Eledone cirrhosa | reverse complement strand
GATTTTGATATCAGTAGATTACTGGGCAAAATCAAGTTATGTTAGATTCTTTAAAAAATACTCGTACGAATTAAATACAAAAAAGTTTCAGTCCAAAACAAAAGCAAGCTATTTCAAATTATATATTTTTGAAATGAAAAAAAACATTTGATCTCAGTCGAAAAAGGTTCTTTTTTTTTAAATTCTATATTTCACTGTTAGCTGAATACACACACATATACATACACACATAAAACTTGTGTGTGTGTGCCTTGGTACAGAACGAATTTTGTCTACAGTTTTTTATTGCCAGGTCAAATGCCACAGCTCTTTTCAACAACGCCAAATAACAACGCTCCACACACACACACACACACACACACACACACACACACACACACACACACACACACACACACACACACACACACACACACACACACACACACACACACACACACACACATATATATATAAATGAAGAGAGAAAGAGGGAGGGACAGAGAGAGTAAGAAATGTGTGTGTGTTTGGTACACGTCTATCTATCTATCTATCTATCTATCTATCTATCTATTTACCGGTGTGGGCCCCGTTCGTGAGGCGAGCCTTCCCACGACTCGTCTCGCTGACCGAGCTGCAGTCCTGGGTCAAGCAGAGACCGAGGAAAATGGGCGACTGGCACATCGAATGTGCTCAGGCGCTCACAGCCCTCTGGCAGGCGGACCCGGCGATCAGTGGAGACTCCACTTCGTCATTCTATAGAGGGTTGGTCCGCAGCAAGTGCGACGACGCGCTCGGTGAAACTCTAGGCGTGGAGGAAGATGAACTGGCCAGTCTGTTCGGTAGGACCTTCCGCCCGGGACCGATGGACAACTTCCAAAAGTCCCTGGCCTGGCAGTGCTACCGAGGAGCTCTACCAGTTCGAGACAAGCTCTACAGACATGGGCGCCCGGGCAGGGACCCTGCAAAAAAGATCTGTCCGCGGTGCGTGCGAGACGAAGAAACCGTCGCGCACGCATTCATACACTGCCCGGGCGTCACTGACCTGTGGGGCTATGTAGAACGACTATTGTCGCGGGTGGGACCAATCCGGTTGACCACCGAGTCCATTGTCATGATCAAACCGCCACCCTCCTTCAAAAACGAAGGAGAGGCGGTTTTCCTTTGTGTGATAGCTATGGCGAAAGAGGTTGTATGGTGGACAAGGTTGAAAGGGCTGAGGTCAGACACCTTTCTCTCCGGCCAACAACTGATTCTTTTTTTCAAATACCACTTTGGAAGAAGAATCAGGATGGAGAGAGAGGTGCTGTACCCCAGCAAGTTTTATGAAAGGTGGGTGAAAGTGGCGAGAATGGCCCGAGTGAATGGGCCTTCTCTCTATATCAGCCTGTAGGTTGAGGAAAAGGAGGAGGAGAGGAAAGGAGTACAAACTCTTCGTACTCCTGGAGATGAGGGTTGCACATTTTTTTTCGGGGGTATGTGTTACCCATATAAACTGTCTCCCTCTATTGGGGAAAATCGACTAACTTTTAAATTCCATCTGTGATAACATTTTACACGTTTTTATTGTATGTAAACTTCCCCCTTTGTATTTGTCCCCTTCTTTTGTGCCCCTGTGGCTAATAAAGAAATATATCTATCTATCTATTTACCTCCAACAAGGGGGACGAAATTAACAACTTCAGGCCTGCTCAACACAGAGTTAAAGATTTTGGCCAAGGTGCTAGCGACGAGGTTGGCGCTTGTCGTCGAGAACCTGGTAGGGAAAGCGCAAACGTGTGCAATCCCGACTAGGTCCATACGCGACAACCTCCACTTCATGCGATACATCATAGAGAGGGTGGGTAGTAAACCCGGCTTCGGTGGGGCTCTGATCAATTTGGATCAGTCTAAGGCATTCGATAGGGTCGACCATCGATACTTGGAAGCGGTTCTCAAGGCGGCCGGTTTCGGTCCCGTGTTCAGAGGCTGGATCGAGGCGATGCACACCAGTATCTGCTCGAGGGAAAGGTGAACGGCTACCTATCGGAGCCGTTCGCAATCACGCGTTCCATTCGACAGGGGTGCCCTCTCTCCTCCATTGACTTTAGAGCCACTACTGCGGAAATTGGAGCTGTTGCAGGGCATCCCTCTAGAACCGGGACTGCGCAAAGCGGCGTCGGCTTATGCCGACCACGTGACGGTAATGGTGTCGAGAACCTCGGAAATCGGGGTGATCGGCAACTTACTGAAAGAATACGAAACGCTGACGGTAGCAAAACTAAACCCGGACAAGTCTGTCGGTTTGCAACTCGGTACGTGGAGAGGCAAACCGATGACGTCCGACAGCGTCGTTGGACGCTGGACGGACGGACCGGGGAAATTGCTTGGCGTCTGGTTCGGTCCAGACCTCCAGGTTGAGAAAAACTGGAACGAGGTCACGGCCAAGGTGTTTGCACTCACCCAGAAGTGGGCAGAGTGCAAACTGTCCTTGAAAGGTCGAGCGGAGGTGGCAAACACTTTCATAGCGTCCGTCATCTACTACCGCTTGACTGTCGTGCCTTGTCCCCGTGAACACCTCGCCAAGATGGAACGCATGCTCTTCCAGTTTCTGTGGAAGAAGCAGGCTCCGCTGGTGAGGAGATCCGTCTGCTGTCAGCACCCTTCCAACGGAGGGCTGGGAATGCCGTGGCTGATGATGCGTAAACATGCGCTGAGGCTGCAGCATCTCCAGGTATTCCTCACCGACCCCCAACCAGTGTGGGCACCGTTTGTGAGACAGGCTTTCCCACAGCTCGTCTCGCTGACGGAGCTGCAGTCGTGGGTCAAGAAAAGACCGAAAACGATGGGCGCCTGGCACATTGAATGCGCTCAGGCGCTCACAGTCCTCTGGCAAGCGGGCGCAGCAATCAGCGGAGACTCCACTTCGACATTCTATAGAGGGATTGTACGTTACAAGGGCGACGACGTGCTCGGAGAGACTCTGGGCGTCGAAGACGATGAGCTCACCAGTCTGTTTGGTAGGACTTCCCGCCCGGGACCTATGGACAACTTCCAGAGGTCCCTGGCCTGGCAGTGCTACCGAGGAGCTCTACCGGTTCGTGACAAGATCTACAGGCACGGACGCCCCGGCAGGGATCCTTCCAAGAGGACGTGTCCAAGATGCGCGCAGAACATTGAAACAGTCCTGCACGCAATTGTACACTGCCCGGGCGTAACCGACCTGTGGAACTATGCAGAACAACTTCTGTCGCGTATGGGACAAATCCAGTTGACTGCCGAGTCCATAGTAAGGATCAAACCGCCAGCCTCTTTCAAAAACGAAAGTACGGTGGCTCTGTACGGTAGCTATGGGTGAAAGAAGTTATATGGTGGACGAGGTTGAGAGGACTGAGGACAGATGCCTTTCTCTCCGGACAACAATTGATTCCCTTCTTTAAGTATCACTTTAGAAGGAGAATCAGGGTGGAGAGAGAGGCACTGCATCCCAGTAAATTTACTGAAAGGTGGGTGAATGAAGCGAAAATGGCCCGAATGATTGGGCCTTCTCTGTTTATAAGCCTGTAGGTTGAAGAAGAGAGCAAAAGGAAGAAAGGAGCACTTGCACAACACACTCCTGGAGTTGAGGGTTGTTCTATCGACGGGCTATTAAACAACCCATTTGTGACGCCTCCCCCCTATTGGGGATTTCGATTGTTGTAATTGTTTGTTTTTATATTTTTTACACGACTGTATGTAAAATCCCCGACATGTCTTTGTATTGTCCTCTTTTCTTTTGCGCCCTTGTGGCTAATAAAAAAATATATCTATTTACCTCCAACAGGGGGCTCACACATGCGGCCCGCGAACTACTTATCTGTGGCCCGTGGTAGAACCAATATTTCATATCGCATTATAACTGGTGAAAATAAGGCGGCGAGCTGGTGGAATCGTTAGCACATCTGGCGAAATGCTTAACGGTACTTCTTCCGTTTTTACGTTCTGCGTTCAAATTCCGCCGATCTCAACTTTGCCTTTCATCCTTTTGGGGTCGATGAATTAAGTACCAGTTGTGTACTAGGATCGATGTAATCGACTGAACCCTAAACCCCAAATTTCATGCCTTGTTCCTATAGTAGAAATGATTATAACTGGTGAAAATTTTCACCCACCACCACGTTTGGCCCACTGTGCCTCTCCTCCAGGACGTAATAGCCCTTTTGTGTCAGTGAGTTTGAGACCCCTCTTCTACGCACACACACACACACACACATATATATTTTAAATTTTTTCTGTCTGGAGCATCACCTTGGTAAGTTATGGGGACGTCAACAAACCAACAAGCATTGGTGGGAGGGCAAACACATATATATATATGTAGTGTGACAAGAAGCTTGTTTCCCAACCACATATTTCCGGGTTCAGCAATTTGGCCTTGTGCCAAAAGTAGAAACAATTATTATCACTGTATAATAATTATTTCATTACACTTTTAAACCTAAAAGTTTATATGTTTAACTACGATATAGTGACTACCATTCTTCACACATCTTCTCTCTGATCCCTTCTATTTCCATTACAATTTATTGTAACCACTTTTTCACATTTAGCCTCACTTATGTTTATTTTTGTTATTAATCTAAACTATAATAAAGTAAGAAGCGCGGGACTGCGTACGGTTTATAATTTTTTTTATCCCCTTAGTAAAATAAGTTGGATTACTTTGAATAAATAATGAATGAATATTACATAATTTATCCACTAAATTTCATGGCTCTTCATTAACTTATATTTTATTACTTCTTTAAAATTTTCAAATGTCAACACTTTAGTTAGTGATCGTTTAAATAAATATTCATATATTTCTGTCAGTAATTTTCTCCTAATGCAGTTTATATATAATATCGTCTTTTTTTAATGTATTATGGATTACGTTACTGATTACATAAGACAGTGTAACACAGTCTTCGTTCAATTTCTGTGTATATTGTCAATTAGGATTTTATTTGATGTATCATATCTACATGCATATATACTTGCGTATAATATCAATATACACACTACAGATGCTAGCAGAAAACCACACGAAGGGTGGTTTTTCTGCTAGTATATATAACCATTACCTCACCCTCTATTTTTATTTAATATTAACTATTCGATACTAGTATATTAACTAGTATAATTCTTTATCTTTAATATTGCTTAACATTTAAGTATATACAATTAGTTTTTTAATAAAGCATAGCATTTTTAATATACATAGATAATTTGTTATCTGTATTTTGTAAATTTATTATTCTTTTAAAGTTCTTTAGTTCTGCAATTATTAGCCCCGAAAAACTTTTTAATTCGATACCAATACATCTTTACATACTAATTTTTTGTTTTTTCTTACTAAATATATAGTAACTCTCTAATATATAAAATGTTTTACACGAATTACCCCACCCCCTTATTTTTATTTTGTTTAAACCGCTTTTTTTAAGGATTAGTTTTTTAAATTCCATGCTAAGATGGATGATTTGTACTTATGATGGTATATGACTTTGTCTCCTCTATTCAATTATGTGGTGCTTTGGGTGATGTATCTTGAGTGCCTAATTGATAACACTTCAATCTATATGGTTTTTTTTTTTTACTTTGATGATTGTATTTATTTACTCAACATTACATTAGCTCCTTTGGACGTTTTGAAAATAATAACATTGGTCAACAAATTTAACATTGGTCAACAAATTTAAACAAATTCCTGATCTGGTTGATTACGGTAAAGTCTCCAGCAGTAGTCAGCCAACATACTGTCATTCCAGAAACGTTGGTACCGTTTCTCCATAGTACTAATGTCCTGGTGAAATCTTTCACCATGTTCATCAGACACTGCTCCAAAGTTATCTGCGAAGAAATCCAGATGGGAGTCCAAGAAGTGAACTTCCAGTGACATGCGACAACCCATTGCTGAGTAACATTTCAAAAGATTCTTGATGCCATTCTTGTAGTCCATTGCCTTCTTGTTGCCCAAGAAATTCTTACAGATCTAATTGAAAGCATTCCAGGCAGGCAGTTCTAGTTCATCCAGTGTTGTCTTGAAGTTGACATCTTTGAATACTTCTCTAATTTGGGGTCTGACAAAGATACCCTCTTTCAACTTCGCCTGTGTGATTTTGGGAAACTTTACTACAATATACTCCAACCCTCTGGCATTTCTCTTCACTAGTGTCTTTACAAACTGTTTCATCAGTCCACGCTTTATGTGCAAAGGAGGCAATAAGACATTACATGGATCTGCAAGAGGTGTATTATTGAAGCCAAACAGTCCTGGCTGGTGTGATGTTCTTGTCTGCCAGTTTGATTCCGAATAATGTCTGTCAGTTGTCCGACTGTCACATAGACACAAGAAACAACAGTATTTTGTGAAACCCGACTGCATTCCCATTTACATTCCAATTACTTTTAAATCTCCACATATTTTCCATGAGTATCTTTCATAGGCAATGGCATGAAGTAAAAGTTCCATATTCTCATATAATTCATGAAGATGCAATAGGAATGGAGGGCTTCAAATTACCATTATGGAGAAGTACAGCTTTTAAACTTCGTTTTGAAGAGTCAATAAACCAACGCCACTCTGCAGGATCATGATTTTGTGATAAACATTCGGAAAGTCCATCGATGTTACTGTAAAAGCAAAGCAGAAAAACACGTTTGTAGAACCACATTTCTCTGCCGACAATAAGTTATACACCGTGCTCTAGCAGATACTTCTCCTTCAGTCTTGATGCCAATAGTTCTGCTTTATCTTTTGAGAGGGATAGGTCTCTGACAAGGTCATTCAGTTCAGCTTGGGAAAATTTCTGAGGTTCAAAGCTATCGTCATCAGCCACGTAATCTTCCTTAGCAGCACTATAGTGACAGTCAGCATCATCATCTGAGGTTTCAATACCATCATTTGGGAGAATTGGTATTGGCAGACTTCCATTGTGAGGCACAGGTCTCATTGCAGAATCCAAATTGGGATACACAATTTTGTGTTTATTCTTCATAGAAAATCCTGTGACATTTACTTTGCAAAAATAACAGTCATTAAAATGGTCTTTCAGCTCCCTCCATATCATTGGAATGGCAAAAGGCATGGACTTCTTCCTATTGAACCAGTCTCGTAAGCCATTTGAGCAAGCTGAGCAGATAAAATGTGGTGTCCATAACTTGTCCTGATCTCTAAGAGGACAGTCAAAGTATAGCTTATAAATCTTCTTGATCTCTAGTGTTATTGTACGTTTTCGAGCTTTCACAATAAATTGTCCCCAGACATAACAAAACACATCAGGACGATTTCTACACTGTCTTGACATTGTTAACACTGTAAAACAAGTAAGGAAATATATACAAACGGTTATACTTATATTGAATTTGAGATGATGAAATATTTCATCAGACCAATTATGACTGGACAATTTGAGATGTTGGAATACCTATTTCATCAGACAAAACTTGATTGGTTAATTAAAGATGATGAACTATTGCATCTGAACTATGCAGCAATGAATAATGTAGTTTATTTTAAAGGTATGTTTCCATGATGTAAATGAAATACATGCATACATGGAATTTTTATATGATGCATGAGCTAAAACCCCAAACCTTTCTCATCTTGAAAACTATACGTGGTGTCAAAAAACTAATTGTATATTTGAAAGCAGCATTAAAAACTACACTAAGTACACATTGACATATGCTTGATGAAAAATACTTGTTGACCAGTGTAATTATTATTATGGCTGAATGATGTAGTCGAACTTATTGTTTTGCATCTGTCTGTAATCCCTCGCTATGCTATACGTGCATGTAAACTTTTTAAAATATATTTTTGAATATATTTTTTCAATATATTTAAAAAAATATTTTTTGAAGATGTATTTTTTAATTTATATTTGAATTGCATGCTTTCTCTTATATCTACTTTATTAATATATGATATGTTTTTCACTGTACTTAATTTATCTGTAACACTTTTTTTAATTTTTTAATTTTTAAATTTCTCCTGCGTTTAACTGCTCCTAATATTATTGCATTTATCTTCTCCTATTCTACATATGATTTTCGGCTTCTATTATCTTATATAGATGTTGATACTTATACTTATTTAACCTCCCATCTTATGTATCCTCCTATATATATATATATATGACCCTCACACGTTTTCAGATAAAGAAATTCAAAAAGAAAGTACCCCCCCCCACACAACATAAAAAAAAACCCAAATACCCAAACCATTAAAGATATTAACGAATATCTGTGTGTGTGTGTGTGTATATATATATATATATATATATATATATATATATATATATATATATGTCTTAACTATAATAAAGAAAGGAGTGCGGGAGTGCGTCCAGAATATATTTTTTTTTACCCCGTTTGTAAAATAAGTTGGATTACTTTGAATAAATAATGAATGAATATTACATAATTTATCTACTAAATTTCGTGGCTGTTGATTAAATATATTTTATAGCTTATTTAAAGATTCACTTCTTTAAAATTGTCAAATGTCAACACTTGCCGTTAGCGGCCGTTATATTATAACACGTATAATCGCATATATTTCCGTCACTAGTTTTCTCCTAATGCAGTTTATATATAATATCGTCTTTTTTTAAATGTATCATGGATTACGTTACTGATTACAGAAGACAGTGTAACACAGTCTTCGTTCAATTTCTGTGTATATTGTCAATTACAATTTTAATTACATGCATATATATTTGTGTATAATATCAATATACACTCTACACATGCTAGCAGAAAACAACTCGGGGGGTGGTTTTTTCTGCTAGTATATATAATGGCAGCAAACTCACATTTAGAGTATTGCAATCGCTTGTCAAATTCAGATGTGTGACGCCCGGAAATGGCTTTTTCAAGCCCGCTAGAGACTTGCACTCCTTCGCATATTGGCGACAACTATGGATCTCTCTGGCCTCAGGTCTTGCATCAGGTTGCCTGTGAACCTTCACATGCCGCGTCAGTCATGCAACAGATCAACACTCTATGCCACATTCATTACATTTTACAATACCGTGGAGATCATATTTCACTGGTTCTTTTTGAACGTAGCTGCTACTGTGGATCTTGAGACCTGATTTGTTCAAGCACATCTTTCCACACCCAGGGCACACTTATTCAATGGAGACACCGATCGTTTGGAGCATTGTTTACGCACATCCCGTTCGATTTTCTCGTGCTCTATGCTTTTCTCTCTCTCTCTCTCTCTCTCTCTCTCTCTCTCCTCTCTCTCTCTCTCTCTCTCTCTCTCTCTCTGCTCTCTCTCTTCTCTCTCTCTCTCTCTCTTCTCTCTCTCTCTCTCTCTCTCTCTCTCTATATATATATATATAAGTATATATCTCTCTCTCTATATATATATCTCTCTCTCTCTATATATATAAGTATATCTCTATCTCTCTCTCTATATATATAAGTATATATATCTCTCTCTCTATATATATATATATAAGTCTCTCTCTCTCTCTCTCTCTCTCTCTCTCTCTCTCTCTCTCTCTCTCTCTCTCTATATATATATATATATATATATATATATATATATATATATATAAGATATAATACATATATGTATATATACATGTGTGTGTGTATGTATGTATGTATTTCTTTGTCTGTGCTTATGTGTGTGTGTGTGCTTACGTTTAACTCACGTTACTTAGCAGTTTGACAAAATGAGATTGATCAAGCATCGACCTTGACAAAATAAGTACTGGGGTAGATATGATTAACTAAATCACTTCGATATCCCAGCATAGTCGCAGGCTATTGACTGAAACCAGTACAGCGGTAATAGAATAAGACTTCTGCTTATCAGTTTGACAAGCTCTCACTGTTGGACAGTTTAAAATTCGGCGTAATGAATGTTAACGATTATTATCTTCGGGGTGTCTCATCCACACTGAATACATGTGTAACATGGCGGATTATTGACGATCAACTGTCAAATATTCAGTAAACGTGATAAAATAAACAGCCATGTTGAATCAGAGGAGAATTAGAT
>OZ024741.1:136812614-136818634 GCA_964016885.1 Eledone cirrhosa | reverse complement strand
TACAATCCACCACCGAAAGCAGGAAACATATCGGTGAGTTTGGCTATAAGGAATAATCCTATAAGATCTGTGACCTCCGCCGAATCCGTAGCGCCCATGCTGACGTCGAAGGGTGAGTTAGGAGCTCTTTTTATCCATTTGGAGTTGTCAAAGAGTAAGACTGTCTTCCTGGCGTGGAGGATGATTTTTCTTTCCTGGTCGGTGATGGGCACAAGTGCTTCGGCGAAGTCCAAGGCGGCAGTAAGTAGCGGTAAGGTGATTGAAGCATAGTAGCTCTCTATGTCGAACTGGATAAATTTAGTGTCTCGTTTATCCTCCAAATTGCTGAACCATGAGATAACTTCCTGGGTGTTGATCCATAGGCTAAGTCGGGCGTGTTGCTTGACTTTAGGTATCACGCGGTCTAGGATTTTTTTGCTGATTCTCCCTATGTCGGATTATATTCAAAGCAGTCTGTTAATATTCAAAGCAGGCTGATCAGTCACTGTATATCTTTAAAAATATCATATATTTTCACTAACTCTGACAGTTGGCGGGTAAGCAGTATACTGTACTGATGAAGGGTAATCACACAGAAACATTGGTGACTGCAGTTCTGTCTACATGCCAACACAAGAGCAAAAATGACAGCGCCATTCTACTGACATGGCTTTAAAGAGGTTGTTTGCATAATTACAAACGAATCGAATATTATTATTAATATTCGAAAGACTCAGATTACATTTATTAAACACACACACACACACACACACACACATACATACACACACACACACACACACACACACACACACACACACACACACACATACACACACACACACACACACACACACACACACACACACACACACACACACATATATATATATATATAACCAATAAACCTTGTAAAAGGATTCGTTCTCGTTCTCTTTTATGGTATTCTCCACCACATCACTAGGAATCAAGAACAACTTAGCTCACCTTTTCTTCAATGCTCTTGATATATACTTCCTCAAAACGCATAAATATAGTAGAATTTTTAATAAACATGCAATTAAACTCTCATACTCAACCACTATGAATATTGCCCAAAATATAGCTAAAATTAATAATAGAAATTTCGGAACTATTCATAATGGAATTAACTCCTAATGATAATCAGAGAATCACGTATAGAATAAATAACTTCTCGGTTAACAACAATTATACCAATAACATAAACGATGAAAACCTTACGAATTACGAAAACAGAGTGACATCATTAAATAACAGCGTAGGTAATTGCAATTGTAAAAATAGTTATTCTTGCCCATTAAATAATAACTGTCTTGACCGTAATTTAGTTAATAAATCCATTGTTAAAACCAAAAATAAGTCTTATAATTATATTACTTCCACTTACAATTTAAAGAAAAGTGGTATAATCACCGCCACACGTTCAAAAGAGAAGACAAGAGATTTAGTATTGCTTTGGCTGAATTAATTTGGTCGCTTAAAAATAATAATAAAGAATATTTTCTTTCTCGTCATAAACTTTCTAATGCTTTACCTTATAAAAATTCTTCCATTTCTAAGAGTTGTAACCTATATACCACTGAAATTATTTATATTCTTAATAATAGAAAACTAATTATTAATAAACGGTCTGAGATCTTCAGCTCGTGCTTCCATCGATTCTCGAAAACATTTTATAGAGTTTTTAGTTAATCTTTAAAATAGATAACATAATAGTGAATGTTCCTTTATATATAGTGTTTAATTCTTGCCTCCGCCTATTCTCGAATACGTTTCTACACGTAACAAATTTCTACATGAAAACTCGAAACATGGATGAAATACCCAAAGTAAAAATTTTAAAAGATATAGGTTTTTTTAGTTTGATATATATGAGCATTAATAGTGAACTTTCTATTTATGTATATCGTTATAATAAATCACAAGGAGAACGTCAAGAAAAATCGAGGATTCAAGATCATATATATGTGTTTAACAATAATGTTGTTATTGATATGCATTGTAATAATAAGATACAAGGAGAGGGTCAAGAAATCGAGGATTCAAGCATCTTTACATCGGATATTATAATCAAGGAATTATTAAATTTATATTTCTTTCTATATAAACCCTGTCACTTTTAGGGACACTATGCATACTCACACACACACACACACACACACACACACACACACACACACACACACACACACACACACACACACACACACACACACACACACACACACACACACACACACACATATATATTTTTTCACTAGTTCTGACAGTTGGCAGGCAAGCAGTAAACTGCACTGATAAAGGATAATCACCCAGAAACATTAGTGTCTGCAGTTCTGTCTGCATGCCAACACAAGAGCGAGAATGAGGGACTCATTCTACTGATATGGCTTACAAAAGAGGGTGTTTGCATCTTCATTGAAAACGAATCGAATATTATTACTAATATTCGAAAAACTCAGATTATATATATATATATATATATATATACACATAAATACCCACACTGATACACACACACACACACACACACACACACACACACACACACACACACACACACACACACACACACACACACACACACACACACACACACACACACACACACGTACATATATATATGGTTGCTCACTTTATATACTGAGGCACCATCATCACCGAAGGAGTGTCAAAGCGAGAGGTTCTTTCAAGAGTTTCTCAAGTATTAACAAGGTTAAGACAAGTATTGCGAAATAAGAACATCACTCTCACAGCTAAACTGAAACTCATGCGTGCTCTAGTATACTCGATATTTTCAAAAGATGTCTGCGGGACATGGTTGCTCACGGCGAAATTACAGAGGGAAATATTGACATTCGAAATGAGATGCTACAGAAAAATCACAGGCATTATCCTGCAGGGAACACATAAGCAATAAAACACTCGCATGAGAATCAGGCAATGTGTAGGCAAATACAAAGTCCTGCTAACTATAAAGAAAAGAAAAATGTGATGGTACAGTTACGTGACAAAATATGATGGATTGATTAAGATGATGCTCCAAGGAAGAGATAAAGGAAAAAAAAATGCATTGACGCCAGAAGAAAAAAATGGGTGGATATTACAAAATGGACTGGTAAAACTTCACATTAACTGAGGTACAGGCTTACAACAGAGATGGATGGAAGAGTGGTGGCACACTGCTCCACTCTATACCTGTCTCGCGAGATTGGGGGTAAAACTTCGTGGCAACTTAATTCCTGACTCTTGATAGAGATGAATGGAGAAATATGGGTACACTGTTTCACCCTGCAGCGCCCCACGACCCTGGAAGATCACGAGAATAGTGAAGCGAAATGAAGCGAACATTTATTCTTATGTGTAGTTTAGTTAACTAAACTACACATATTTCAGATTGAGACAGAGCTAAATTTTATGTGTATCAATACATATTTTAGTATAATTTGGTTTTTAAAAAGCAGAAAAATAATATTAAATATAGAAAAGAATTTATTGTACACATTTTATAAATTCTAAAAAAATGACACACTCTACCGCCCTAGTATCTCATTTATTGGAAACATTTCATAAATACGAGAAATGACAGATTTTACTGCCCATAGTATCTTATTTATTGTACGCATTTCCTATATTCTAAATATGACAGAATCCACTGCCAATAGTACCTTATATTTCGACCCCAAAACAATGAAAACCGGAATGTGAACTCAAAGCACCGAAAAAAATGCATAGGCATTTAATCCAACACCTTTGTGAATTTACCGCATGCAAATACATGTGTAAATACGCCCACATCACATATGAAATAGGAAAACAAATATTTAAACTGATATGAAATGATCCAATAAATTTATAAAAGATGTATGGTAGCACAAGAAACCAAACTGATGTTTCATTTCATTACTACTTCTTTTGTAATAAATCTACATATCTATCTAATCTATCTATTTATCTATCTGTCCTTCTAATAAGGACCAGATAGTATATATATATATATATATTAGAGCGTTTACTTTTCTTTATTTCTGACATCACTGGACATGGAATTATGTTTGAAACACATGACTTTAGAAAGCCTTATTTACTTTGTAAATATATGGATATAAATATAGAGGTTTATTCATTTATATATATATATATATATATATATATATATATATATATATATATATATATATATATATATATATATATGTAGGAATCCAAAGATAATAACATCCCGTACTCTATCGATTGGTCTATTTTAGACCAATCGAGGGAATACTAAAGGGGCACAAAGAATTGTTCTTTGTGTACCACTGAAAAATTTAGAATTCTACAGAATTTGAAAGCCACTTCAACTTGCCTTAACTAAATACCAAGACCAAGATCTTCAGATGTTGTCCTCACCTGAAATCACATCTACTCTGTAACTGGATTGACATTCCTACGATGACTCAACCACCTTGAACTTCTTCTTTGCTACGATGACTTAACCACCTTGAACTTCTTCTTTGCTCTTTACGCCTTACATCTACTACGACTTTTATTACTCTCTGAACTGACTTTCTGTACTCTTATTTTCGTCTTTCTCCCTTATCTCCTCTTATTTTTTAACTTTTTCTTATGTTATTTATTTTCCTTATTCCCACCTACTCTCCACCTTACCCTTTACATACCCACCCCTTTTGATTTTTAGATATTAATTTTACGTGTATGTATGTTGTCGTGTATATGTGTATATAAGTGTATGTATATATATATATATATGTGTATATGTATGTATAAAATTTTATATATATGTGTATGTGTATATATGGGTATATATATATGTGTGTGTGTGTTTATATGTGTGTGTGTGTGTGTATTTTTATTTATGTGGTGTTGTAACTCTTTGTACTTATGTGTGTGTGTATATTAGTGTGTGTGTATATATATACATATATATGTATGTGTATATATATATATATGTACATATATATGTATATATATTTGTATGTAGTTGGTTGTGTGTGTGTGTATGTATGGTTTTGTATGTATATGCATAATTACATACAGAGTTTTTTAATGCTTACTTTTATTGATTATTTGCTCCAGGAACTGTTGAGTGCTCTTTTTTCTATTTAATTGCTAAAACTGTAGATATTATTTTCTATACAGTAACGGTAAAAATCACTTGTAATAATCCTTTACATACATTTCACTGTGTAACACATTTCTATTTGTGTAATATATTTGTATATATATATATATATATATATATATATATATATATATATATATATATATATATATATATATATATATATATATATATATATATATATATGTAGAAGTTCTATTTAAATTGTTGGGATACAACAAGCAAAATTTTTATAACTGATATAAAGCACTCAACAAATAATTGGAGTAAAAATACGATATTAACAAATGGAAACTATATTTATAAAACCATATTTATTTCATTATACATATTTCAAGGACACCAAGTTAAATTATGGTGTGCTTTCATCAAATAAAATATAATATAGAGCAGCTTTATAAATAAATATTGACATACTCTTAAAGAATGCGACCATTACTGTTGGAAGCTCCCGGATAGTGGAGTTATAAATTTATTTATACTATTATGTAAATTAGTATTGGATATTTTTAAATGAGAGTAGATTTAAATAAGCCGTTGGGTTACGGAGAAAGAAAGAGAGATATAAAACTGGTCTATATTATATTTTATCTGATGAAAGCACACCATAATTTAACTTGGTGTCCTTGAAATATGTATAATGAAATAAATATGGTTTTATAAATATAGTTTCCATTTGTTAATATCGTATATATATATATATATATGTATATATATATGTGTATATATGTGTGTATATATATATGTATGTATGCATAAAATTGAAGATAAATTTTTATGTATTTCTTTTATGTATATATATATATATATATATATATATATATGTGTATATGTGTGTATGTGTGTATATATATATATATATGTATATGTGTGCGTGTATATATATATATATGTA
>OZ024741.1:136717614-136807614 GCA_964016885.1 Eledone cirrhosa | reverse complement strand
TATACCATTATATCATTATACCATTACACCATTATACCATTATACCATTATAACATTATACCATTATATTATTATACCATTATACCATTATCCCATTATACCATTATATCATTATATCATTATACCATTATATCATTATACCATTACACCATTATACCATTATACCATTATACCATTATATCATTATACAATTATACCATTATAACATTGTACCATTATACCATTATATCATTATACCATTACACCATTATATCATTATACCATTACATCATTATACCATTATACCATTATACCATTATATCATAATACCATTATACCATTACACCATTATACCATTATACTATTATACCATTACACCATTATACCATTACACCATTATAACATTACACCATTATACCATTATACCATTATACCATTATATCATTATACCATTATACCAACCATTATATCATTATACAATTATACCATTATAACATTATACCATTATACCATTATATCTTTATACCATTATACCATTATATCTTTATACCATTACACCATTATATCATTATACCATTATACCATAATATCATTATACCATTATACCATTATACCATTACACCATTATACCATTATACCATTATATTATTATACCATTATACCATTATACCATTATATCATTATACCATTACACCATTATACTATTATACCATTATTCCATTATAACATTATACCATTATACTATTATACCATTATAACATTATACCATTATACCATTACACCATTATACCATTATACCATTATATCATTTATACCATTACACCATTATACTATTATACCATTATTCCATTATAACATTATACCATTATACTATTATACCATTATAACATTATACCATTATACCATTACACCATTATACCATTATACCATTACACCATTATACCATTATAACATTACACCATTATACCATTATACCATTATACCATTTAACCATTATACCATTATACCATTACACCATTATACCAATATACCATTACACAATTATACCAATATACCATTATAACATTACACCATTATACCATTATACCATTACACCATTATACCATTATACCATTATAACAGTACACCATTATACCATTATAACATTATACCATTACACCATTATACCCATTATAACATTACACCATTATACCATTACACCATTATACCATTATACCATTACACCATTATACCATTATACCATTATAACAGTACACCATTATACCATTATAACATTACACCATTATACCATTACACCATTATACCATTATACCATTATACCATTATACTATTATACCATTACACCATTATACCATTATACTATTATACCATTACACCATTATACCATTATACCATTATAACAGTACACCATTATATCATTATACCATTATACCATTATATCATTATATCATTACACCATTATATCATTATACCATTATACCATTACACCATTATACCATTATACTATTATACCATTACACCATTATACCATTATACCATTATAACAGTACACCATTATACCATTATACCATTATACCATTATATCATTATACCATTATACCATTATATCATTATACCATTACACCATTATATCATTATACCATTATTATACTAAGTGGTCAGGATATTTGAAGTAAGAAGGTTAATTTTATTTCGCTTGCTTTTCCCAAATAGAATTCATAACGCTCTGGACTATATATACAGTTGTCCCCCAGTATTCGTTGGGGTTACTTTCCTAGAGCACACGCGAAGAATGAAAAATCCTGAATATTGGACGTGGTCCATAAAAATGCCTATAAACGTCAAAATGTGACGTAAAATATAATTTTAAAAAAGGGGCGTCCAATAGGCCGGCAAATACGGTGTATTGTCATTAATAATTTAGCATTAGAAAAATATATACGAAAAAAGCCATAAAACAATCGTGGAAGATATTTACGACTCCGCGAAGATGCGGTGGTTTCCATGAGTAATTATTAGTTAGGTTCTAAGGAAAATTCCACGAATAACTGGGGTCGCCAATGCCAGGAATACACTGTATACACATATATATTGTAATGAGTTACTGCCCGACGGCTAAGCTCTTACCGTTTCCACAGCAAATGAATGACTGAATTATTTTTTTCAACTTTTTCCAAGCGGTGTCTCTTCAGGGCGAGGTATTGAATTGATTGATGTTTAAGGGAAGTGTGGCCAAGTGAAGAATTGAGTGAACTAGTGGTGAGAATGAGGGGGTGGGTGGGGGTGGTAGTGACTTTTATAGTTTCTAGCTTGGCTTTTATCTCAACTCAAGCGGCTTGAAGACTCAAAGAATCTGCCTGTAAGCAGGTGTTTGTGTGTCTGCAAAGACTAAGTACTGTTTATGTGTTGTGATATTGCTGTGCATGTGTGCCCTTTTAGATGTTTGGTGTGTATGTAGGGTGTGGTGGTCGGTAAGTGGGGTGTATATAGGATAATGTTGACGAAACTAAGTCAACGATGGTGGCGAGGAAGACGGCAACTATAACGACTACGATGGCGACGGTGGGGAAATAAAGAAATTCAGGTTCTTGATGTGGGGACGGGATCAATGTTTTAATGTTTATGCTTGTGTGTAAATATTTATAGTCCTAGAGGTGTTTTGTATTTCTTGTTTTAATGTGTGAGAGTGTGTTGCTGGGCTGCTGTGGTCTAGTTGTATGTGTGTGCTTATGTCGTGAGTGCTTGGTGAGTGCGATGTGTGTGTGTGTGTGTGTGTGTGTGTGAGAGAGAGAGGGTGAGAAAGTGACTCTGTGTGCGTGTGTGCCGTGTGTGTGTGTGTGTGTGTGAGGCTTGTATGTGTGTATGTGTGTGTGGGTGTATGTGTGTGTGTATCTGTTTGTGTTTGTGTGTGTATGTGTGTGTGTGTTTGTCTGTTTATGTACGTGTGTGTGCACGTGTGTGTGTGTGTGTGTGTGTGCGTCAGAGAGAGGGTGAGAAAGTGTGTGTGTGCCGTGTGTGTATGTGTGTTTGTTTGTTTGTTTGTGCGTGCGTGCGTGTGCGTGTGCGTGCGTGTGTCTTGTTTGTCTTGATGAGTGGAGTAGTTGTGTTTGCGTTCTCGATTTAGTTGTGTTTGTATGTTGTATATGTGTGTTGTATGGTTGTGCTGTGTGTGTAAGTGCTTGCGTGTACGTATGTCTATGCTGTGTGTGTGTGTGTGTGTTACGTGACTGTCGAATAGCGGGGGTGGATGCGGGAGGGGGGGGGGGGAGGGTATACAACTGGATAAGATGGATGTAAATCTTTGGATGATGTCGGGATTTAGCTTCTCTGTGTGGTGACTAAGTGGAAGATGTAACGTGGGTTTTGAGAGTGGGTAGATGTATATATGTGTTGTAGAGGTGTTCTCTGTGTGTACGATGTGTGTGTGTGTGTGTGTGTGTGTGTGTGTGTGTGTGTGTGTGTGTGTGTGCGTGTGCGTGCGTGTGGATGCATGCGTGTCTCTGTGTGGTGTATGCATTGAGAGTGTTGATGTTGGATAAACTGGTTGTAAATCATCGTTGGCTATGTAATTCGGCATCTCGGTGTTGGGGCCAGACTGGAGCAGTAACGTGGGCTTAGAACAAAACAGGGAGGGTTGTGTTATAATTAAGTTGCCTGTATGTATATTTTTAAATATGTGATATGTGCGTGTAAATGTGTTGTTTGTGTTGTGTGTACACATACACACAAACATTTCCCCCCTCAACACACACACATATATATATACATATATTATGTAGAGAGACGGTTTTATTTGTACATCTTTTTATTACATAATTCTGTATTATATGATCAACCAACTTTCAGTAATTGAATAATATATATATATATATATATAAAATCAAGGGAAAACATTGCTTTCCCTTGATTTTATATGTTCTGGCTTGTTAATTTATTAACTTGCCATTGAACCACACTTGCATACGGTCGGACTATACTTGTATCCCTATGTGTATTATTTACATGTAGGGACACATACTTTTATTACACACACACACACACACACACACACACACACATATAATATATATATATATATTATATACATTTCTATATTGTACTGTGTCGTTTGCTTTATTATTTCTGTTTACTTTTTGCATATATATATATATATATATATATATATATATATATATATATATATGCAAAAAGTAAACAGAAATAACAAAGCAAACAACACAGTACAATTTAGAAATATATTAGTTGAACGCTTCATATAGTAGAAAGAGTATCTTAACGTTTCGGATACTAGTCCTTCATCAGAAGATAGAATGAGAAATAAAAGATGAAATAGAAAGATAGAGAGTGAAAAAAAGAAGGCACGGAAATTTTTTTTTTAGAAAAAACACGTGTTTATTCCATTTGGAGATATATATTATAAGGGTCTTATGCCCTACTGTTTAGTTTTTTACTGTTTGGAAAAAGTTGAAAAAATAATTCAGGCATTCACTTACCTTGGAAACAGTAAGAGCTTAGAAGTCGGGCAGTGACTTTAGCATAATGAATATATCAATGAATTTATTCATTGATTTAATTCATTATGCTAAAATTGTAACTGATGGATGCCTTATATATATATATATATATATATATATATATATATATATATATATATATATATATATATATATATATATGTAGAAGGTGAGTAATATTGTAGAACAATAAAACTATGCATATATCAGATAAGTAGCACTCAACACTTAGTAGAACTGGAGTATATATTAAAGAAGAAATTAAAAGATGGTTAAAGAAGTTCCATATATTTTATTATGCGCATTTCGAAAACAACATCATCCTGGGACAAAAATTGTGTTCTCATAAGATAAAATAAGGTAACATGATATGAGGCCTAAAAACAGCTGTCAACAGGAAAGGGCAAAGCCTACATATGGCAGAAAATATAAGAGTAAGGAAAAAAAAAAGGAAAATAGAAAAAAAGGGAAGAAAAAGAAAGTGAGGAGAGGAAAAAAGGAAAAAGAAAGAAGGAAGAGAGAGAAATATATATATATATATATATATATATATATATATATATATATATATATATATATAGAGAGAGAGAGAGAGAGAGAGAGAGAGAAAGAGAGAGAGAGAAAGAGAGAGAGAGAGAGAGAGAGAGAGAGAGAGAGAGAGAGAGAGAGAGAGAGAGAGAGAGAGACTTTTGATCAGGAACGCTGTCAAAATGAAAACAGCTGTAAATAACGGCTAAAAAGTAAATTGATGAGGTGTATGTGCGAATATTATAGATGGTATTCAAATATTAGAAGTCTAAAATATAGAAACTGGGTATATTATTTTATACTGGGTTTAAATACTAAAACTTGGATTAAGAAGTGTAAAAATGTATTAATAAAATAAAATTAGATTAAAATAAGTATAAAAAAAGATTTTTATATAAAATAAAATAAAATATTTTCACATATATATAGCAAGATATTCAATAAGCATACTATTAAATTTTCATACTCCACTACCTCAAACATTTCTAAAATTATCTCAAGACATAATTCTAAAATATTAAAGAATAACTCATATGCATCCAACCATGAGAGTCATAATAATAACTCTATAAGGCCCGACGTCAATGTAAACTCTAGGCAAAATAACACAAATATAAATACGACGTCAAACGTAACTTCGAGCAATACATCAAATAGTAATGTAAATCTAGAAACTTTAGCACTTCCTTTAGTTAATTCCACCACTCCAGTTCCTAATATAATTAATCCTGGGCCACTTGCAAATAACTCTGTAAATAATCTTAATCGTAAATGCAACTGCCCTATTAGAACTAATTGTCCTCTTAGTAATTTCTGTCTCGACAAAAACCTAGTATATGAATGTAAAGTGGTAACTAGTACCATACCTAGACCTACATTGGCTCTAGTTCTACCTCTTTTAAACCAAGATTCTATAATCATTCTTCTTCATTTAAATATCCACTTAAAAGGACCAGCACCGCAGTCTCAGAACTTATTTGGTCCTTAAAAAACAAAAACATTAATTACAAATTTATTGGCGTAAAATCTACAACGCATCTCCATATTCCAATGCTTCCATATCTAGTGTTTGTAATTTATGTCTAGTTGAAAAATTTACCATTATCTCGAATCTCAACTCTATAATAAATAGAAGAACAGATTTATTTGGTTTTTGCAATCATAAATCCTTCACGACCTTTCACAAAGTATATAGCTAATGTCCTATAACTTTTTCCACGAATAATGGTTAATTTTTTATACATATATTTTTTTACATATATATTCCTTTTACATATATATATATTTTTTATATATTTTTTTTACACATATTTCATTATATTCTACAATGTATTAATTTAGTTTTCTCAGCATATATTAAGGATTTAACTTTTTTTCGATAGCCTTAAATTTTCGCTCAAACCTTCGTAGATTAATTAAACAAATCATGACGTCATATGTTTTTCTACGTTTATAAACCTTTCTAGCAATTTCCTTTATTTACTTGTTGATATTAAATAATAATTAAATAGTATACCCCCACATATATTGATTTTTAATAGAAATTTTTAATTTTGACATAGACTATTGTTTTTTTTATTTAATTTAATTTAATTTTATATAATCTTTTTATACTGTGTATCTTTATGTGCCGTTATATGTATATATATATATAAGGCGGTGGATTGGCAGTATCGGTAGAGGGTCGGACGCCAAGCTTTGACGTTACATCCCTTGCCATTCTGAGTTCAAATCCCGTCGAGGTTAACTTTGCCTTTCATCCTTACGGGGTCGATAAAATAACGTACCAGTAATACACTGGTATAATTGCTGGCCTTGTGCCGAAAGTAGAAACAGTTATATGTATATATATATATATATGTGTATTTTTTTTATATATGTATATATTTATAGCAAGATGCATCCTTTCATGTATGACCCATTGTGTATCTTTATATGACTTTGTCTGTATATTCTTTTTATGTATATATATATATATATATATATATATATATTTTATGCGTGCGTGGGTGTGTATATGAGTATGCGCATATTTGTAAGGGTGTATATGAGCCAGTGTGTGTGTGTGTGATTACAAGCACCGGTGTAGGGAAAGGGCTTGTTTGTGTGTATATATGTGTGTTTGCGAGCGAGTGTGTATCTGTGTGTGTATATATGTATATGGGTACGTGTATATGTGTGTGCGTGGGTGGAGGTGGGGTCTATGTATATGTCTGTACGTGTTTGTGTGTACGGGTATATATATACGCGTGTGCATGTGTATGCACATGTATGTGTGTGTGTATGTTGATGTATATAGGCATGTGGGTATGTGTCTGTGTGTGTACGTGCCTCTGGTTGCATGTATACGTATATTTATATGTTCTCCTTAAATGTGTATGTATAGCGGGCGACTATGCGTACGACTGTCATTATCTCTGTGCTGGTGTGTGTGTGTGTGCGCGGGTGGATGTGTTAACAACCAAACACAGCAGTAATTTATTGAAGTGTAGCAGACATGGGACAGCTAACGCCCTGATGGTCAGCGGACTGGTACCTGTGGTCAGAATTATGATGACGTCGACAACCAGCGGCCAATCACAGGACGCGCGAAGAGGATGAAGTTTTTGACGGTACTGGCCCAGAGAGTCAGATACCCCAGTGAGAGAATATGGTCCGAAATCATTAGACGTGTCCGCCGAACCTGCGGGTCCAGAATCAGACAGATCCACACAATGATCGCGTCTCGAGCTATCCGCCGGGGAAACAATTGTAACACACAATAAATTGAATTCAGATGCATCACTGATTTTTCGTTCTCTCTCTCTCTCGTCTCTCTCTCTCTCTCTCTCTCTCTCTCTCTCTCTCTCTCTCTCTCTCTCTCTCTCTCTCTCTCTCTCTCTCTCTCTCTCCCTCTCTCTCTCTCTATATATATATATATAAATGAATATATTAATAATAATAAATTTCAAGACTAAAATCCAAAGAGGGCTCGATAAGGATAAATATATATCAAATACATAAGAACCGTAGAGCAAATATTTATTAAAATAAAAGATTAAAGTTTAAGCAAAGAATCGCTGCTTTCACCCTTAACGGGATCTTCTGAAACTAACAAAGTCAGCTTAAACTTTAATCTGTTGTTTTAATAAAAATGAATATATATATATATTTGTTTTGCAAGGTTTTTGATATGAAATCGTGCGTCGAAACAAATATTGTTATACTTGGGGAGGGTCATATTGTTGTCATAATATTCCCAGAAATATTAACAGAACACACTCACTGTTTGGTTGGTTTTCGCTTCTGTATCTTTTATATCTCTATAGTTAATTTATTTGGCAATCAATGTTTATCATTGACTGACCAACGGTTAAAAATACAGATATAAATATATATATATAGTCTAACAAGTTCTTTCGTTGCACATCTGCAACATCATCAGTGGTACTATTATCATGTTCCCTTCTACTGTATTGTAATGTTTAGCCATTTTTATTTTATTTATTTATTTATTTATTTTTGTCTCCGTCTCTGCGCATGCGTTTGCGTGTGTGTATAATGTTTGGTGCGTAGCGGTCACTTGAATATATCTGTTGTTCTGAGAAGAGCCTCTGATGAGCAGATATTTTCTCAGCTTTTGATATCCTAACTTATTAGATTATCTCCTAAATTGATCTCATAAGGCGAACCCACGATCGGGACTTTTGATTTAAGAAGGTAAATTTTATATCATTTGTTTATATATATATATATATATATATATATATATATAAATGTAAGTATGTATACGTACATACATATGTATACAGACGCATAGTAGTATGTATATATATATATACATACATGCACATATATATATATATATACGTATGGGTTTACCGAACATTTATTATAATGCTAGGTTTGTTTGTAAACAAACAGCCCGAATTATTAGCCGTACAGTGTTCGGCAACCATCGCTGCCCTATTTGTTCAACACTGACAAAGGATCGATGAACTAGTTTCTAGCTTATTAGCTGTCAAAAAAACCGAACATTATAATAAATGTTCGGTAAACCCATACGTACACATATATATGTGTGCATGTATGTATGTATATACATACTACTGTGCGTCTGTATACATATATGTATGCACGTATACATACTTATATTTAAGTATCAGCCGTACTAAGAGTGAGAAATGAAATTTCATTTTTTCCATTTATCGTTTTCGGTACGCCCGGCCGACTAACTCACTCGATATGCAAATTAGGCTTCTCAGCCGTAAATATGCATAAGGAAAGTATATACTTTCAAACGTGCATATATGTATGTATATATGCATATATATATACATGCATATATAAATGAAAAGTATAGAAATTATTGTAGCAAGAAGCCAACAGTATTCCATAATATATAAGTGACTATAGCGTCAAAATGGGAAAATAGTTAACGTAAGATGTGAGAAAAATAATTCAAACTCAATTCAAAAAGAATCAGGATATAGATTTATCCAACAAAATTTAGTGAAATCCAGGGAAAAATCAATAGAGCCTTAACTCATGATAAAATAAAGTTTAAAATACTCATCCTTCAATTTGGAACAACTACAAATGGTCTGTATAGTCTTGAAAAGACTATTTCACGAAAACTTTCAGTGGGGATGGTCACGGTTGGAATTCGATCTTCAGCAGAGCTCAACATGATAACCAAAATCTTACTGATTAATATGCCAAAAAGGGAATTTAAAAGCAGGCTAGTTTAACATCATGCGTGATTATGAAAATAAAACGCACATGTGGAAAAACAGGGCTGGTGACGTCAGAATGAGACGAATGTTTGTTTACATGAAACAACGATCAAAAACATTCCGAAAAAACTATACAATAAGGAGTTCAGCAAAAAGCAATATTATCGCGGTTTTTTTTTAAATACCGGGATTAGTCACAAATAATTTAAGCACTCTAGGAAAGAAATCCGAGTATAAATATATAAATGAAAAGTATAGACATTATTGTAGCAAGAATCCAACAATATTCCATAATATATAAGTGACTATAGCGTCAAAATGGGAAAATAGTTAACGTAAGATGTGGGAAAAATTATTCAAACTCAATTCAAAAAGAATCAGGATATAGATTTATCCAACAGAATTTAGTGAAATCCAGGTAAAAATCAATAGAGCCTTAACTCATGATAAAATAAAGTTTAAAATACTTATCCTTCAATTTGGAACAACTACAAATGGTCTGTATAGTCTTGAAAAGACTATTTCACGAAAACTTTCAGTGGAGATGGTCACGGTTGGAATTCGATCCTCAGCAGAGCTCAACATGATAACCAAAATCTCACTGATTAATATGCCTATGTATATATGCGAATAGCAAACGGAAACAACAAAGCAAACAATAGTGTACAATGAATATATATATATATATTAGTTTAATGCTTGATATAGTTGGAAAAGAGTCTTAACGTTTCGGACACTAGTCTTTCATCAAAACACAGAATGAAACGTAAAAGAAAAAATAGATAGAGAGTAAGCAGAGGAAGAGCAGAAACAAGTTTTTCAAGAAAAAGTACGTGTGTGTTCAGTCAGCCACATACCCAAAATGGCTGCGTGAACACAGGAAATTTTTCTCGGCCAAATTATTTTTCAGTTTCTTCCTCTTACTCTTTATATATATAAATATATACACAGGGTGTCCCCCCAAAATATATACACACTTTGATTACCTGTACAGACAATATTTATTAGAATGCTGTTGAAGTATGTATACATATTTTGGGACACCCTGTATATATATATATATATATATATATATACACACACACACACACACACACACACACACATATATATATATATATATATATATATATATATATATATATATATATATAGGTATGTATGTGTGTGTGGTTTGTTGAACGATGAAAACAAAAGAGCAAGTTTAGTGCTTAATCAATTAATTGTTTTACGATCGTTTCAGTAGATTGATCATGATAAATCGATATACCGACTAATCGATAGTAGTTATGTAACTCTGTATTAATAGTCTCGATATCATAGATCAATCACACCCTCTTCCTCAGAAACAATGAACTAGAATCTTTATTTGTAAGATATATATAGAGGTTGACATAGCCCTCTCTCTCTCTCTCTCTCTCTCTCTCTCTCTCTCTCTCTCTCTCCTCTCTCTCTCTCTCTCTCTCTCTCTCTCTCTCTCTTTATCTCTCTCTCTCTCTCTCTCTCTCTCTCTCTCTCTCTCTCTCTCTCTCTCTCTCTCTCTCTCTCTCTATATATATATATATATATATATATATATATATAATCAAGGTTTAGCAAATAAGAAAAAGTTTTAAAATAAATTAAAAAAAATTCACTGTACCTGCTGTAGTTACCCGTCGTATATATATATATATATATATATATATATACGACGGACATCTGCAGGCTTCGTCTACCAAATTTCAACGTGAAATTACGTCATGCTCAATAACACAACGTAGTAGCTGTGGTAAACCAGGAGATGTATTCAGTTTAACCACCAAGAACAAGTACAGTCTATCTAAAGGCCCCCTGTACAGTTGCCGTCTACCAAATTTCGCTCCTGGCGACAAGCGTATGTCATAGATGATACATGCTGAATATGGCATGGAGTGGTATTTTGACCCACATGAGCACGTTATTTTGAAAATCCCTTCTTTTTCTTTTTCTTTTTCTTTTTGCTAGGTCGGGTGGAAGTGGCTTTGCCTTTGACCTTTACAAGTCCGATGAGATTGATGCTGTTGATCAACTGCTATAGAAAATATACGTGCAGGGAGAAAATTCTAGGGTGCTTATGGTCTGGGGATGGAGGACTAGGCGTATTGGTAAGTGCACAGTCGGAGGAAGTTGGACACAATATATGTGACGAGAGGAAAGATTATGGTAATGCTTGCGGTACAAATTTAATGATCGATTGTAAAAAAATCTACAAACTTTAGAATGATAATATTACATGATAATTCACTACTAGTATCAGCTGTGTGTATTCGAAAGGCTATTAGAATTAAATTTGTTGGTGGCAAAGACAAATCACTACAGGACAAGAAGAAAGTGTGTTGGAATATTGAATATCATACACATAAAACCATAGAAGACCAGAAAACCGAATTTAAACTTTAGAAAAATAGTTTGATTTTAATATGATTTGTTCCAGCGAGAAAAACACACACATAAACTAAACAGAAAAACAAAACGACATGCACGCTATAGCATGAAGATAAATTGATAATGTATGAAAATCTAGCGTTTTAGATGCGTGAAAAAGAGGGGTGATTTTATTGTAAAGATTTCGAAGATTGTTGTTGGCTATTGGTTGCTTAGGTGGAGATCTGTGGCGGAAATATAATTGAACAAAATAATTAAAGAAAGTGAGTGATTGATGAAGTGTTTAAACAGAATAACAGAAGTTGTGTGCCGTGTGCTTGTGAGAAAAGCAAAACAGAAATAATCTTTGTGAAAGATACTTGCTTAATAAACAGGTTGAACTTGCTTCCTTATTTTAAATGAATTAGGAGGCTCTTTGATATCATAGACAACCATAGAATACTAATAAATACAGACCCACCACCCCCTTCCCCTCTTTCCCCTCCTTCTTTTCTTATTTATTATCATCAACCGCATCCCTATCATCATCACCAGCTTCTTCATCATCCTCGTCATTATGATCACCATCATCGTAGTTCACTAAGGTCATCTTTTCGAAGTCGATAAATAAAGTACCAGTCCTCTACTGTAGTTGATTTTCCTCAGTGTCTCTTTCTCTTTTTCACATTCTCTCCTTCTCTCTTTTTCTTTTCATCCCTTCTTTCTCTCTCCCTCTCACTGTCTCTTTCTTCTTTTCTTCCCCAAGAAAAGATTCAGCTGTGTTCCGACCTGGTGAGTGATGGGCTGCGCCAGGGTTGAAATGTCTAAGACATGTTGTTTTTCATGACTAACCCCCCTATGAATCCATCAAGTGTTCAGGAGCCTTAATTATTTATTTGTCCCAGACATAAAATATGAGAAATAGGTGAAACATTTAGTGTGGCAGATACAATTAACTTATCTCTACAGCGGAAATATCACGAGATTAAACAATAAAAAGAAAAGAAGAAAAGAAAGAAGAGTGACCGTAAGCCTAAGCAACAGAATCAAAGTAATTTTGACTCTTCTAGGACCAAGTTTAGCATTGTAAAGGATGTATTCACCTCTGAACCTGCGATGGACTGGAGTCCTGTCCGGGGGTCTTGTACTCTCAGTCGCTTCACGCCATGAAACCGGGATAAGCACCGGCCAAATGAGCCTTCTGGCTTAAGTTAGACTTTAGATATGTATGTGTGTGTGTATATATATATATATATATATATAGGAAAATGTATGACCCCGACGGTAGAGCTCAAGCCGTTTCGACGGCTATTTCTGAACTAAATTCCATTTAGTCCAGAAATAACTGTCGAAACGGCTTGAGCTCTGCCGTCGGGGTCATACATTTTCCTATTACCCACTCTACTACCCTAAGTATTGAGTACTCTGGTGCGTTATGGTCCACCTGGTTCCTTACCATAACTCCTTCGTTATATATATATATATGGTGGGTGTCTGACAAGCTTTCGCAGTTTTTGTCAAATTCCATTCACAGGGCATTGGTTGGCATGAGACTATAGTAATAGACATTTGTCCAATGTGTCATGCAGCGTGACTGATCTCAGATCATATGATTGTGAAGCGGGTTTCTTATCTACACGGTCATGACTGCACCTTTATGAATTTAAAAAGAATCTGTAACTTTACTGTAACAGTTTAAAATTAAGGAGCATGAGCAATAAATCAGTTAAGTTTAATAAATCAATCCACTTGGATTGAATATATACCCAAAGATTTATTTCTAATTAAACCGCTAAATATAATTAATTTGGTTCTTCAAGTAGAAACATTCCCTTTGTTATATGTAAAGGAGCTAAAGTAATTTCCATACATAAAAAGGATAAGAAACGAAATAAGATCAACCGCCTCTACTTTCCATTTCTACCATGACACCTTGAGAAAAAATATAATAAACGTAATTAATGAAAATCAATTTAATTTCGGAATCAATTAATTAATTAAGGAATCATTCATTTGGAAATGAAGGGTAAAGACCGAAACAGCTTGGCACCAGTGTGGAAAGGACTGAAGGAGATACTACAAAGCATAACGCCTGACACCTTAGCAATTCTGTCAATCAACTCCGAAATGAAGTGCAAAGTTGACCTGAACGTTCTATGAAATCTGCTAATTCCTCTGTCTTTTTCTCGCTCTGTATACACACACATATATATATCTTCATTAGTTAATATAGAAATGACTTTTACAAGACTAGAACTGTTTCATTCGTATGAAATCATCAGGAATATCAGACGAAATGGTCAGTAATTAATACCTATAAGTTTCTTAGGCCCCCAGCACCACCACCCTCAACTACTATCTAAAGGAGTCAAATCTAGAAGTGAATTAGAGGGGAGTGGGAGAGGAGGGAAATGGGTGAGGTAGGAGTTGGGGGCCTCAACTGCTAAGAAACTTATAAATGTCAATCACTGACCATTTCATACGAATTAAACAGTTCTAGTCCTGCAGAAGTCATTTCTATATTAAATAATTGTCTCTATTTTTGGAACAAGACCAGAAATTACCAGCAATTACCCAGTGCATTACTGGTACTTTATTTTATTGACCCCGTAGGGATGAAAGGCATAGTTAACCTCGGCGTGATTTGAACTCAGAATGGATTCTTACACTCTACTAATGTATTAAGTACCTTTTTAATCCCCCCCTTCCCAGATATTACTCGAGATCTATATATATAACCCTCCCCTCCATATATATATATATATATATATATATATATATATATATATATATATATATATATATATATATATATATATATATATATATATATATAACTGTTATATATTTTTGAGACGAGGAATTATTTACATTATATACATTGGACGGTGTCCTCATCTTGTTTTGTTGTTGACACAACGTTTCGACTGATGTACCCTCCAGCCTTCATCAGGTGTCCTAGTGATGTTATTATTAAACTTTGTTCCGGTCACCGCCTTGAATTGAATAATAGCCAATATATACATGGAATACTTTGAGAATTTAGCTTTAGAATCAACACCACCAAAACCAACCCTATGGCTTAGATATGTTGATGACACCTTCATACTCTGGCCCCACCAGGAAGAGGTCAAGGTACTACTAGATCATATGAATTCAATAAAGCCATCCATACAGTTCACAATGGAAAAAGAAAAACACAATCAGCTAGCATTCCTGGATGTATTAATAACACGCACAGAGTATGTACGTCTGTATACATATATGTATGTACGTATACATACTTATATATATATATATATATATATATATATATATATATATATATATATATATATATATTTACATATATATATACACACATATGTAAATATATATATATATATATATATATATATATATATATATATATATATATATTTACATATGTATATATATATATATATATATTTACATATATATATATATATATATTTATATATATATATATATATATAAGATTGAGAAATTGAGAAATCAACCTTGTGGGGAAGTACCACGATGAATTAAACCGCATTGCGTGTGTACGATCCTCAAATATTAAGAAAAAATTATACAACTGTACTCCATAGGGGAAAACATCCGAAATGTATACGAATATAAAATCACAGAGCATGTTTAATAAATAATATTGTTTCTACTTTAGACACAAGGAGAGCAATTTAAAGGTGGGGTCGATTAAATCGACACCAGTGCGTTACTGGTACTTTATTTTATCGACCCCGAAAGTGGTATTTGAACGTAAAGAGATGTAACTCTATGCTGCAAATCATGGTGTCCGACGATCTGCCGATACTGCCAATCCACCACCCATTTAGCTGTGTTTAATAAATAACAATGCTTTCTTTATTAACCACAATAAATAATAATTGTTTCTACTTTTGGCACAAAGCCAGCAATTATTGCAGTGTATTACTGGTACTTTATTTTATCGACCCCATAAGGATGAAATGCAAGGTTAACCTCGGCGGGATTTGAACTCATACAACCAAATATGTAGGAAAAATTATATTTTATTTGTAAATGTAAAAAAATTAAATTGAATGGAAATATACCTACATATATTAAACACCAATACATTTGAATCTTCGGAAAGCTCAAACTATATAAAAAGTCATAAATTTAGAAGAAAACATCTATATAGGTGTGTCGTTATCAGGGTGAGTGTGTCATAATAGTAATAGTTATATATATATATATATATATATATATATATATATATATATATATATATATATATATACTGTATATATATATATATATATATAGTCTGTGCTGCTGTATGGGTCTGAGACTTGGACACTGACCAAGAAACTCACTCAGATGGTGGATGGGTGCTACACGAGAATGCTGAGGATGGCTCTGAACATTAATCAGTATACACTGAGGATGAAAAACTCAGAGCTGTATGGGAGCATCCCAAAAGTCAGCTCAAAAGTGACACAGAGGAGACTGAGGTTAGCTGGACATGCTCACCGACATCCAGAGTTGACATTGCACTCAGTGCTCCTTTGGGAGCCCCTACATGGACACACTAGAAGAGGAAGACCAAGGTTAACGTATGTTGATGCCCTAAGGACAGAAACTGGTCTGTTGGAGACGCAGGACATGGCAGCGATAATGAGGGACAGAGACCGCTGGAGAGAACTCGTCCATGGATCTCGGGAATTTTACCCGCCTTAGATATATATATATATATATATATATATATAAATTGCTAAACCTACAGTTCACCTTATATATATATATATATATATATATATATATATATATATATATATATATATATAAGGTGAACTGTAGGTTTAGCAATTTCGTTCAGACATGAAGCATCTATGTCTTCTGTTTGGGTAAGGCAATGTCATGTGTTTATTAGAATGTCGATTTCATTATCAGACCACATCTATATATATATATATATGTAAATATATATATATATATATATAATTACATATATATATATATATATATATATAGATTACAGTAATCAAAGTTCAGTTTAAGTCATTTATTTGCTTACAATTGTTTCCTCCAAACCGAGGTTTGGATTCTTCGGAGCAACTATTTATAACATACTTGACCTCCTTTTCAACCCAAGAGACACATAAAACATATGCGCATATTGATCAACAGTGGGGTGACATTCATCAAATGAAACAGCATGGCAATTTACATATAAAGTGTTACATGATAAAAATAAAATAAAATAAAAGCAAGAGTGAAAATAAAGATAAACATGAAGCGTTGGCAGTCTATGAAGATAAAGCAAGAGGAAAGCTTAGAGTAGTCAGTGCATGAAGCAATCTCCCGTGTAGCATGCACGCTTGTCTTATCTATACATGATTAGAGTGCGTCAGAATGATATTTGCAGGGTCAGGCAGTTGAAGCAGGCAATCGATCTTATAATAAAGGCTGAATTATTAAGTCATTTATTCTCATACATCTGTATGATATACAGTCTCGTATGCGGGGAAACACCAAAATATCAAAAACCTTCAACATACTATAAACCTTATTGTATTGTATATATATATATTTACATATATATATATAATTACATATATATGTAATATTTACATATATATATATAATTACATATATATATATATGTAAATATATATATATATATATATATATATATATATATATATATACATATATATATATATATATATATATATATATATATATATATATATATATATAATTACATGTATATATATATATATATATATATATGTATATATATATATATATATAATTACATATATATATAAATATGTAAATATATATATATATATATAAATTAATAAAATAATGAATAAACAAAGAAACAGTTCCTTATATTAAAAAATTCATCATTTTACGATCGTTTCTCGGATATATATGTTAGTGTTGGTATGCATATCCTATAGATCTATGTAAAATTTTTACAAACTATCAGAGGGAGTATACATACCTACACATATATATGCTGTCTTCAGAAATAATTGTTTCTACTTTTGGCACAAGGCCAGCAATTACCCAGTGCATTACTGGTACTTTATTTTATCGACCCCGTAAGGATGAAAGGCAAAGTTAACCTCTGCGGGATTTGAACTCAGAATGGCAAGGGCCGTAACTCTATGCATCAAAGCATGGCATCCAACCCTCTACCGATACTGCCAATTCACCGCCCTGTCTTCAGAAATAATGATATTTGTTTATTGAAAAAACCAACAAAGATTTAATACAATAGGTCTGTTTGGGAACAGGTTTCGAATTGACCAATAGAAAGATAGTGAAGGTCAAGATAGTAATATAGTAGTAAAAGAACCTTAATTTATGGGTAGAGGAAGGTAGATTTCAGTTGTGGATGGAAAGAATATTATGAATGAAAGATTATTTTAGGGATGAGAATAGGTCATATGCTGACCTCAGAAATAATTATATTTGTTCATTGAATAAAACCAACAAATATTTAATATAAATCTTTGTTGGTTTTATTAAATGAACAAATATAATTATTTCTGAGGTCAGCATATGACCTATTTTCATCCCTAAAATAATCTTTCATTCATAATATTCTTTCCATCCAAAACTGAAATCTACCTTCCTCTACCCATAAATTAAGGTTCTTTTACTACTATATTACTATCTTGACATTCACTATCTTTCTATTGGTCAATTCAAAACCTGTTCCCAAACAGACCTATTGTATTAAATCTTTGTTGGTTTTTTCAATAAACAAATATCATTATTTCTGAAGACAGCATATATATGTGTAGGTATGTATACTCCCTCTGATAGTTTGTAAACATTTTACATAGATCTATAGGATATGCATACCAACACTAACATATATATCCGAGAAACGATCGTAAAATGATGAATTTTTTAATATGAGGAACTGTTTCTTTGTTTATTCATTATTTTATTAATTTATCTTGACTCTGTTTTCCGTTAATTTTCACCTAAAAAATTTTTTGAATACATCTTTTCTTTTCATGATATTCGGATTACATTGAGTTCTTCATACGGATTGGACACTACCGTACTTTTTGGTAGATTTATCTACATATATATATATATATATATATATTTACATATACGTACGTTATTCCGGGTTGAATCGGAGGTAACCACAGTAAGTAAGGTTTACACATATATATATATATATATATATATATTTACATATATATATATATATGTAATTATATATATATATATATATATATATATATATATATATATATATATATATATATATATATATATATATATATATATATATATATATATATATATTTACATATATATATATAGATGTGGTCTGATAATGAAATCGACATTCTAATAAACACATGACATTGCCTTACCCAAACAGAAGACATAGATGCTTCATGTCTGAACGAAATTGCTAAACCTACAGTTCACCTTTTGAAAACCCGATCTGAACAACAGATTCAAAATAAATTAAAGCAAATCGAAGTTGCTTTTAAATTAATCAATAAACATTTGGATAAACTACAGTGTTTTTTCTTCGTACGCTATCCAGCAGCAGCAACAGCAGCAACAACAACAACAGCAGCAACAACGGCTACAACAACAACAGCTACAACAACAACAGCAACAACAACAACAGCCACAGCAGCAGCAACAACAACAACAACAACAGCAACAACAACAACGACAACAACAACAACAATGTAAACCACTCCTTGATTCATCAACAATGGCTGATCTACTAAATGAAACTATAGACCTCCCAGTAGCCACTGTCTCACAGCAGGAAACGCCTCCTACTTTCTCTGCCTTAGCAGTCCAATCATCACCACTGCCAACATCTCCTCTGCCTACTACTACTACATCTTTGCCTACTGCTATCTCAAGGAATTTACCTCCTAATACCAGTACAAGAATTCTCCCTCCCACAGCCCAAAAAGGTCATCAAAACGTACTCAAACTATCAGCTACACCTCTCACAACACACACACACACACACACACACACTCGAAACCCCATCATTTGCCGCTACTCTCTACGCTATAGAATATGTACGGATAGTGGCTACAAATTCACCCATTTACCTAGGACAAAACGGTCTATCCCCACAAACAACATCCACCACCATAATACATACTCTAATTTAACACCAACACAACCACCAATAGCTCAAACAAGGAATCCACAAATCTGCCGCTTTTCCCAGCGAGACAGATTGTGTTTACACCGGGATTGTCCCTTTACCCATCTCCTGGGGACTCGTCGGACAAATGAAAATAAAAATAAAAATAAAAGCAAAAACAAAAACCATAACCTACATAAAAATAACCACTACCACAGTCACCAACAGTCCCCTAAACAGGAAACTTCTTCCTCTTTTTTAGCCATAATGAATCTGGCAAAAGAACTGGAAAAAAACATTCGAGCTATCACCCAGCACCACCCTCCACTATCACCCCACTGCACAAACTCCCATTGCTGCGATTAACAAACAAACAAATTAACAACACACCAAAACAATTAAAACCATCCACTCTCGCCTCAACATTTTTGCTTAACGCCCAAGGCATCAGCCCTTCCACCAATACTCAAAAATGGAAGATCAAATTCCTGGAGGACTGGGTTGATGTCCATCCAAACCACATCCCTTTCTTCGTCTTCACTGAAACCCATCTCAGTAACCTCCACTTGGAAGCCGAGGTGAAAGTGAAAAGTTTCAAAGCCATCCGTGCTGATCACACTGGCAGAAGAAAGGGTGGGACTACCATTTATGTCCATAATTCTTTCTCAACAGAGGCTATGAACATATTTTCTAATGGATACTGCGAAGCAGTCACTGTATTCAGTCAAACCAACAACCTAATAGTAGTTGGGCTCTATAGGCCACCCCAAACGCCTCTACCATGCTTCAAGGAATGCCTCAACAGCATAAAGTGTTTCATCCAAGAGTGTCACCCTGACAACATCTTAATGATGGGGGACTTCAACCTCCCTGGAGTTGACTGGTCCACAAACAGCCTGCCACCAAGTTCTTCTGCCTCAACCTCTGACAGGGAAGCAGTGGAATCGCTTCTTGACTTCATGGATGATTTCTTCCTGTCCCAAACTGGTGTTCGAACCAACGAGGTGCCACAAAAACGTCCAAGACTTAATTTTCAGCAATCACACTGACACTATCCACAATATCGCAGTAGAGAAAACTCTACTCTCTGATCATGACATGGTTCTCTGTGATCTGAGATTCCACCGTCAAATATACAAACCCAATGTCATCTATCCTGTTCATCCGTTTGACGCTATGGATTTCCACAATGCAAACTGGGAAGCGATCAGTCATGATCTTACACATGTCGACTGGTCCTTCACGCACACTCACACACCCACTAACATCAAAAAGTCCTGGCAGACATTTGTGGACACTGTTACAAACATATGTGCAAAACACACCCCATTAAGAACTATAAACAAATCTAAGAGCAGAATCCCTAGAAATAGAAAAACGCTCATCAGGAAAATTAAGAGAACTAACAAAAAAATAAACAAGCTGAAATACTGTCAGCAGCAACACATCAACTTGACTGCCATTTCATCACTAGAGATTAAAAAACATAACCTCCAAAACAATATAATGTCTATCATCAATAATCAGAGAAGAGCTGAAGAGGCCTGGGCCATTGAGAAGATCAAAGTGTTCTTTTCAAAAAAACACAAAATCACTGGCTCTACTGTTGGCCTTCTAATTGATGAAAATGGCACTCTTCAAGACAATGCTAAAACCATGGGTGAGATACTGCAGAAACAATACTGCTCTGTTTTCAGCAATCCTGATATGGCCGATCTGGGCTGTATCGGCGATGTTACTCCCCATTACACCTTATCGGACATAACGTTTGGCGCCACTGATGTCTTAGCGGCAATAAAGGAAATCAAGCATAATTCAGCAGTAGGTCCCGATAGGTTCCCTGCTTGTGTCTTGAAGGCGTGTCAACACCAACTTGCATCTCCTCTTGCCAATCTGTGGCGGAACTCACTGGATGCTGGATATGTGCCAGAAAACCTTCTATCCCAGTCTGTTGTCCCAGTTTTCAAAAAAGGAAACAAATCCCTTGCCGTGAATTACCGTCCAATCTCACTCACCTCTCATATCATTAAGGTATTTGAGAGAGTGGTGAGATCGCGAATGACTCATTTCCTTGAGAGTAACAATATGCTGAACTCCAAACAGCATGGATTCCGTAATGGAAGGGATTGCCTGACGCAGCTACTGCATCACTTTGATGACATTTTGCGAGCCTTGGGAGAGGGTTCCAACACTGATGTTATCTACCTTGATTTCAGCAAGGCCTTTCACAGGGTTGATCACAACATTCTACTGAGAAAGCTGTCCAATATTGGTGTCACTGGAAAGCTGCTGCAGTGGATCAAGTGCTTCCTGTCAAACAGAACCCAACATGTTGTAGTCGAAGGAGTCAAATCCAGCCCAACCAAAGTTAGTAGTGGGGTCCCACAAGGCACTGTGTTGGGCCCACTTCTCTTCATCATCTATATTAATGACATCACTGACATCATCAAACACAGCAACATTAGAATTTTCGCTGATGATTCCAAGCTCCAAAAGGTCATCAATGGCGCGGATGACCGGATAAGCCTTCAGTCAGACCTACTGGCTGTTACCCAATGGGCGGAAAATAACAACATGTTACTGAACGAAGACAAATTCGAACTGATCCACTTTGGAAAAGAGGATGCTCTGAAACTCCCGTACTCCCTTCCCTCCGGTGAAACTCTCGCGGCATCTAACAACATCAGAGACTTGGGAGTAACCGTGGACAGCAACATAAGCTGGGCCACGCATGTAAGCAGAAAAGTTGACATGGCCCGCAGAATGTGTTCCTGGATCATCAGAACCTTCCAGTCGAGAGATTCCCACACCATTATCCTTCTCTTCTCCACTTTTGCCCGACCACACCTTGAATACTGTTGTCCACTGTGGTCTCCCCACACGAAACAAAGTATCATGAAACTTGAAGCTCCCCAAAGGGCAATCACGAAAAAGATAGATGGCATGTCAGACCTTGACTACTGGGGTCGACTGGAAAAGCTGAAACTTTACTCACTCCAACGTCGCCGTGAGCGTTATATTATCTGCATGATGTGTAAAATGTTTCATCAGCACTGCCCAAATGATGTTGGCATCACCTTCAAAATACACCCAAGGCTTGGGCCCCTTGCTATCCGTCCCAAACAAAAATCTAAATCGCAAATCATAACAACAATACGGCACAATTATTTCACCTCAATTGGCCCTGCTCTCTTCAACATCACACCAGGACACGTCAAAACAGAAACTGACCACACAAAATTCAAGAAGTCTTTGGACAAATTCCTCCAAGTAATCCCGGACAAACCACCCACACCCGGATATGTCTCCGCAAACAGTAATTCTCTTCTCGAATGGGCCATGGTGCCCAAATCCTGAATTGAAAGACTTCGCCAGGTGGTGCTATTAAGTTAGACATGGCCTGGGCCAATACTGGCCAAAACATTTCAAAGTTACTCAAAGTTATCTATGTAATTATATATATATATATATATTTACATATATATATATATGTAATTATATATATATATATATATATATATTTACATATATATATATATATATGTAATTATATATATATATATATATATATATATATATATATATATATATATATATATATATATATATATATATATATATATATATATATATATAGTAGAATAATCGAGAATCGGAAAAACAGCTCACGAATTAACGATAAACAATATCCGATATGTGTGGCAGAGGGCTCAATAATTTGGATAAATCTGAGCTATAACCATCGTTAAATTACCAACACATAGAGATTATGCCTAAAATCAACCGTACAGCCGAAAAAGAACGACCAGGAAGATTCGGGTCACTCAAATAAAATATCAATAAATCAGTAAATTAAATCAATGTAAAAAACTCACCCGGACCCGCTAGAAGGGTGTTAAATCTAGCTTCTTGGGTTTCTGCAATTCCTTAATCCAAACACTATCAGCCCACATAAAAAATATATAAGACTTCTAGAGAAGGGGTGGACGCGGAAGAGCTTTCTCAACGGGATTCCGTCCGACAATAAAGAGGGGACCCTTAGCCAGAAACGCACATGGTACCCAGCAAGGGAGATAACCTCTATATTAGCGAAAGATTTCGGTGATGTGCAAATTATGTAAGAATACAAAATATCACATATAGAATCAGAGTGCTCAACAGACGTGTTAAAATAAACAGGAGCTATATATATTTACACATATATATATATATATGTGTAATTATATATATATATATTTACACACACACATATATATATATATATATATATATATATATATATATATATATATATATATATATATACATATGTAAATACATATGTAAATACATATATATATATATAAGCGGAAAAAATGAAACGGAATTTCATTTCCCAATCTTAGTACGGCTGTTACTTAAATATAAGTATGTATACGTATATACATATATGTATACAGACGTACAGTAGTATGTATATATATATACATACATGCACACATATATATATGTACGTATGGATTCACCAAACATTTATTATAATGCTCGGTGTTTGTAAACATATATGTATGTACGTATACATACTTATATTTAAGTATACATACTTATATTTAAGTAACAGCCGTACTAAGAGTGGAAAATGAAATTTCGTTTCATTTTTTCCGTTTATCGTTATCGGTGCACCTGGCCGATTAACCCACTCGATATGCAAATTGGGCTACTTAGCCGTTAATATGCATAAGGAAAGTATATACTTTCGAACGTTCAACTATCTGGCAGGAAGGTATACATTGCTGACGATAGCTAACAAGCTTGAAACTAGTACAGCGTTCCTTTGTCAGTGTTGAACAAACGAGCAACGGTGGTTGCTAGACTCTACGGCTTAATACGGGATGTTTGTTTACAAACACACCGAGCATTATAATAAATGTTTGGTGAATCCATACGTACATATATATATGTGTGCATGTATGTATATATATATATACATACTACTGTACGTCTGTATACATATATGTATGTACCTATACATACTTATATTTAAGTAACAGCCGTACTAAGAGTGGGAAATGAAATTTCGTTTCATTTTTTCCGTTTATATATATATATATATTTACATATGTATTTACATATGTATATATATATATATTTTTTTTTTATATATATATATATATGTAAATATATATATATATATAATTACATATATATATGTAAATATATATATAAATATATATAATTACATATATATATATATATATGTAAATATATATATAATTACATATATATATATATATATGTAAATATATATATATATATATATATATATATATATATATATATATATATATATATATATATATATATATAATTACATATATATATATATGTAAATATATATGTATATATATATGTAAATATATATGTATATATATATATATAATTACATGTGTATATATATATATGTAAATATATATATATATATATATATATATATATATATATTTATATATATATATATATATATATATATATAATTACATATATATGTATATATGTAAATATATATAAATATAATTATATATATATATATATATATATATATATATGTAAATATATATATGTAAATATATATATATATATTGTTATACTTTGGGAGGGTCATGTTGCCAATAAGAAACACACGCACCAGTTGCTTTCACTTCAATTTAATTTATTAAATATTTATAAATTTACAAATTTATAAATTTCTGGTTGGTTGGTTGGTTCCACAACCAGATAGTTGTTTATATATATATAGTCATAGTTCTTTCGTCACACACTCTGTGACCTCTTCAGTGACTGGGGATTTCTTTCTTCGTTTCTGTGCCTTTCCTTTCTTCTATCCTACGCCATTTTGTTTGTGTGTGGGTTGCGTGCTCAGTTTGCGCATGCGCCACATCCGGGTGTCTGTGTGTGTTTGTGTTCATTTTTCTATTTTTCTATTTATATTTTTTTATTTGTTTGTTTATTTATTTATTTATTGTTGGTTGGTTGTTTGTTCTATGTGTGTGTGTGTTTTCATTTTGTGTGTGTTTTCAATTGTAAGTTGTTTGTTCGATGTGTGTGTGTGTTTTCATTTTGTCCTTAATTGTAAGTTGTGATGTTGCTGTTCCACTCATATTTTCTATTTAATTTTGGTTTTAATTCTTTTATGCTTACTGCCTCTGTAATTTGCCTAAACATTGCGTCTTTCTTGTGTGTGGATTCTATTTTTATTTCTATGCTCTCTAATTTACCCCTGTGTTCTATCTTAGCATGTTGGTAGAGTACAGATGATTCTTTATTATCTTGGAGGTCTCGCCAGTGTTCATTTATTCGTTCCCCTATACTACGAGCTGTCTCACCTATGTACACTACATTTTTGTTTCTACATTGTCCTTCAGTACATCTTATGCTATATACTACATTTCTAGTTTTACAGTTAATATGGGGGCTTATTTTACAGGTTATACATTTCTTATCTATACATGAGGGTCTTTGGAACGGGTATGTCTTGCTAATAAGTGTTTTTACGGAGGTACCAGGTCTTTCTACTATCTTAATATTGAGGTTATGTTTCTTTAGGGCCCTTCTAAATTTGTAGGCTAGTTCGCCTCTAGGGGTTGTATTGATGAACATTACACTCTGGTATTTATTGCTATCATACCATGAGTTTATTCTATTGGCCTTGTTCTTAGTTCTTTCTATTCTATTCCAAAATTTGCTCCTATACAAGGGGCAGGTCCCATTTATGTCATTATTTACCATTTTTTCCCATTTGGTTCTGGCTCCTTTATACACTCTGATTCTATCTCTCTGATTGTAGCCAGAGAACTGCATACGGTGGATGAAGTGTTGTATGTGTCTCTCTAGTTCTTCGGGGTTGCACATGCGGGACACATTTCTCATCACCCGTACCAAATCCGCAATCAGTATGTTGATTTTGGTATGGTCCGAAATGGCCGAGTTTCGGTGGATCAGATGTTTGGAAGTCATGGGTTTGGCATAATGGGAATGGAGGATTTGTTTTTGGTTGTTAATAGTATCTAACCAGAGCTCTGTGTCTAGTACAGGTAATCGATTGTTGGGGTGTCTACTTGGGTAGTCTATAGTAACTCTAATGCTCTGGTGGATGGAGTTTGCTATTTGCTGGATGCTTTCCATTGTGTTTTTCTCTAGTTCCTGACTGTTCTTTAGTGGGGGTGTCTTAACTACGATGTTTATATCATCTACGTAGCGGGAGTACATTATCAGGGTTAAGCTGTCTTCTAATTGTTCATTAAGTTTTTGTTTAAGTCTACTGTCCCACCATACCATGAATAAGTTAGCTATGTCGCCTGCAATGCTAACACCAATGGCTGCTCCTTCCTCTTGGGCATATGTTTTACCATTAAATTTGAACATATGTTCCTTAAGGGTTAGTTTTATGCTGGCCCCTACCGCATGTGCAATCATTTTCTTCAGTTCATCATGGTTTTCGGGTGTCCGTATGGCTCTGGTCCACCCGTTCCATCTATCTGTGTGGGTTTTCTTGGCCATTGAGGTAATGGTAGGTGGTCTGCCTCTTGCTGGTCTTGTAGGGCACAGGTTGCTAAGGTCATAAGTGTCTAGGTAACTATTACTATGGGTAAGCTTAAGTAGAAGTCCCAGCTCACTGGTATCAATCCCACGGAACTCAACCTTGCTCTCGCTGATCATTTCGACGCATTTCTCCACAGCAAAATCCACGTCAATAGATGGATACAGGGACACAACATCCATACTGCCTATTATGCAGTTTGTTAGGTCCCCAGATCGGTTACCCGCGCCGATTCTGCTGAGGAGGTCCTCCGTGCTGTCACACACATCTGGGGACATCTCAATGATGGGGCGTATGATCAGGGAGAGGAAGTAGGACAGTCTGTAGTTACTAGCAATGTTAGCCCCACAGACTGGCCGTGTTGGTGGTCCCGCGACAGGGTCCCAGCCTGTTTTATGGTCTTTACGAAGCCCATACAACGCCGGCACGTCATTGTTCCAGGCCTGGAAGTTGTTGGCAGTCCTTTTGTTGGGCTGCATTATATTTGTCCACATCACCATATGGGCATTGAGGGTTTTTTCTCTATCCTCATGCTCCTGTGGTGTTACCTCTCTTGTGTTAGTGATGTGGGGTTGCATTGCCTGGATGTAGTTTGGCAGGCTGTCAACCGACATTCTGCCAGACTTGTCTGTTGGAAAGCATGCTATCTCTCCATTACGCGAGCGCTGCATGAGCTTACGCAAGCCATTTGCAGATTCTTCTCCCAGTTGCTGGGCCTCTATTCTATTATGCTTCTTGCTATACTCTTCTATAATATTTCTAAGTTCGGATTTAACTGGTGGGAGAAGAATCTGCAAATGGCTTGCGTAAGCTCATGCAGCGCTCGCGTAATGGAGAGATATCATGCTTTCCAACAGACAAGTCTGGCAGAATGTCGGTTGACAGCCTGCCAAACTACATCCAGGCAATGCAACCCCACATCACTAACACAAGAGAGGTAACACCACAGGAGCATGAGGATAGAGAAAAAACCCTCAATGCCCATATGGTGATGTGGACAAATATAATGCAGCCCAACAAAAGGACTGCCAACAACTTCCAGGCCTGGAACAATGACGTGCCGGCGTTGTATGGGCTTCGTAAAGACCATAAAACAGGCTGGGACCCTGTCGCGGGACCACCAACACGGCCAGTCTGTGGGGCTAACATTGCTAGTAACTACAGACTGTCCTACTTCCTCTCCCTGATCATACGCCCCATCATTGAGATGTCCCCAGATGTGTGTGACAGCACGGAGGACCTCCTCAGCAGAATCGGCGCGGGTAACCGATCTGGGGACCTAACAAACTGCATAATAGGCAGTATGGATGTTGTGTCCCTGTATCCATCTATTGACGTGGATTTTGCTGTGGAGAAATGCGTCGAAATGATCAGCGAGAGCAAGGTTGAGTTCCGTGGGATTGATACCAGTGAGCTGGGACTTCTACTTAAGCTTACCCATAGTAATAGTTACCTAGACACTTATGACCTTAGCAACCTGTGCCCTACAAGACCAGCAAGAGGCAGACCACCTACCATTACCTCAATGGCCAAGAAAACCCACACAGATAGATGGAACGGGTGGACCAGAGCCATACGGACACCCGAAAACCATGATGAACTGAAGAAAATGATTGCACATGCGGTAGGGGCCAGCATAAAACTAACCCTTAAGGAACATATGTTCAAATTTAATGGTAAAACATATGCCCAAGAGGAAGGAGCAGCCATTGGTGTTAGCATTGCAGGCGACATAGCTAACTTATTCATGGTATGGTGGGACAGTAGACTTAAACAAAAACTTAATGAACAATTAGAAGACAGCTTAACCCTGATAATGTACTCCCGCTACGTAGATGATATAAACATCGTAGTTAAGACACCCCCACTAAAGAACAGTCAGGAACTAGAGAAAAACACAATGGAAAGCATCCAGCAAATAGCAAACTCCATCCACCAGAGCATTAGAGTTACTATAGACTACCCAAGTAGACACCCCAACAATCGATTACCTGTACTAGACACAGAGCTCTGGTTAGATACTATTAACAACCAAAAACAAATCCTCCATTCCCATTATGCCAAACCCATGACTTCCAAACATCTGATCCACCGAAACTCGGCCATTTCGGACCATACCAAAATCAACATACTGATTGCGGATTTGGTACGGGTGATGAGAAATGTGTCCCGCATGTGCAACCCCGAAGAACTAGAGAGACACATACAACACTTCATCCACCGTATGCAGTTCTCTGGCTACAATCAGAGAGATAGAATCAGAGTGTATAAAGGAGCCAGAACCAAATGGGAAAAAATGGTAAATAATGACATAAATGGGACCTGCCCCTTGTATAGGAGCAAATTTTGGAATAGAATAGAAAGAACTAAGAACAAGGCCAATAGAATAAACTCATGGTATGATAGCAATAAATACCAGAGTGTAATGTTCATCAATACAACCCCTAGAGGCGAACTAGCCTACAAATTTAGAAGGGCCCTAAAGAAACATAACCTCAATATTAAGATAGTAGAAAGACCTGGTACCTCCGTAAAAAACACTTATTAGCAAGACATACCCGTTCCAAAGACCCTCATGTATAGATAAGAAATGTATAACCTGTAAAATAAGCCCCCATATTAACTGTAAAACTAGAAATGTAGTATATAGCATAAGATGTACTGAAGGACAATGTAGAAACAAAAATGTAGTGTACATAGGTGAGACAGCTCGTAGTATAGGGGAACGAATAAATGAACACTGGCGAGACCTCCAAGATAATAAAGAATTATCTGTACTCTACCAACATGCTAAGATAGAACACAGGGGTAAATTAGAGAGCATAGAAATAAAAATAGAATCCACACACAAGAAAGACGCAATGTTTAGGCAAATTACAGAGGCAGTAAGCATAAAAGAATTAAAACCAAAATTAAATAGAAAATATGAGTGGAACAGCAACATCACAACTTACAATTAAGGACAAAATGAAAACACACACACACATCGAACAAACAACTTACAATTGAAAACACACACAAAATGAAAACACACACACACATAGAACAAACAACCAACCAACAATAAATAAATAAATAAACAAACAAATAAAAAAATATAAAAAAAAAAAAATAAAAATAAAAAAAAAAATATAAATAGAAAAATAGAAAAATGAACACAAACACACACAGACACCCGGATGTGGCGCATGCGCAAACTGAGCACGCAACCCACACACAAACAAAATGGCGTAGGATAGAAGAAAGGAAAGGCACAGAAACGAAGAAAGAAATCCCCAGTCACTGAAGAGGTCACAGAGTGTGTGACGAAAGAACTATGACTATATATATATAAACAACTATCTGGTTGTGGAACCAACCAACCAACCAGAAATTTATAAATTTGTAAATTTATAAATATTTAATAAATTAAATTGAAGTGAAAGCAACTGGTGCGTGTGTTTCTTATTGGCAACATGACCCTCCCAAAGTATAACAATATCGGTTTCAACACACGATTTCAGATAAAGAATCTTGCTAAACAAATTCAGAAACGATATATATATATAATTATATATATATATATACGTAAATATATATATGTAAATATATAAATGTTCTTAATTTTATTTAAATGTTCTTAATTTATTTAAATGTTCTTCTTCGGAGGGAAGAGATATTATCTCGAAAATTAAGGACATTTAAATAAATCTAAGGTAAAAGACAATTTGTCAACAATATCTTTTGCATTTGCATTCTTTATTCTATGTCCATACCTGCATTGTTTTAGCTTTATTATACATATACAAACGTTTATACCATATATATATATACATATGTATATATATGTAAATATATATATATATATATACATATGTAAATATATATATATTTATTAAAATAACAGATTAACGTTTAAGCAAAGAATTATACCTGAAATTAGAAGTTTGGTCCCTTTTGCACTGTGGAACAATTCTTTCGCGGTGATTGATTGGTTCAACGGCATATGCAACAAGGAACATTGCCGTTTTATCCAATTCGACATCAATAATTACTACTCCTCCATCACTTTACCACTTCTCCCTAGAGCTATCAATTTCGCTAAAACACTCACGACTCTATTTGGATTAAAAAATCTAATAGTACCCCATTCGACGTGAGTATGGGCGCCAGCGATTCTGCGGAGGTTACTGATCTTATCGGCCTTTTCCTTCTTTTCCCTATCAAGGAAGAATTCCCCAACGTGGGCGGTGGTTTGTACCGTGATGATGGTCTTTTTACCATGACTAAGTGCGGCCCACGTGCTTTCGACAGGTTCATAAAAGAACTCACAGCCTTCTTTAAAGGGTTCAACCTCTCCATACAGGTTGAGGCCAACCTCTCGGTCGGTAATTACCTCGACGTTACCCTCAATTTATCGATTGGCTTGCATTACCCGTATAGAAAGCCGAATGATACGCTTAATTACATAAGTAAGCATTCTAACCATCCTGCCAGCATAACCAAGAACCTGGTAAGAAACGTTTCTTTGAGGCTTTTCCGTCTATCTACTAACGAGCATATTTTCAACGACCATTCCACATATTACAATGAAGCTCTTGCTCGGTGTGGATTTGTCGATAAGGTAGCATATACAGAGTACGAGAATAGACCTAGAAGAAATAGATCCCGACGCATTATATGGTATAACCCACCATATAATATGGAGGTGGCCACACCATTAGCTAAGATCTTTCTCTCCCTTATTATGAAGCATTTTCCCCCCTACACATAAATATAGTAACATTTTTAATATAAATACTATTAAAATTTCTTACTCTACGACTCCTAACATTGCACATAACATCACAGCTTCAAATTTAGCTAAACTACCTAGCCGTAGGAACACGCCCAACCCTGTAGTTAGTACTAACTGTAATTGTAGGAATCGGGTTGACTGCCCCCTATCCGGGAAATGCCTCTCTAGTAACATTGTCTACAAATGTAAGGTTGAAACACCCACGTCCCGTAGGGCCTACGTAGGGTTAAACGCCAATAGATTCAAGCAGCGTCTTTACATGCATACCCATTCTTTTCGTTACCCTTTAAGAAGGAATAAGACGTCACTTTCAGCTTATATCTGGAGTCTAAAAGACAACCACACCCAATATAAGTTACACTGGGAGATCCTAGCTGGGGCTAGATCGTATAACGGAAATAAAAGACCATGTGACCACTGCGCCGATGAGGCCCTGGAAATACTCCACGCCAAAGACCACATCTTAAACAAAAAATCTGAGGCAATTTCGCCTTGTAAACATAAATTGCACAAAACTATCCTGTATTACAGCCCCACATTATACCCTAACGGATAGTACGAACTATAGGCGGATATTTTACGTCTTAATGTGGTAGCTAAGTATATGTTATGTTTATACCATTACTTATTTGTATAGGTAAGTATATATTACCTGTATGTTTTGTGAAGGTACGTATACTTTCTCGTACGTATATTTGATTGTATATGTTATGGCGTATATATTATATATTCTGGTACATATGCTTTTGGTTATGTGTATACGTGAGTTTTGCGTCGTTATGAGTATGCGGGTTCGTACGTATATAGGGTGTGTGTATATGTGTACTTTGTGTTTTGGTTGACGTACGTCTCCGAACATATGTGTATTTACATGTAGGTATATGCGTGTGCGCTTGTTCTATATGTATTTATTTATTTATATACGTTTATTTAATTGTATGTATGCACGCCCCCCCCCCATATATATATATATATATATATATATATATATATTTATGTGTATTTGATGTATACATGCGTATGCGTGCGGGTACAGGCGTTGCGTGGGTTCTGTATGTGCGTGCGGGTTTTTTTTTCTTTTTTTTCTGTGTACGTGCGTGTTTTTGTATACCTATGGCGAGTGTTTTTGCGTATGCTTGTGTATGTACGTATATGGATGCGTGTATGTATTTATTTAATTTCAATTACCTCTGTATTTTATTTACTTTATTCTTAGCTCTGAAGCCGAGAATCATTCGGTTTCCTAGTTAGAATTTTAGTCTACGACTTCAGTTATACCATTTACGTAGTTTTGTCTTTGCGTGCAATTGTTCTCCCCGCTCCACATATGACGTATTATCGTCGTTTTTTCTGTTCATTGCCAGAGAAGGTCTCTATGAACCACCTAATAGAATATTAGTCTACAACTTCATTAATGTGGATATAAGTTGTAACGATGAAAGAATGGTATTTAACTAATGTATTGGTACTTCTTTTATACCATAAACATGGTTTTGTCTTTGCGTGTAATTGTTTTTCACCGCTCCAAATAATGACGTATTATATTCGTTTTTTCCCGTTCTTTGCCAGGGAACGTTTCCACGAACCAATGTATCGTCTTCCTGTCTTCCCCCGGTTGCAACGTTTATTGAAATATTCACTTCTGCGTTCACAGACTGCGTTCACAGACTGTTAGTTTCAGAAGATCCCGTTAAGGGTGAAAGCAACGATTCTTTGCTTAAACTTTAATCTGTTATTTTAATAAATATTTGCTCTACGGTTCTTATATATTTGATATATATTTATCCTTATCGAGCCCTCTTTGGATTTTAGTCTTCAAATTTATTATTATTACTATATATATATATATATATATATATATATATATATATATATATATATATATATATATATATATATATATATGTCTACGATTTCACAGAACTTATGTTCACCGAATTCACAGACTAGATTCCTTCTTCCTCCCGTTAGACCTGTACGGAATTCCTTCCTTGCTCACATTCCAACCAGGTTTGATGGTCTTTATTCTCTCTCGTTCACGATTTCACCGAACTAATATTCATGGAAATTTGGGACTTGACTCGTTCTTCCTCATTTTTCGTTGCTTCACCATCTTTGTTTGTTTACATTCTCGTGTCCCCTTTATTTACGTGTCCCAACGACTTTTTTTAGCCGTTGCTCGCACCAACCGGAGGTATATGGTCTTTAAAGCGATGAAATACCAATGATGGTTGGAAGATCACTGATGAAGGACTAACTTTATTCATATGTAACCCATTTGCAACCACGCAGCACGTTTATTCTCATATTTACACATATTTTTTCCCCCGCTGTGACCCGTCTATTTCGTTCTTACTGCTTCCTCTTTCTCTGTATCTTTACCCTCTCTAACAGTCACTCTCTCTGTTAGCCTCTTCCTCACCCTTCACTCACTCACTCTCTGTTACTACCTCTCCTCCTCCTCCTTCTTCCCGTTTGACCTGTGCGTAATTCTTTTCTTTCGCACGCTTGGTCAGGCTGGTTCACCTTTTTTCTCTCTCTCGTCTATGATTTCACAGAACTTATGTTCACCGAATTCACAGACTAGATTCCTTCTTCCTCCCGTTAGACCTGTACGGAATTCCTTCCTTGCTCACATTCCAACCAGGTTTGATGGTCTTTATTCTCTCTCGTTCACGATTTCACCGAACTAATATTCATGGAAATTTGGGACTTGACTCGTTCTTCCTCACTTTTCGTTGCTTCACCATCTTTGTTTGTTTACACTCTCGTGTCCCCTTTATTTACGTGTCCCAACGACTATTTTTAGCCGTTGCTCTCACCAACCGGAGGTATATGGTCTTTAAAGCGATGAAATACCAATGATGGTTGGAAGATCACTGATGAAGGACTAACTTTATTCATATATATATATATATTGGTACCCTTGAAATATATATAATAGAATAAATATGGTTTTATAAATGTGGTTTCCATTTATTTAATATCATTGTATATTATACTCCAGAAAAACTGTAGAGTTTTAAACATTTATATTTGTTGAATTACCAACAATTTAAATATCCCTTCTGCTTATATGTAAATATATGTATTTATATATATATGTAAATATATGTATTTATATATATATGTAAATATATATATATATACTAGCTATCTTATTAGCCATACTATGCTCGATAACATTTTGTTTTGACTTTACCAACCTATTAAACTAACTGACTTAATGAAACAACGAAAAACATTTATTTAAACGAATTGTCTTAAAAACTGTTACACAGTTCAAATCATTTTTATACGGAAATATATTTTATCATAATTACGAATAAATAACAAACTGCGATATATTATAATGTAATTAAGTTATGTTCGTTGTTCTTCGTATTGTTGGCATATTAATTGTTCAAGGAATCCTTAAAATATCAAAGAATACTTTTAATTCTTTCAATGTGTTTGTCGAATTCATTCGCATTGAAACCACCTACCAGCAGTTAATAATGCCCTGGGGATGAACTGTTGAAGTTTTGCGTATTATATAAATAGATTTGCTGTAAAACATTGAGAAGTCTATTTTTATTGCCGGCGGTCTTTAGTAATATGATTAAAACTACTATAATCTTGCCGTTTCTGTATATCATTTCCTTTAGACTAATTCCGATAGCTGCATACTATTTCATTTTTATTATACATATTTATTAAGTTATTTGAGAAAATGAGTCTATCTTTCGGGAAATCAAACCTCTTGATTGGAATAATTGGTGGCTTTCAAAGCTATTCATTTTCTAATGAAATACACAATTTTCAATGTTTGTTTATGTTAAATTATTGTTGTTGTTATTGTTGTTTTTATCGTCATCGTTATTATTATTATTATTATTATTATTATTATTATTATTATTATTATTATTATTATTATTGTTATTGTCATCGAACTTGTTGGTGATGATATTGTTAATGTGCGATAATGATCTCAGAAGAGCGGCTAATACAAACCTACGCGAGAATATAAAATTAAACTAATCTTTAAATATATGACAGAAAAAAGAGTGATATTTTATTTAGGTTTCAATGGAAACCGAGAGCAGAAAATATATCCGAATAACTCGGCTCTGTATCTTTTTCTCCACTGATGAATTCGAGAATGATGGTTTGTAATTTAGACGCAACGCTGACATTTTAGGTTAACAGAAAATCGATTAAATCGAACTCAGTACTTTACTGGTACTTTATTTTATCGCTCTTAGTCGGAAAGATCAAAGGCGAAGTTGACATCGGCAGAATTTGAATAGAGAACGTATTATAACAATTGTTTCTACATTTGGCACAATAATACTGATTTCTACTATAGGCACAAGGCCAGCAATTTTTGGGGGAGGTGAAAGTGGATTAAATCGACCCCAGTGAGTGACTGGTACTTTATTTCATCGACCCCGTAAGGATGAAAGGCAAAGCTAACCTTGGTGAGATTTGAACACAGAACGTAAAGAGCCGTAACTCTAAGCCGCAAAGCAGATTGTTCGACGCTCTACCGATACTGCCAATTCACCGCCCTTAGGTATTATAATGGTTTCTTATAATGGCACAAGGCCAGCAATTTTGGGGGAGGGGAAAGTCGATTAAAATGACCCTAGTGCGTGACTGGTACTTTATTTTATCGACCCCGTAAGGATGAAAGGCAAAGTTAACCGCGGCGGGATTTGAACTCAGATCATAAAGGGCCGTAACTCTATGCTGCAAAGCATGGCGTCCGAACCTCTACCGATACTACCAATCCACCGCCCTATCCTTAGGTATTATAATAATAATGGTTTCTGATTTAGGCACAAGGCCAACAATTTTTGGAGGAGGGGGAAGTCTATTAAAATGGACCCAGTGTGTTACTGGTACTTTATTTTACAATAAAAATTTCGACTTTTCTTCTCATTAACAATATTAATTATCATGATTCTTATTCTATTGTTTTGCTGGTTTCAGGTATTAAAATACAAACATACTGTCGCACAACCTATATAGTTGTATGTGTGTATATAATAATGTATGTGCGTATGTACATATATGTATGTGTGTACATATATGTATGTGTGTAGGTACATATATGTATGTGTGTATGTACATATATGTATGTGTGTATGTACATATGTGTATGTGTATATGTATATATATGTATGTGTGTATGTACATATATGTATGTGTGTATGTACATATATGTGTGTATGTACATATGTATGTGTGTATGTACATATGTATGCGTGTATGTATATATATGTATGTGTGTATGTACATATATGTATGTGTGTATGTACATATATGTATATGTGTATGTCTTTGTGATTGTGCTTACATTTGTGTTTGTAAATATATCTGTTCCGTAACTTTATGGATCAACACAAAAGATTTGTTTTCCCTAAAACAATTTATCAATGGGGAAATTTAATCAGTGAGGAAATAGATAAACCTTTTTCGGGGAGAATTTTCAATTAGAAGATTGTAAATAATTTAGAAATAATTTGTTCCACAGCTTGAGTATAATTTAACCGTTAAACCACAGTTTGATCTATGAATGTTCTCATTAGCTGCTGCTGCTGCTGCTGCTGCTGTTACTGCTACTACTACTACTACTACTACTGGTTCGTCCCTACCACAAAAGTGGAAGTGCATGCTTTCTAATCTGGCCAGGTGTTTTGGGGGCACGGTACGGCGGACAGGGGCAGTATACCACTGAAGCAATGTAGAAATTTGCCACTTTTGCTCGACCTTTGAAGGACACCTCTCTCTTTAGTCATTTTTGAGTGCGACTGGCTTACTTTGTCTTGTAATAATGGTTTCTTATATAGGCACAAGGCCAGCAATTTTGGGGGAGGAGAAAGTCGATTAAATCGACCCAGTGCGTGACTGGTACTTTATTTTATCGACCCCGTAAGGATGAAAGGCAAAGTTAACCTCGGCAGGATTTGAACTCAGATCATAAAGGCCCCTAACTCTATGCTGCAAAGCATGGTGTCCGACTCTCTACCGATACCGCCAATCTACCGCTCTACTTTGTCTTGTAATAATGGTTTCTGATTTAGGTACAAGGCCAACAATTTATTTTATTTTTTTGATGGGGTGGTCAATTATTTCGACCCCAGTACTTTATTTTATGGTGCTTTATTTTATTGAGTCCGTAAGGATGAAAGGCAAAACTAACCTCGGCAGGATTTGAACTCATCTCCAAACACAACATATCCCCTATACAATAAGTACCTAATAAAATAAAACAACGCAAGCCACTGAAATAACACCAACTCACAAAACACATACCGTACACAATAATCGCTTTTGATTTAGGCACAAGGCCAACAATTTTTGAAGGAGGGGAAAGTCTATTAAATCGGCCCAGTGCATTACTGGTACTTTATTTTATCGACCCCGTAAGATTGAAAGGTAAAGCTAACCTCAGCGCGATTTAAACTCAGAGCATAAAGAGCCATCACCCTATGCCGCAAAGCATATCGCCCAACGCTCTACCGACACTGTCAATCTTCCTACATACTGTACACAATACTAAAAACAACAACAACAACAACAGTAACACTGGTTTATGATTTAGGCAGAAGGCCAACAATCTTGAGATAGAAAAAAGTTGATTAAATCGACTCCAGTGCGTTACTGGTACTTTATTTTATCAACCCACTTAAGGATGAAAGGCAAAGTTGACCTCGGCGGGATTTGCACTTATTTCCATACACTACACACCCACTATACAATAAAGTCATGGATTTAGTCAACACCAGTCATAAAACGATAAACAAACTAAAATAAACCCGTCTAACCCAGGCTAGCGTGGACGAAGATGATGATGAAACAATTAAAAATAACTTTAAAACAACTTTACAGAGGCATTTAATGTTCACTCCAAAATTCGTAATAAAATTTAAAGATAAAAGCCAAATTTTATATAAAAAATTAATTTTATATAAAGAAGTTGAATATTGCATGAATGTTAAATTTTATATAAAATTTTATATAAAATGTTGAATTCTATATCCATGGAGTCATAGAGACGCCGTCGTGGCATTTAAACCTGGTGAAACCAAACTTCTAGGCAACATATTCCAAAGAAAGACAGAGTAAAAAGTGAGAGATAGTGAATAAGAGGTACTAGACTCTGTGTATGTGAGAGAGAGGGAGAAAGAGACAGAGAGAGAAAGAAAGAGAAAGAGAGAGAGAGAAAGAGAGAGAGAGAAGGGAGAGAGAGGGAGAGAAACACAGACATATCAGAAATCAACAGCTTAACAATTAGATCTTGTTGTTACTGTTGGTGTCTTGGAGAATGTGTGTGTGGTGTGGTAAATAAATATATACATATACACTAGGTCCGAACACAAAGGAACCAAACTCCCACTGTCACTGCCTCCATCTCTCCTGCTCTCTCCAACTCTCACTAATATGAGCAAATGAGAGCCCACGCGATAGCCGTCCCGCAGCCTCGGCGGACAGAATAGAGATAGCATTCGCCTGGAGGATGGTGAGGGAGATGCGCTGGAAGAGCCATTCCAGCAGGTAGCTAACCCTTTGCCCAATGGTGGTGATTAGTGAGGTGGTCCAAGGGCCAAAGACACCAGAAATATCTCCACTGTAATTTATTTGTTCGCCTCGAAAGGATGAAAAATAAAGCTGACTTCGGCAGGATTTCAACCCAAAACGCATACACTCGGAATAAATGCCATTAAAGCATTCTGCCATTTTGCAGTCGAAATTTTGTATTAAATAAAGCTATGTTTTATATAAAATATGAAATTTTATATAAAAAATTTAATTTGACGTAAAAAACTAAATTTTGTATAAAATGTTAACAAATTGCTTTTGGAAATTGGTGACAAACTAAGACAAAACTCTGTTGATGTATTCAACTATTCTGTCAGTCTACTATTGCAATCAATCTATTGATTTATTCATAGTTTATTCACTAATAATCGCTACCTGGTGGTATTTTCTTTGGGGGCTTGGGGGGAGCTTGGGATGTGGCACAATATAAGTTAAACGTCGTGTTTTATTAATTTCACAAATGAACATGTTTGATTAATGGGAGTAATTTTCTTTTCTTCTTTCTATGAAACTATATCACAACATTGTCCATGACAACAATCGGTTCTTTACCGTGTATTGAGGACAATGATAACTACAAAGCACACACACACACACACACACACACACACACACACACACACACACACACACACACACACACACACACACACACACACACACACACACACACACACACACACACACACGAGACACACACACACACACACGAGACACACACACACACACACGCGCGCGAGCGCGCGCAAGCACACATACACACATATATATGTATGCCTATGTATATATATGTATATATATATATATATATATATATATATATATATATATATATATATATATATATATATATATATATATGTGTGTGTGTGTGCGGTGTGTGCGTGTATATATAATGAATAGGTATACAAGTGTATATGTATGCGCGTGACTATACATATATTTATATATTTATAGATATATGCACGTGACTTAGAGAGTTGAATTCACAATTGTGAGGTAGTGAGTTCGATTCCAGAACCGGCCGATGCATTGTGTCCGTCAGCAAGACACTTTATTTCACGTTGTCCCAGTTTACTCAACTGTAGAAATAAGTTACGAAGTCACTGGTGCCAAGTTGTATCGGCCTTTGCCTTTCCCTCGGACATCATATATAGTATACATAGTATATATATATATATATATATATATATATATATATATATATATATATATATATATATATATATATATATATATGTGTGTGTGTGTGTGTGCGTGTGTGTGTGTGTGTCTGATGGTAGCTAAGATGCTCCCATAGGCGGTATGCCGGTTGAGCACTCTATGCTCTTACAGAGTAGAGTATGATATAATATAAAACGAAAAATCAGTGATGCATCTGAACTCAATTTATTGTGTGTCACAATTGTTTCGCCGGCGGACAGCTCGAGACGCGATCAGTGAAAGAATTTGCTCCGAAATCATTAGACGTGTCCGTCGAACCTGCGGATCCAGAATCAGACAGATCCACACAATGATCGTGTCTCGAGCTGTCCGCCGGCGAAACAATTGTAACACACAATAAATTGAGTTCAGATGCATCACTGATTTTTCGTTTTATATTATATATTATATATATATATATATATATATATATATATATATATATATATATATATATATATATATATATATATATAGTGTATTTATACTGTACATATACCAAATATAATTGTTTCTACTTTAGGCACAAGGCCAGCAATTACCCAGTGCATTACTGGTACTTTATTTTATCGACCCCGTAAGGATGAAAGGCAAAGTCAACCTCGGCGGGATTTGAACTCAGATCGTACATATACCAAATATAATAATATATATGCAGTGCATATTTATTTCCCAGTAGATTTGACCCAAAGAAGGATAGAGTGAAAGGATGGAAGTGAGGAAGAGATATAGAGGACGAATTGACCCCAGTACTAGACTGGTAACTTTTAATCGACCTCGGATGGATGAAAGGCAAAGTTGGCTTCGGTGAGATTTGAACTCAGGAGGAAGAGAGCCGGAACGAATACCGTAAAGCATTCTATCCGTCGTTCAAACGACTCTGCCAACTATCCGCCTTTAACACATATATATTCACAGGCAAAACGCGCCTTATCACACACTGTGTCACGCTGAATTTTCCCCAGAAGAACATTAAAGATACACGTGCCTGTAGAATTCACAGCTATTGGCACGTTTTATTTCCTGAGCAGGTTGTTCCATGAATCGAAAGACTGTAACACTCATCGTCGTATCAACGCAAGTCCAAGGTAAATATCCCCTTTTCCGCCACGAATGATCATGGGATTTGCACCGAGAAAGTTCCTCCCGAGGCACAAGTTCGGGCAAGGTTGTTTGTGGAAGATCAGCAGTCGTCCATCTGCACTCCACCATTGTTGTCCAAGGGAAAGGCAATCGCCGATACAGCTTGGCTCCAGTGATGTCGCAAATCATTTCTACAGTTGAGTAAACTGGAGCAACGTGAAATAAAGTGTCTTGCTCAAGAACACAATACAAAGCCCTATCCGAGAATCGAACTCACAACTTCGCGATTGTAAGCCCGATGCTTTAACCACTAAGCCATGCGATTTCAACGCAGTCTAACACACGTTAGTGTTCACGTGGGTGTAAATATACGTGTATTTCAAAAGTTTCGGAAGAAATATTTCGCATCTATACAGCAACAAATTTATGTGATAAATATTATATTTCACTCTAATATAATTTTCTAACAAAAATAATCTTAAGATGATTAAAAAAAAATATCCTTATAATATATAGCCTCTTATTAATATACACGCATGAGTTAAACCGCTTTAAATATATATCTACAAAGAATATTATTTACGATTACTGATTATAGATTAACCGGAGAACGTATTTATATAATTTTGTTTTAGTTTATCATTTTATTGTTTTAATTTCTATACGTTATAGTTTTGTTACCTTTTTTCTGTGATTTACATAAAATATTGCGAAATAAGATAAAATATATAATACATAAAAGAAATTTATTTCCCGCAGGCTAATATCAAGTTTGGATTGATATGAAATATATGATACATAGCAATATAAATTCAGCCTCCTATTCAAATAAGTCGAACGTATTGATATCCGTTCTCTATAATATTAAGTTCCACTGTGAAGAGAAAAAACAAAACAAAAAAAAAACTAAATTATTTTCAAAGTGTCTAGAAATATTGTGCAGAATTTATATTTGAGGTTCTCACGAGAATCGAGAATCGATTGGTAATGTTGGTTCTAACACCAAATTATATATGTATTTGTTCTGCATTGAAAGGATTAGGGTGTTTGGGTAAAAAAACGTTAATAAAGAAAGACACGACGCGGGTCTCTCTGGCCATTCTCCGCGGTAACGCCATTGTCAATTTTTCCGCGGGATGTGGCTGAGACACCACCCAGACTGGGGAGCAGTGTCTCTCCCTTTCTTTTGTTGCTTGATTCTTTTTTTTTCGTTTTCTTCTAATTTTCTTTCTTTTTTTCTTCTTTTTTTTTGTTCCCTTTAATAGTGTGTTTTGTTTTTGAATAAATGCGTCTAAGAATGTAAAAAAAATAAAATAAAATAATAAACAACACATATTCTGGATAGTTTCTGGCATGATGTTTTATGGAAAGCAAAGGGGAGCTGAGCGGCTAACAATGTCATTATTGGCGGCTTGCCATATATACCGACGTATTAGATGATGTTCACGAGAGTGCTTGGTTATTCCAGTGTCTTAGCCTCGCTATCACCTGCCGCATTGCAGCGAATGTATAAGCTTGCTTCAAAAAGTATTAGGGGGAAACCCCCACGTCCATTGACCATATGGTTGAGTGTACACGTCTTGTCCCACTTTTTTTTCTTCTATATATACATTGTGTATATTTGCATGCATTCTACTGAAATAAATTTTTGATATTCTCCAAACCACATTTTCCCTTAAAGTAAATAGTAAAAACTTGCAACAAGCCTATGGTGGGTTATTTTAATAATAAGGATTAATTTTGCGCTTAACGTTTAATCCAAAGAAACTGAAAAGATATTGTAGATTTAATCTAGGGCACTAAATTCCCTGGCGTCGGACTTCGCTGCCTTGAATGTTATGACTGTGTCAATATGTTTGTGTTATTTCTTGATCTACGTGTGGTAGGTCTTAATAACAATTGCTTTTATCATCAGGTATCCTGTACCGAATGTTTATTATATACTTAATTGCCAGGTACGTTCTAAAGTCTAAAGTCTCTCTCGAGCCCTGAAACTCACCAGGTTGGTGCTTATCCAAGTTTACGTGGCGTTAAGCGACTGAGAGTACAAGACTTCCCTGAACATGACACCAGTCCATCGCAGCCAGGTACATTGCATTAAATAAAAAGAACCAAACACCTTTAGTTATAATTGGAAAATTCCTCTCCAAGACATAAGCTTAGGAAAGGTGAATTTGTGGAAGACCGGCAGTCACTCAAGCATACCAGCTTTTCCATTCTCCGCATCATCAGTGTTATTCTAGCGAACGGCAAAGGCCGACACGGCTTGGTACCAATAATATCACAACTCATATACACAATATACACGGTATATAAACAATATATATGCACTATATATTAGGGTGTTCCATTTTGCAAACTATTCGCCAATGATTTCATGTTGATTCCACCCGTATTTAAGTTGAAATAAATGAAATATGTTGAATTATAAGACAATCGAATAATATTTGTCCAATTATAAAATATGTCGAATTATAGGTCAATAGAATAATATTTAGAGATTTCACTCTTTCACATCTTTTTATTTATGGCAATGTTTTGAATCTCACCTATAGTATATTGTCCTTTCTGTTTACTTTACTGAATCCAATGAGGAAACTACACGGCAGAAGGAAATGAAATGAAAATAAGCAGGAGCAATACATTCTACACAATAATATTGGGGTTAAAGAGAGAAAGATTTTTTATGAATGAAATTTATAACCGGAAACGGCGTCCTTTGTCCTCTAGGGCACTTGTTTCCTCTACTCCGCAACAATTTTTAGGAGGAACTTTTTTTATTGTTATTCTTGGTAGAATCATTAAATACTTGAGGGAGAAATCGAGAGTTCAGACACATCATGACCAAGATTTTTCGCAATTGCGATGTAAGAAGTACTTACTTGTCGTATCGAAAGTTGCTCTCGTTCCCACATGGCAACAAGAAAGGTGTCGAGAGCCGGCTTTAATCGTGGTGATTTTCGAGTTGGTGCGGACTTGATGATTTTATCATCATCATCACTAATAGCTAAGCTGGTTAATGAACTTTCAAGAGCTACTTTCTCAGAAATCCTTTTGACTTCTTCATCCTGCTTTCTTACTTTTATGTCGTGAATCTTCATTTCCTTCTTAATAGCTCTCACATGTTCTGCATCAACACCAGTCATGAATGGAGACATCCGATCTTCTTGCTGTGTCTCATGGAAAGCTTTGTCTTCAGATGAGATATCCTTTCATTTCCTCGAGATCACCTTTCCAAATTTCACTCTTTACAATTTCTTTGTCAGTCGTTCTTCATCTTTCTTTTTTATTTTTTCAGTCCTTGATATTCCTTATACAATTTATCGACTGAAGTACTGATGTTTTTTTCCATTTTGGTAGGGATACTTCCCCCCCCCCCCCACTTCCTGGATCTTCTGGCCAGTGTTTTTTACGTCAACTGAAATTATTAGACGTGATGGTAGAGAAAACATTTGATGTAGTCGGTGGTGGTGTAGATGAACCTGGTTACAATCAACAAATGTTGAAGAAAATGTTTTTCGTTTATTTTTTTGCCATACATTCTAAAAGGACCCAACTGTATAACTCCTAAATATATCCGTATCTTCTCGTATTTTCGCTTGTGTAGCTTTTATGTAAAAGGGATTCAGGGCGCAATCAACATGAGATGATTCCAAAAGAAACAATTTCCCTATAAATCTGAAACACCCTGTATGTATATATGATTATATCCAAGAGAAACCTAAAAGCTGATACATCTTAACACCAGCGTCGTCGCAACATAATCCCCCCGCAACGGAGTGGACTGGAGCAACGTGAAATAAAGTGGCTTGCTCAAGGACACAGTATGCCGCCTAAGACGGTGATCGAAATCACTGACATACGATTAAGAACCCTACACACCTAACCACTAATTCACACGTCTTCGTTATACTGCACTGAAAATGATGCCATAAATCATAAAACGAAAATAAAACAACTTTGCCTTAGTTATTTTAGTAATAACGATTATTTTTGTGAATGACTTTAATCCATTTAACCGAGAGACGTTAAAGATACTGAAAACATAGTTGAGGGAATTATTGAAATTAATAGACTACACAAAGTTGATAATTGATTTCATTTTGTTAAATAGCGCTAACTATTAGAAGTGATAGCTATTTATCGATTAAACCATTCAAAATTAAATATGCCTTGTTAACCTTTTAAACTTTAGCTAGAAAATCAGAAATTTTGTAACTTTGGGTTATATTGATTACCACTTTTAGTAATTATTTCTTTACTGTGTCATAGTTTAATCATGCGTACAATAGTTATTCATGTGAATCTACGCCATACTCTTGTTTACTTATAAAAAAAATATGGTTATTACTCTACACCTAGACACACACACACACACACACACACACACACACACACACACACACACACACACACACACACACACACACACACACACACACACACACACACACACACACACACAACATACACTCACATGTAGACATATACAGATGCACAAACACATACACGCACACCCACACACCCATCCGCATGGATTATCCATTTATTTTGAGACTTGAAACCGCGCGGTAAGGGTAATTATGGCAGGTACAGTGAACTTTTTAAAATTTATTTTAAAACTTTTTCTTATTTTCTAAACGTTGATTATATATATATATATATATATAATTGCTGGAAAGATTTTACGGGCAAAAGCAGCCGGCATGAGACCCAGGGGTAGACCCCGAACAAGATGGTTGGAAAACATAAATGAGCTCGGCTGGTCTCGCTTGGGTATCCAGCCGGACTGATTGGAGACAGTTGCTTCTGACAGGAGCAGCTAGGTGGCGTGTTTGAGGACTCTGTTCGCATGACCCTCCAATGAAGAAGAAGAAGAAGAAGAAGAAGAAGAAGAAGAAGAAGAAGAAGAAGAAGAAAACCCAAAGGCCCAGATAATGCGTGTGAAGGAACAAAAACCTGTTTGCTTTTTTGGGGCAGAATTAATTCAAATACTCAAACGACATCTGTGTTGGATGCACTGATGTATATTGCAATTTTCTACTACTTTTCTATTTCTATCTTCAACTTATGAAAAATTATTCACAGTAAAAAAAGAGGATGAAATTCTAGCATTAGACTTGAAGAATGTATCGCTTGAACTGACCGAGGGCTAAACCAGCGGGCACCTGCTGCTGCTAGTGATTTCTTCTGTTTCTGTTTTTCTGTCCTTCTTCTTCTTCCGATTCTTGCTTGCCATACAATAAACACTACTATTTCTATGGCGCGATAAAGAAAGAAACGTGTTTGTTGGTTCTCTGAATAAAATCTTTTAAGGCTGAAAAAAACTGAATTAAACCATGTTTTGTTTCATAAAACGCATTGTTTGGGCTAAGTTTAATATTGTTACACGGTTTTCCCAAGCTGCCTCTGGAATTTATGTTTCGCCTACATTTTCCCTGTCGACCAACGGAAGTTCTACATAAACGCCAACTATAATAATCTCACACGTCCGGGAGTATTAAATATATCTACAATGAATATGGGAAATGTCTTTTTTTTTCTCTCATGACTATGAAAATAATTTTTTTAAAGTTCTCAACTTCTTTTGTCATTGATATCTCTCAGAATTGGTGACGTAACACAAAAATAGACCTTCGTCTTCTTGACTGAATCTTTTCATTCGATATTCCAAAATTCGAAATGGATATCGTATATAGGCTTGAGTTCCATCCCTTGGCTCACCCATTTTATAGATGTTGTACACAAAATATATGAATATTCCTCAATCTAAAATATCCAAATCTCGAATCCCTTCGTGTTCCAGGCATTTCGGATAAAAAATTCCTAACATATACGATATCTGCTCGCATATCCGGGGTTTCTTGACGAAAGATATACATAATGAATATTATCGTAAAGAGCTTTGGTTGGTTGATGCAATATGCTAAGAAAATGGAATACGAAATCAACAAAGCACCGTTGCATACCTGAAATTGTGCACCGAAAGAGATTATGGCTGAACAACAGAGGCAAAAAATATTTTGGCAGAAGCAGAAACTCTGCGAAGACTTTAATACCATTATAAAAACATAGAAAAGATTTCGTTTTTCTGTAGTAAAAATAATATTTTCTCCAAGAAGTAGGCAAAAGCTAGAAAGCTCTAAACACAAAAACATAACACGGTGAGATTACTATTCTTTATAAAGCTGAACATTTTTTTAAACACAACTGAGTGAAACTAGTCGAAAGAAAAACATGAATACAGGAATGGAAGAAGTGGGAGAAGAGTAGGCTGAGGAAAAAGTGAGAAACATGAAGAAAGTTATGGTGAAAATGAAAATAATATAAGTAATTTGCTAATGTCATTAGAGCATTGGATATTTGTTCCGAGACACTATATTCTGAGTTCAAATCCCAATAAGAGGACTGCTTTGCTTTTCATCTTTTCGGGGTGATAAAAAAAGTACCAGTTCATTGCTGGTGCATCTCTTTCTCTTTCCAGCTGTCACATCATGGATGTTCCGTTGGATCATTGAATGGAGGGTCGAGACTGTATGGACGCTTAAATCACTAAGTGAAAGCATCGTACAAACTACCAAGTCCTGCTCGATTGCGAATGACGGCTGTAGGTCTATTAATAACCGTTGCCAAAAGTATGAGTGAAGAAATACAGAGATGTGTATAAGGGGGAATGAAAGGATCCGATCGTCAGATGAGACCAAGAAAACAATATTTCTATTAGTCTTTCCATTGTTGATACTATCTGTCGGCTACAATTCCTACAGAAAGAAGTGGAATTTGTATTCAGAATGCACAACGATCTATCAGAATCTGATTCATTAAGAAATTCTGCTAAACTTTTTTTTTTCATCGATCCCAAAAGGATGAAAGGTGAAGTTAACTTCGGCGAGATTAGGACTCGGAAAATACCGAAGCATTTAATCCGACGCTCTACAGACCCTGTCACTTCAACGTCTATATTTAGAAAGCAACTATATAAGAATACATATGACATGTAAAATTTACTTGTAATTAACGAAGCATATCTTAATTGTATACAAATGAGAATGAAAATAATATAAATAATTTAGAAAAGGAAACAACGATTGGCGGAGTCGTAGGCATTTTAAACATGGTGGAGCACATCCTTCTCCAGGCTGGTACACAACCAATTTCTTCCAGAGATAGAAATAAATAAAGAGAGAGGGAGAGAGAGAGAGAGAGAGAGAGAGAGAGAGAGAGAGAGAGAGAGAGAGAGAGAGAGAGAGAGAGAGAGAGAGAGAGAGAGAGAGAGTATTTGATCAAGAGAGGTAGAGGAAGAAATTGCCCTTATACTACTTTATTTATCGACCTCGAAAGGATGAAAGACAAATTTGACCACAACGGGATTTGAATTCAGAGTGCAGAGAGCTAGAACGAATATCTTAAAGCATTCTATCTGACGTTCTAACGACTGTATCAATTCGCATATCAAATAATAACCGATTGATAAATGACAAACATTGCCAGAAGTGTGAGCGAAGAAATTCAGACATGCATACAAATCCATATAACATGTATTAGAAAATCATTTACTGGTAATCAACGAAGTACATTTAATTTATAAATGAACATTGTATATAATACAAACATTTGTCTGATTGAAGTATACAACTATACAAACAAATAGCCATGTGTCACTGCATGCACAAACACTGTGAGGGTGTTCCTTGAGCAAAAGCTAATCATAGAATACTCATAACAAATGGCTTTACAAATGACATTTTCCTCGTTGGAGAAGTTGCTTGAATTATTCCCCAGTCAATTCCATATTAGATCTCTCTGTTTTTTTTTCTACATTGATTCTAGGTTTCATTATTTTATTGTGTAAATATCCGCTTAGCCTGCAGGAGGCAAGATCTACTAGGAATATCGACTGTTGTTATGTCGCTCATTATAGCGTAACAACATTGTTTGATCTCTGTCCAATCAATTGATGATGAAGCTTAGCATTTATGTGTGTGTCCTTAATGTGTCAATGCTTTATGTGTGTATCCCTAATGTGTCAATGCAAAACAAGCTTAAATAGGAACGTTTTTTTATTACTGTAGATACCAGGTGTAAGAAAGGAAAGGATCAAATATTCTACTCAATGGAGTAGTTTATAAAATGTTTCTTATACGAAGCGCCATTCGGGAAAATACCAAAATGAAGCTCAGTTGAGTTTGAAGCTGAGCATATATTATTCAGAAGTTCACTATGTGTCACAACACATTGTATTCTAAGTTGAAAACACACCGGGGTAACGATAAGTAAGGTATCTGTCCAGAGATAATGAATTGATAGAATTGTTAATATTTAAACACACAGGTACACACACACACACAGGTACACACACACACACACACACACACACACACACACACACACACACACACACACACACACACACACACACACACACACACACACACACACACGCAAACACATATATATATATAATTATATATGAGTGTGTAGGAGTGAGTTTACGTTTGTGTCTGTGTTTGTGTATATGCCCTGTAACCCAGCGGATCGATAACATGAAATCTATAAAATAAATACCAGAGTAAATAAATATTGGTGTTGATATTATTTACTAAATCTCTACAAAGTGGTGCCTTAGAATGCTTACTTGGTTACATTCTAATGACTGAAACCAGTAAAAGAATTAGACAAGAAACAGTCAGCCAGAGAATACCTACTCTATTTAAGGCTTTTAACATCTTGGCTGGATTTCATCTTTCCCAGCGGCTTTGTCACATTTGAGCTCTTTAACTGCTCTTGCAACCTCAGCCTCTGACAGATTACATCTGGGAGAGGTTGTGAAGAAGAAGAAGAAGAAGAAGAAGAAGAAGAAGAAGAAGAAGAAGAAGAAGAAGAAGAAGAAGAATAAGAAGAAGAAGAAGAAGTCTCATAAAAATCCTTCAAAAACGAAATAGATGAATCTTCTTTCTTTCTCACTTACATCCCCCAAAAGTTATAATATTCTTAGTAGAGTTGGTAAAATATTGGATTTGTATTTGTAATTTGTAATATTAAACGCTTAATATTATAATCTCTCTATCTTTCATCAACCCACTCACTCACACACACACACACACACACACACACACACACACACACACACACACACACACACACACACACACACACACACACACACACCCCACACACACACACACACACTCTCTCTTCCCACCGTGGGTGTATATACACACACACACATATCTCTCTCTCTCTGTTTCTCTCTCTCTCTCTCTCTATATATATATACATATACACATATATATATATATACATATACATATATATATATATATAAATATATATATAAATATATATATATATATATATACATATACATATACATACATATATATATACAGCCACACACGCACACACATATATATATATATATAAATGAGAATGTGTGTGAATGTAAGTGTCTGAGAATGTATATCTATGTGTGTGTGTGTGTGTGTTCATATGTGAGTGGCTGTGTTTCTGTTATATATTACTACTACATCAAATAAAGAAATAAACTTAAAAATTATCTTCATTATTTTCGGCTATGTGAATGTCACGAATGCAATATTGTTTTTTATATGATTCTCTGTTTGTTTGGAACACTAAACAGTATGGAAACTAAATGACTTGGGATTTCAATGAATCATACAGAAATCACATACAATAGACATGTTAGTGTCAGAACAACTCTTTTATCAACTTGCTACGATTTGAACATAATAATGATAATAATAATAATAATAATAATAATAATAATAATAATAAAAACGGACTTCATTAAAGCAAAAATAAAAATTTCTAATAGGAAAAATCGAAAAACGAAAAACGGAAAATGAAAAACGGGAGGGGAAAAATTGAAAGAAATCAAATTTTAAGGAAGGTTGTAAAGAATTGTATCATTAGAAAGGAACAAACAAACCAGTGGTGGCCAGGTGAACAGAAGGTGAACAGAAGGAATCAGATAGAATAAAGGAAAAAAATTGTGAAAATACAAACAAAATCAACAGAAAATTGAACAAAACAAAACAACAGTTGAGCCAATAAGATGACATTTACATTTGAAAATCAAAACAATTGGATGAAATGAGATTGATGAGGTAACTAAAAAAAGGGAGGAGATATCATTAAAAAATATTTCATTCGATTATATATTTAATAAAAAATAACAGTGAAACAATAAATAAATACATTATTATTTCGATTGGAAAGAAAATACAAAGAAATTTATAGTTATTAAAGAATATGTAAAGATTTGGTAAGATAGTTCAATAACATATGAAATATCATATATACATTATATAACATTATATGATGCATATTCAAAATATCATGCATAAATCATATAATATATATTTAAAATATCGTATATAGATAATATATTATATATTAAAATCTCAAAATGTCACATATAAGTCATAAAAAATATATAAAATTGTATCATATATAAGTATAATATATATAGTCAAATATTTATATATCATATATTACATCTTAAAAACATATATATATATATCATATAATTCATATAAAATTTATCATATATACGTATCTATAGTAGGTTGTGTAGTTTTTTGTAGTGCGTGCGGTTCAGGGCAAAGTAAAACGAGTAAGCTATAGCGACAATATAGAATATAAAATACAATAAACGAGATAAAACTTGTTTAAAAAACAGCATACTTTCCATTAGCATGCTTCACCTCGCTTATGGAATTCTCTACCAACAACACATTCTTCAGGAATAAAAACACCATCTACAGGCAATCCAATGGCCTTCAGATGGGAACCCTGGTAACCCTAACAATGGAGAGCCCGGAAAGAAGAGCACTGCCCCCTCGACGACACATCACATTATACCGGAGATACGTAGATGGCACACTTGTGCTAACCAATTACAGGGATGAGGTGGAGGAAATATAAAAACTATCTAATAAACTACACAAAATCATCAAGTTCGACATCGAACACCCAACAGCTGATGGTTCCCTAAGTCTGCTCGACTTTACCCTATCCCTAGCTTCATGAAAGGCCCAGTATCAGCTTCTATGAAAAAGAAGCCAAGAGAGATATCTTCCTCCACCCAGACTCAGCATATCCACAAAGGCTAAACATCGTGGCCAGGAACAAACTTATATGCCATACGGGCAGATAGAACGAAGTAACCCAAGCAAGATCCGTGCTAAACAACTTTCAGAAACTGCTGTTAAAGAGAGGCTGTAAGAAAGAAAAGAGTATAAGAGAAGAAAAAAAAATACAGTCAAAGACACCACAAATCAACACCAACCACCACCTTTAATTCTAATAGCAACCACAACCACTCGCAGACCACCACCACCACCACCAAAAACAACAACACCAGCAAGATGAAAGAATAAGAGAGAAAGGAATGAGAGAAAGGAATGAGAGAAGAAAGATAAAACCTGGGTCTACATTGATCTGCCATACCAAGGAGAACAGACAAAAAGGAAATTGTATCAAAAGTTCAGGCCTCCCAGTGCGAGTAACAAGGTGTGGAACAACTTTGAGATAGCACCTCACGCAGATCATCGAAGAAGACGTTTGTTGCCCCCAGACGTGCCCTGTCACTACCACAGGCATTAATAACAATACAAAGCCAATATGCCTGTAGTGTATGTACTAAACTGCGCGCGTTGAGCCAACTACATCTCTCTCTCTCTCTCTCTCTCTCTCTCTCTCTCTCTCTCTCTCTCTCTCTCTCTCTCTCTCTCTCTCTCTCTCTCTCTCTCTATATATATATATATATATATATATATATATATATATATATATATATATATATATATATATAGCATCTAATACATATCAAATATATCAAATATATCAAATATATATATATATATCTATCATACAATACTACTATAAAATATTACACACACACACACACACACACACACACACACACACACACACACACACACACACACACACACACACACACACATATATATATATATATATATATATATATATATATATATATATATATATATATATATATATATGTATATATATATATATATATGTATGTATATATACGAGGTCTGTCTGAAAAGTAACGGGATTGGTGTCACAAAAGATTTATTTCAATTCGAAACAAGTATATGGTTTTATTTCAATTAATCCCTTTCGAGTCTAATGCCCTTTTCCATCCTTCTCTGCCATGCTTCTATGCCCTACAGGAAGGATTCTTCTGGGATGCCCCTCAGCTCCTTTGTTATGGCCCTCTTGATGGCCTCCACGCCTTCAAAACGGGTTTCCTTCATGAACCCCTTGAACTTGGGGAAAAGAAAATATTCACACGGAGCAAGATATGAAGAAGGAGGTTGTGAGCCGGCGATTTTCTGTATGCCCATATCTTTAGGGATAATCTTCCAAACGCTGTCGCAGTTCATGCCCAGCTCACTTGCGATCAGTCAAGCAGTCAGACAACGATCTCCACTCACCATTTTCCCGACGCGCTCAACGTTGGCCTCAGTCCTGCTCGTTGAAGGCCTGCCGCTCCTGGCGTCGTCTTTCACCCCCTCGCGCCCTTTTAAATCATTTGTGCCAGTCGAAAATCTATGCACACAGCATCGTCTCATCTTCATACACTTGCTGCAGTATTCTGAGTGCTTCTGACGGAGCTTTCCGCAGCCGGACCAGAAACTTCAGATTGGTTTGTGCCCATTACTCGACGGCCTAAAATTGAATAGCTGGTAAGAAAAACATCCCCCAAAAACATACGATGGTTGCAGATTGCAATTATATATATTACGTCAATCTACGACGCAACCGCTAATCCCTACGCCACTCAAAGCTCACACTGTACCCAAGGTCCTGTTACTTTTTCAGACACACCTCGTATATATATATATATATATATATATATATATATATAGTAATAATAATAAATTTGAAGACTAAAATCCAAAGAGGGCTCGATAAGGATAAATATATATCAAATATATAAGAACCGTAGAGCAAATATTTATTAAAATAACAGATTAAAGTTTAAGCAAAGAATCGCTGCTTTCACCCTCAACGGGATCTTCTGAAACTAAAAAAGTCAATCTGTGAACGCAGAAGTAAATATTTCAAAAAACGTTGCAACTGGAGGAAGACAGGAAGACGATACTTTGGTTCGTGGAAACGTTCCCTGGCAAAGAACGGGAAAAAACGAAGATAATACGTCATTATTTGGAGCGGTGAAAAACAATTACACGCAAAGACAAAACCACGTTTATGGTATAAAAGAAGTCGTAGACTAATATTCTATTAGGATGTTCATGGAGACGTTCTCTGGCAATGAACGGAAAAAACGAAGATAATACGTCATTATGTAGAGCGAGGAGGTGATGGCACCAAGGCAGATCAATTTTATTAGACGATTCAGCAACACCTTGGATGAGAATGTTCCTACTGATTCGAGCAGACTTGTACCACAATAATCACCACATTCCGACTTGGAGCCCTTGCCCTTGTAAATCGAGAGCAAATTTGCATCTACTGTGGCTTGCGGAACAGGCTTACCATGCCATACAGATAAGATTAGCTTATGAATGGTCATAGCAACATTATCTCCTCCAATGCGGATCAGCTCAACAGCTATTCTTTCCACACCTGGAGCTTTCGCTATGTTTATCTCTTTGATAGTAGACCTTATCTTATCACTGGTTCGATCATTTATAATTTCTGTTACAGTCTCCCTTTGCGGCAGTTCATTAATAATTTCCTCATCAACTACAGATGGTTTATCAAACATATCTTTAAAGTGTTCAATCCACAGTTTCATGATTCCTGCTGGATTTTTGATAAAGACGTTACCATCTTTTGACTTCATTGGTGCCATTTTGGAGGATTGTGGATCCACTCTGTTCACTTTGCCGTGCTGCTGCTTTCCAAGTCTTTAATCTAAGACTGTTTAGCACCAAGTCCAAAACATTTGGCACACTTGTTAGGGAGTTCCTGTATGTTGATGATGCTCACACAGTTAGAGGACATGCAGTTGATATTGGACTCCAATGCATGCATTGTGTTTAGGCTAAATATTAGTATAAAATGACACCAGTTGGGGAAGTGTATGTGAAGCCAGACATTTTCGTAAGAGGAAAAAGACTTGAGGTGGTGGACAGATTTGTGTATCTCGGAAGTACACTTAGTAGAGTTGGTACCCTCAATGCTGAAATAAATCACAGGATTGCGAAAGGGAGTCTTGTTTTCGGGAAGCTTCAGTAGCGAGTCTGGTCAAAGCAGGGGTATCACGAGAAATACAAAGCTCTCTGAATATGAGGCAGCCCTGCTATACAGGTGCGAAATGTGGACAACTTACAGGCGTCACATCAGGCAGCAGGAAAGATTTCCTTAGCATTGTATCCAACGCATCCTGAACACCAAGTGGTCCTCTTACACACCTGATGCTGCAGTACTTGAGAAAGTGGACAACACCAATATTGAGAGGAGGATTATTATGAACCAGATGCATTGGGCTGATCATGTGGTCAGGATGGAAGATGGAAGGCTGCCTAAACAGTTATTTTATGGTTAAGTGACCAGAGGAAAAACGTCACAGTATAAACCAAAGAAGCGGGGAAAGACTGGAGAACTGGGAGAGACAGGCTGAAGGCCGTACATCACACAGAAAGATAATTAAATATGTATGTGGTGTCTTTGAGAAAAAGCGATTGAAGCATGATATACACTTCGTCAGCAGGACTCATGTGCAGTACCTGCAAAAATCCAGCAGGAATTGAGGTGCAATGTGTGTGGTCGATTTCTTCTAACAAGAGCTGGATTTGTCAACCATTTGAAATAACACGAGCTAGAGAGAAATGGAGCTTCCCGTGTGATGCTTCTACCGCCGCACACTCCACGGTACATTTGCAGTGAATGTGGCTTCATTTGCAAGTCAGCTGCGAGACAGACCAGACATGGTAGAATGCATGAAGACACACCCCAGCCGGTATTGACAGACAGTTCAAGTGTCACATCTGTGAACGTGTCTGCAAAACAAAAGCATGTCTGCGTGCATATGATCGTGCTATGTTCAATGAAGGGATTGCACTCTTCTGACAAGAAGTATCAATCAGCATATATATATATATATATATATATATATATATATATATATATATATATATATATATATATATATATAAATATAAATATATATATATATATATATATATATATATATATATATATATATATATAAATATATATATATATATATATATATATATAAATATATATATATATATATATATATATATATATATATATATATATATATATATATATATATATATATATATATATATATATATATATATATATATATATATATATATATATATATATATATATATATATATATATAAATATATAATATATATATATATATATATATATATATATATATATATATATATATATATATATATATATATATATATATAAAATATTAAAAAAATAATGAATAAAACAATGAAACAGTTCCTTATATTAAACAAAAAAAGTTCATTATTTAACGATCGTTTCTAGGATATATATGTGTACTACCGTAAACTCTTGGTAGATTTATCTACATAATATATATATATATATATATATATATATATATATATATATATATATATATATATATAGAGAGAGAGAGAGAGAGAGAGAGAATAAGAAAAAGCGAAGTAGTTTAAGATGTTAAAGTCCTTTAATGATAATGCTGTGATACATATTTCAATGACGACAGTGGCCACACGCTTCGGTGTGCCGGGTGTTGTGACATCATCAGACAGATTCTTACATAATAAGGTTATGTTTCCGAGGCAATCCAAATTGAATCGACAGGGGAACGGACAAAGAGGGTGTTCTTGAATCCTTCGCCGGTTCCCTTGTGAGTCCCAATTCACCCCCACCGGTCTGCGCAGGCGCAAGTCCGAAGAAAGTTGACCATCCACTACCCCAAAGTTCTACGAAACTCGCCTAGGCAGGTCCCCCTCTCAACCAAACAAACACCCCATCCAGGTCTGTAATATGACACGGTTATAGTTTACTGCTAGTCTCCCTGCCAGTGGCAGTTGGCCGAAACCTAGTGGGGGTGGGAGAGTATGAGTTTCAATAGGTCTCAATACTAAATTATGCTTGGACAATTGAATTGACCATCACCCGCTAAGAGAATATATACTTATTTCTAGGTATTATGGTTTCACAGTGGAAATTATGTTTGAAAATTAGAAATTAAAAAAATTACAAGTTAAAATCTTGATTGAAGTCAGTAAAAAAATATGTACATATAATAACTAATAAATAGGGAGATGTTTAAATTATAGTAAGGGAATGTACGAAGGATTCAAGAACACACGCTTTGTCCGTTCCCCTGTCGATTCAATTTGGATTGCCTCGGAAACATAACCTTATTATGTAAGAAGCTGTCACGGCACCCGGCACACCGAAGCGTGTGGCCACTGTCGTCATTGAAATATGTATCACAGCATTATCATTAAAGGACTTTAACATCTGAAACTACTTCGCTTTTTCTTATTCGATATATATACTCCGTCACTTCTATGTGGAAAAAGTACGTTGAGTGCTTGATTTGAATTGCATCAATCTTTACCTTAAGTATATATATATATATATATATACACATATTAACAAATGGAAACTATATTTATAAAACCATATTTATTTCATTATGCATATTTCAAGGACACCAAGTTAAATTATGGTGTGCTTTCATCAGATAAAATATAATAACCCTACTATCCGGGAGCTTCCAACAGAAATGGTCGCATTTTTTAAGGGTATGTCTATATTTATTTATAAAACTGATCTATATTATATTTTATCTGATGAAAGCACACCATAATTTAACTTGGTGTCCTTGAAATATGTATAATGAAATAAATAAGGTTTTATAAATATAGTTTCCATTTGTTAATATATCGTATTTTACTCCAATAATTTGTTGAGTGCTTTATATTAGTTATAAAAATATTTGCTTGTTGTATCCCAACAATTTAAATAGAATTTCTACATATATATATATATATATAGTTAAAAGAATAGAGGTGTAACACACAAGTTATTATATATTGGTAAACGGAATAGAAAATGCTGACAAATTGTTCACAGTTGAAAAATGGTTTAATTAGGAATAAAAGAGTATTAGTGATTGTATGGGTTAGTATTCAGTTGTGGTTTTAAGTTTTTAAGTTTTTACCGGTTGCGCATTTCTAAATGCTTTTCAAAAATAATTTTGAGATAGAGTGTCCGTGCTGTTTGCTCTGATCTGATTAGTTTTGGGAATTCTACCTGTTTTTATGTTAAAAAAGTGGCTCCAGCGTTACTTTGGTGTTGCAAAATTTCTTGTGGTCAAAACAATTTTGATTGGTCGGTAGAGGTCATGTGAGTGTAAAAAATTGATTTTGCGCCAAGACTGTTTTTATGTTAAAAAAGTGGCTCCAGCAACAATTCTTGTGTTCAAAACAATTTTGATTGGTCGGTAGAGGTCATGTGAATACAAAATTGGTTTTGCGCCAAGATTGAGAAATGACTCTTTCACAACAAATATGTGTGTGTGTGTGTGTGTGTGTGTGTGTGTGTGTGTGTGTGTCTAGTAGTAGTAGTAGTAGTAAGGTGTTCGATGTTGTGATAATGGTTAGCAGCGATGTGTGTCAAATGGCTATTGAAATAAGTGTGTGTGTGTGTGTGTGTGTGTGTGTGTGTGTGTGTGTGTGTGTGTGTGTATATAGCAGAGTAATTCGTGGTGGCAGGGATGGTCAGTAAGAATGTGTCTGAAAGCAATGGGGGGTATTTTAGCATGTCAAAAGATATTTTTCAGTTTTTGTCTTATACGGAGAAGTGCGCGTGTGTGTGTGTGTGTGTATATAAGTCTCTTTGTATGTTGATGTACGCGTGTGTATGTGTGTGTGTATATATGTGTGTGTGTGTGTGTGGGAGGGGGTTGGACCAGTATTTTTTCCCCCTGGTAAAATGGTGTACATTATTCGATTTTTTCAGTAAAATCGGTTCTCTTAATAGAACATCAAAAATCTTAACAATAAAAGGTGTGAAATGATATTCACTATATATATATACACACATACATATATTCACTATATACATATATATATATATATACATATATACATATATATACACATATATATGCACATATATTTTTTTGTGTTGCACCATAGAGCATGTGTGTTTACGTATGTCATTGTGTTTATATGTGGGTAGAGATGTGTGCTGATGTAGGTATGTATGTTGACGTGTGTATGTTGTGGGTTCGTCTTAGGGAGAAGTGTTTAGACGGGGTCCGTATTTGTTAATGAAGTAAGATTCCTTGCTGATGCGCTGGGTGTGGGTGGCATTATCTTTAAATTTGTAGAGGGGAAAGATTCTGAAGTTGGGATGATTTTGGGCGGCACAGGTATCAATGTGTTCACTCACTGGTATTTTCCTGTATTCCCGTATTTTAATTTGGGATCTATGGACAGTCATGCGTTGGCGGAGGCTGTTTTTGGTCTGGCCTATGTATTGTTCTCGACAACCTGAACAAGTTAATACATATATTAGATTTTCCGATGCACATGTGAAATTGTGTTTTACTATAAAACGTTGTCCATCTTTGAAATAGAATTCCGAACCCTCTATTAGGTTGATGCAAATGCCACAGTTGGGTCTATCGCATTTTTTTACTGTGGGTTTCGTTGTTGTGGTTGGCAGTACTTTGGCATGTGTTAAGATGTTTTTCATTGACTTGGATTGTCTTTTGCTCTTTATGATATTGTGTGTTCGTAGAATTTGGTTCATTCTATGGTCCTTTTTCAATACAGGGATGTTCTGGAGGATGGTGTCAAAGATCTTTTAGTTTTGGTTGATTTACTTTAGGGTGTCTAAGGTCCTGGGTACTGAGTTTTAGGGCACGTTGGATTCCATTGTCAATTAGTGATGCAGGGTAGTCCCTGCCTATGAGTGTGTCCTTTAGTTCTTGTAGCCGTAAGTAGCAGATGTTTTTATTGGAGACTATAGTACAGATTCTCTTGGCTAAGTTGTAGGGAATATTAATTTTAACGTGTCTAGGGTGGCAAGAGTTGAAGGGGAGATATTGCTTGGAGTCTGTGGGCTTGTAGTATATGTCTGTTTCTATTTTTTTGTTATGGATCTTAATGAGGATGTCGAGGAAGGGGAGTTGTTGATGGCTGTATTCCATCGTGAAGTTAATATTTGTGTTGAGCCCATTTATAAGGGTGTGAAATTCTTTAAGTTTTTCGATGTTTTCGTGCCAAAGGATGAAGCAGTCATCTAGATATCGCTTCCAGTTCCTTTCAATGTGTAAGTGGAGGGTGTTTCCAAATTTGTTTAGGACTTTAGTGTAGAGGGTGATTTCCAGGTATCCCATGACAAGGTTGGCATAAGTGGGGGCTGTTTTCGTTCCCATAGCGGTCCCAGATTTCTGCCTGTAGGGTTTGTTATTGAAAACGAAGTAATTGTTCTCCAAGATAAATTTGAGTCCCTCTATCACGAATTCTTTTTTGATGCGTTGTGGGAGTTCATTGTGGAAATTATCCAGCCAGAATTGGATAGCTTCTATCCCTAGGTTGTGGGGGATGTTGGAGTATAGGTTGACTACATCGAACGTCACTAGTAGGGTTTGTTCAGGAAGTGGCATATTAGGGAGGTGATTGAGCATATCTAGGTCGTCCCTTATATAGCTTTTGATGTGCTTGAGGAAGGGTTTGAGAAGGGTATCAATGAAGTTGCTAAGACCGTGCGTTTCGCAAGCGGGGCTTGCTATTATAGGTCTTAATTTGAGATCATTGGGTGAGAGGACATTGATGACTATGTCTGTGGCTTCCTTGCATGCCTTACTTATTGATTCGCTTTTATGTACTTTAGGGATACCGTAGAAAAGGCTGGATTTACTTGTGAAGTCTGTGATGAAGCTGAATTCCTTGTTAGTGAGTCCTTCTTTGTATTGGTTGATTAGAGTTTTTAGGTTTCTCATAATTTTCTGTTGATTGTAGTGTTCAGCCTTTTCGTAGTATGTTTCGTTTTCCAAAGTGGAGAGCGCTAAGTTGATATAGAATTCTGTCTCCATTAGGACTACTGTACTCCCTTTATCAGCCTCTTTAATTGTAATGGTTCTGTCGGTTTCTAATCTATTTAATTCTTCCCATTCTTTCTTGTTGAGGTTTGGCTTGTATTTTTGTCTGTGCAAGTGTTGGTAAGGAAAGTTTGTGATGTGTTCACAGAATTCGTCCAGGATTTTATTTCTACCTTTTGAAGGGGTGTAATTGCTTCTATTTCTGGCTAATGATTCATCCTCATTGTACTGGTCGAATAGTTGTTCACTAAGTCGTAACTTTCTACAGAAGTCTGTGATGTCTTCCTTCATTTCATAGTAGTTAGGACGTAGTGGGGTCGGTGTGAATTTAAGACCTTTGGAGAGTAAGTTGATAAGGTTGGGTGTTGGTTCTGCACTAGTAAGATTGATAATTTTTATTACTATCGGTTTCTCCTCCCTGTCTTGTGTTATTTTGTTTGCCTGTATCTGTGTGCTGTGTCTAAAAAATGGTTGGGGTAGAGGGGTTGTCTGCTGATGTTAAGTGGTCTCCTGTGTTTGTTATATTCCTTGTTGTTGTAAAATGTGGTTCGGGTTGGTGGTTGTAGATTGAATGGGGTATTCCTGTACTGCGAGTATGGGTGTGTGTTTCTATGTGCCATGTTGTATTGTGGTGTTATAAGTGGCCTACGTTGTTGGTTGTATCGTGTGGTGTGGGTTTGTTGTGTATTGTGGAAGCGAGAGTTGAGAAAATGGTAATTACCTTGCTGTCCCCTTGAAGCGGGGAAGTTGTTACATCTATCATGGCGGTGGTATCTTTTCCCTCTGTTTGACGATGAGGCATCCGCGTAGTAGTTGAGTGATTTGGTATGGTGTCTCCTTGAAGGGGGAAAGTTGTAAATGTCATTCTGGGGGAGATGATTTCTTGGGTTTTTGTTCCTTCTTATGGTAGCGAGGTTGGGAAGTTCATCTTCGGTGTGGTGCTTCCTTCTTCGTTTGTTAGAGGCTTGGGGGTTTGAGAAGTTGTTGTGCGGTTCAGTTATGGGTTTTCCTATTTTTATGAACGGGTTATTGGAGGTGTAATCCGTTTGAAAAGTCGATTCATAGTGTAGGAACCAAGCGGCACTTTTTTCCCAGCGTTGAAGGGATTTCAGTTCTTCTCTGTTGCAGTCCCCTTTCCATAATTTGGAGATCTTCTCTACCTTGGGGCCTTCAGTTTTGTTGTTGATTTCCAGGAGGATCTCTTCATCGATGGTTTTGATTTTTTCCTCATTTGTTTGGGCCCTCAGTTTAAGAAGTTCAATTTCTGTCTTCATTTTTTCCAATGCCATTCTTTCCCTAAGGTGTCTTTGAGGTTCGGGTTCATTTGGAATGGATTTTATTTGTAGTTTACGGGGGAGAGTTAGAGGGGTTGAGTTAAGCCTCTATTTAGAAATGAAGCTATAAGCTTGTTTTTTGCTGTTTGGTCAGGGAGAGAAGGGCAGTGGCAATGACTTTTTCAGGGCCTCTAAAGAGAGGAAAAGATGTATCCTTCAACTGGAGACATAACTCCTATGCTCGCAACATAGTGGACTCCACTAAAGGCACCCAAAAGCCAGGTTCTGTTGTTAAAGCATGCAAAGGACTATGTCTAAGCAGTCTACAGTGGGATTTGAAACCAGTTAATGGATACCATCCAAATAGGCTACAGAGCAACAAGCCAAAATAAATACTGTACAATATTTCATCTGACGTTCTTATAATTCCTTCAGTCCACTGCTCTAGACAAAAGCATTCAAGTGTTCGATCACTTGAATATTCAGTTCGTGAATAAATGTTTGAAAGGTTGAGTAGTCCACAGACACGTATATCCTTAACATAATTCCCAGGCTGAATCAACGTGACACAATATAACAAAGCTGGTCCTTTGTATTACAGGTACAGTTCATCTGACGGGCTTCCACAATAGTTTCACTGACAAGGCTTGGGTTGACTCTAGACTATGGTATACTTACCCAAGATGTCATTCACTGGGATCAAACCTTGGACCTTATGATTGAGAAGCGAACTTCATAACCACTTAACCCAGCTTGCGTCAACCTAATACATATGATAATAATGTTTTTGTCTTTTTAATTTGATTTCTAATTTAGACTCAAGGTAGACAGTTTGTGGAGGGTGGGAAGCCAATTACATCTACCTCCAGTATGTGACAGGTATTTTTTATTATTAACCCCGGAGGGATGAATAACAAAGTTTACCTCAGCGAAATTTGAAATCAGAACGCAAAAGGCCGTAACTAAATGCTGCAAAACATTTTGTTCGACTCTAACAATTCTGCCAATTTTCTGCTTTTTATACGTATAATTAAAATTGTTTCTACTTTTGGCACAAGGCCAGCAATCATCACAGTGCATTACTGGTATTTTATTTTATCGACCCCGTAAGGATGAAAGGCAAAGTTAACCTCGGCGGGATTTGAACTCAGATCGTAAAGGACCGTAACTCCATGCTGCAAACCATGGCGTCCGACCCTCTACCGATACTGCCAATCCACCGCCCTTTTTATACGTATAATTATAATAAAGTATAATTATTACTAATATATTTTAATAATATTTTATTATTATTAACGTAATACATTTGATAATAATTGATTCTAATGTAGACACAAGGCCAGTCATTTGGAGGTCAGCGAAAGTCAACACGATATTTGCCTAGTATTTTATTTAAATCGACCTCCAGAGGATTATAAGAAAAATTCTACTTTCGGAAAATTTTATGTAGTTTTCTGACGGCAGGCTTGTTGAATTACAAGTCATTGGATAACCGTTTGCAGTGATTCTGAAGATATACAATATTTTATAATGCTTTGTTATACTCAGTATTTTTCCTCTTTAAGTAAATTGAAATAACATAATCATTAATTGAATAAGATCTTTTGAAACATTTGTAAAGCTATTAAATAGCTTAAAGAAATCTACTGTCATCTCATATTGTTATACATGCTCTGTGTTATCATATGTCCCTAAATTCTTCTATTCTTTAAATAACATCTCTTCTGAATTTCTGTTCCTATTTAAAATGATACATTGAGCTTGATACATTGAGCTTGAAAATATTATTAAATATTATTATTTGGCAGTATTAATTCTCTTCGGACTAAGTCCATTACACATATATATATATATATGTATATATATATATATATGTATATATATATATATATATAAACTACTCGGTCGAAAGCTTAATTCGTTTTGTGCTATTTTTGAAAACTTTTGCAATGACTTCACATACATCATTTGCCAAAACTAGGGGTTTTCTCCCCTTTGGAGTTCACAAGTGCTTTCGAACACTGTGAGATTCTGGCGCACGCAGAACGAAATGCCTGTTGAGAAAATGATATCCTTGTTCGATCATTATACCAAAAGCATATTATTTTTTATAAGCAGACAGTATTATTGATTTAGGTGTCGCAGAAATCCTATATCGGATTTTACCATCATTCCCGAAGGTCCGGGTAAATATTTCAATCATATCTTATTTTGTTTCACCCGCTCAACTTGCTCGGTTTTTTGGCTTAGGTGGTTAATGGCTTCTTAACCATCGTCTCAGTTTTGTATGGCCCTTTTAACTTATGTTTATAGCTCTGGTATCTTCATATCCATTGAGCGCTTGCCAACACAATTCGGAAGTTGCGTTTCGCTAATTTTTACTCGCCAAAAGGCGATTCTCGCTAAATTTACACACACATATATATATATATATATATATATATATATATATATATATATATATATATATATATATATATATATATAACAAAGAAAGTGTGGAAAGGAACCAGGTGGAAACGGCCGGAGCTCATATATATAATAGTCAGTCTTGTTATTCTGGAGTTTCGCCTGTTTATCACAAGGTCATCAGACAAGATAAACATGCGAAACTCCGGAATAACAAGACTCATTATTTAGCCTTAATAATGGCGGTGTATTGGCAGTATCGGTAGAGGGTCAGACGCCGTGCTTTGCAGCAAAGAGTTACGGCCCTTTATGGTCTGAGTTCAAATCCCGCCGAGGTTAACTTTGCCTTTCATCCCTACGGGGTCGATAAAATAAAGTACCAGTAATACACTGGGATAATTTCTGGCCTTAATAAAATGAATATTAAAACTCTACTTCGGTATCGAGTACTCCTTTCTCTTAGCCATCAACCGCATACGGATATATATATATATATATATATATATATATATATATATATATATATATATATATATATATATGTGTGTGTGTGTGTATGTAAAAGGTAAACAGAAATAACACAATCGGTACAGTATATGAAAGGGATATATTAGGTTAACGCTTGATATAGCAGGAAGAGGGTCTTAACGTTTCGGACGCTAGTCCTTCATCAGAAGAAAGAATGAGAAATAAGATAGATTGAGGGGACGGGCAAGATGGAATTGGAAAAAAGGTCTTTAGATAAAAATAACAAGTTCATTCATGTTGACATCTCTTATATATATATACACACACACATATATATATATATATATATATATATATATACATATATATATATATATATATAAATGTAGAGGTTATATTTAATTTGTTGGGATACAACAAGCAAAATATTTTTATAACTGATATAAAGCACTCAACAAATTATTGGAGTAAATATACAATATATTATTAAATGGAAACTATATTTATAAAACCATATTTATTTCATTATACATATTTCAAGGGCCACCAGAGCAAACTATGGTACGCTTCCATCAGATAAAATATAATATAGGTTAGTTGCATAATAAACCAACAATATATCTAATAACTCCACTATCCAGGAGATACAACCAGAATGGTTGCTTTTTTAAGGGTATGTCAATATTTATTTATAAAACTAACCTATATTATATTTTATCTGATGAAAGCGCACCATAGTTTGCTCTGGTGGCCCTTGAAATATGTATAATGAAATAAATATGGTTTTATAAATATAGTTTCCATTTATTAATATATTGTATATATATATATATATATATATATTTACCATTTAAGATATTTTGATTACCAATGGGCAGAAGTGGTGGTTCTGGATGTAGCAAATCAATCAAACCACTCAATGTTATTCAGGTCTTCCATCGTAGATGTGGTACCCAGTGGTTGGTGCAGGAACGGAGTAAAGTATATAATAAACGACAACAGAAGGCCGAACTGGAAAATATGCTTTAAAATTATTAAATTTTAAAGCATATTTTCCAGTCTGGCCTTCTGTTGTCGTTTATTAAATATATATATATATATATATATATATATATATATATATATATATATATATATATATATATATATATATATATATATATATATATGAAGTATTTTCGTAGAAAGGGTAAAGGAAGGGAGAGTGCTGTATGTATACTACAGAGCTATTTAATTATGTAATAAACAACACAATACAATTATTCCATTTACCAAAGTCTTCGTGAAACCTTTGGTAAATGGAATAATTGTATTGTTTTGTTTATTACATAATTGTATATATATATATATATATATATATACATATATATATATATATATATATATGAAAAGATTCAGGACCCCGACGGCTGAGCTCCGGTCGTTTCGACAGTTAGATCCGAACACGAGTTCGGATCCAGCTCAGCCGTCGGGGTCCTGAATCTTTTTATGATACCCACTCTACTAACCCAAGTATCGAGTACTCTGGTGGGTTATGGTCTAGCTGGTTTTTACCACACCCTACCTGATATATATATATATATATATATACGTGTGTGTATGTGTGTGTGTGTGTGTGTGTGTGTGTGTGTGTGTGTGACGGTCGTCTGCATAGATTCTGTCTACCAGATGCCCCATCACAAGAAAATATTGCGAAACATTTTCATCTGGCTATCTACGTTAACGTGTTTGGTTAACATTTTCTGAAATATTCTTTTTCTAATTATGCAATGAAATGAAAAGGTGTGCAAATCAAACATAGCCTATTGTTTCTAAATACTACACTCCATTTCCAAATAATTTTACCGCAATACACCATCTAAAATCGATTTTACTTTTGAAATGCTGCATGATAGAAAATAAGTTCTAGTAATAAACTGACTCAATTTATCTGACTCTATAAAACTAGCCTTGTCACTCAAAGGAGGTTGTTATATCATTTTCAGACGAACAGTTTCGTGCTTTTATCGCGAAATTTTTATGTTTTTGTAGAAGCCGTTCTAAACTCAACTATCTCTTATCAAATAATGTTATAAAATAGACAACATCACAGCATATCAAGAGAGCGAAAACTACTCTTTAAAACGCTTCATAAAATCAATCACCTAGTCAAATTGAATAGATAAATGAAAGTGATTTTTATATAAAGATTCAAGAAGTTAAAGTGTTTCTGAAATTGAAAAATACTTTTTCCATATCAAACTGCCTGAATCCGCCTCTGCCTGTTCGATACAATACTGTTTGTTTTAAAATGTTGATAGTCATTAAAAAACTTTCCATGAGGTAGCAAATCATGGCTAAGTACAGCTATGCGATACAGGGCGCGGGAATCGAGTCTTCTGGGAGTGGGAGTGTATAGCAGACTTCCCAGGATCGGTAAAACAACAAAACCTCACCAGGAGGGGTGGCTTGAGGCCGGATATCGTACTCCATTTCTTTAAACAGCTAATTTTGATTGAACTCGTCGTGCCTTTTCAAAGTAGATTAGAAGAAGCACACATATTCAAAACCGAAAAATACGCCAGTTTGACTAAAAAACTGATAAAAGCCAGCTTCCGGGTCAAATTTCTCGCCATAGAGGTTGGAGCCAGAGGCTTTTAGGGCAAATCTGTCTACAATCTCATGAAACAGCTTTCAGTCTCTGAGAAGACGAGAAACTAAGCCCCAAAGAGAAGTTCCAGCGGGATCTGGTCGAGGAGGAACAAAAATGACCTCTATATCGTTTGTGGGCATCGTGTTTGGAAAATAACTTTGAGTGAGTCATGGCTGTTGTATCAGTGGAGGCGGTGACACTGTTGACGTTTCACCGCTGCCATGAGTACCAACGTTATATTTCCAAACTCAAGAAAGCGTTTAAATAAAAGTTTGAAATCAGAGACAACGGAGAGGAGTTCCAACTAAATCTTGTCAACAAATTTTCATACTGTTAAAATATACAAGTCTCCGATATCCGAGTGGCTAGATATCATCAGAAGGGTACCCAGGAATGATGACCTTGATGTGGCCTGGCCCCCTTAGTGTGTAAAATATTAAGGGCCGAAACACTTTCCTGAGGAGGTTTTCTTTTCTGAAGACCTGCTGTCCAGTTCTACTGAGAGTTTCTTACCACTCATTTAAAGTGTCAGATAAATAATGAGAAAGTTAGTTATATTACTAAATCCCTCAAAATTGGCAGTGTCTGTCATTGGCAGTGTCTGTCATTAGAACTATGGTAACGAGAAGGTTAAAGTGTATATAAGAATATTTGTTAAGTTATGTTCCAAACACCAAACTTGAGGTTAGAACCCAGTATATCGTGAATGGAAAAGGGAACTTCTTATTGAACATACATACATCTTGGTTGTCCATCGTAAACGATGATGACATCTTCTTTATTTTAGTTCCCGTCTGCCATGAACACGAAGGTGGCTGTGGAGGCCGATCATTGACTTGCAGGTCCGTGGACAGTGGGGGCAGGGGAAGAGCCCGGAATCGCTTGGGGCAGCTGTTGATGCCTTTCTCCTCCTTTCATGGGCCTCAGTGATCTCTGACCGTCTCTTCTCTTCAAAGGAGTCTTTGGCGCGTCTGGTAAGGGCTCGCCACTCAGTCCTTTCCTGAGCATGGGACTAGAGTTGTTTTGGCGCGATTCCAGTGTTGTTGATACTGGACTTCACGCAGTCTTTGAACTTCTCGAGAGGCCTGCCCCGCTTTCTTTTCCTCGAACAGAGTTCCCCATACATCAGTTGCTTCGGAAGCCTGTGATCGTCAATCCGGATGACATGTCCCACCCATCGAAGTCGGCTCTTCAGTATCATAGCTTCGACACTGGTTGTCTCAGCCATGTCAAGAACTTCGAGGTTGGAGACCTTGTCCTGCCATTTGATGTTCATGATTGACAGCAGGCTGCGCATGTGGAACCATTACAGCTGCTTCAGGCGCCTTCTGTACAGGGTCCATGTCTCACATCCGTAGAGGAGGCTGGTGAGAACAACGGCCCTGTACACCTTGAGCTTGGTGGACAGACTGATGTTGTGCTTATTCAGGACGCGTGTCCTCAGGCGGCCGAGGGCTTGACTGGCCTTGCAGATTCTGGCGTTTATCTCCCTGTCAAGGCTTCCATCGCTGCTGATGACACTGCCGAGGTACTTGAAGTCGTCCACCGTCTTTAGCTGGGTGCCTCCGATGGAGATGGAAGGAGGGTGGGCGACGGAGGCAGGTGCAGGCTGGAAGAAGACCTCAATCTTGCCAAGGCTAATTGTGAGACCGAAGAGACAGGAGGCCTCCGCGAACTTGCTGACGATGACTTGGAGGTCAGACTCCCTGTGGGCCATGAGGGCACGGTCGTCAGCAAAAAATGCCCCCAGGACGATCCTCTGCACGGTCCTTGTCTTGGCCGTCAGGCGCCGCAGGTCAAACAGGGAGCCGTCCAGTCTGTATCGCAGATACACTCCGTGCTCGTGGTCCCTGACGGCATTTTCATCACGCAGACGAAGAACAGGTTGAAGAGGACGGGAGCCAGCACGCATCCTTGCTTGACGCCGTTGGTGATTCCGAACGGCTCCGATGCCTCTCCGCCTGAGCGCACCTGCTCGGTCAAGTAGTCATGGAATTGCCGTTTCACAAACTTTGTCGGGCATCCAAACTTCGACAGGATCGACCAGAGGGCCTCCTGTTGACAGTGTCGAAGGCCTTCGTCAAGTCTATGAAGACGCCAAAGAAGTCCATGTTCTGCTCGACACACTGTTCCTGTACCTGGCGTACAGAGAAGATCATGTCGATCGTGCTGCGGTTTGGGCGGAACCCACACTGAGCCTCAGGCAGGTTGTCCTCCGCGATGAGGCGGTTGAGCATGACCCGAGCCAGGACCTTCCCAGCGATGGACAGGAGAGAAATGTCACGATAGTTGCCACAGTGAGTTTTGCTGCCTTTGCTCTTAAAAAGCGAGACAACTGTGGCATCCCTGAAGTCTTTGGGCACCTCTTCTTCCTCCCATATGCTGACGAGGAGGGTGTGGAAGGTCCCCCCCCCAGGGCAGCTGAACCGGCCGACTTGAAGATCTCGGCAGGAATCCCGTCCTTCCCAGGGGCCTTTCCAGAGCTGGTCTGGTTGATTGCCTTTGTGCCTTCATCCAACATGTGGGGGAGGTCGAGGCTGCCGACTACGGGTTTCTGTGGGACCTGGTCGTAGAGGGCAGGGTCGACAGTGGAGGGCCTGTTGAGCAGGTTACTGAAGTACTTTCTCCACCTCGAGTTGATGCTGCTCTTCTCTTTCAGCAGGATCGAGCCGTTAGCAGACAGCAGCGGTGTGGTCAGGCTTGGGGGTCCGTAGACGTCCCCGATGGCGCTGAAGAACATCTTGGAGTTCTTTGTGTCAGCGTATCTCTCGACTTCTTCGGCCTTCTTTCCCCACCACTTGTCCTGCATTCTGCGTAGCGCTGCTTAGGTCTGCCTCTGGAGGTGCTTGAAGCGGTCGCGCTTCGAGGTGGAGGAGCTGTAATTCTGCCACTCAATGAAAGCCCTCCTCTTCTCGTCCACGAGTTGTCTGATGCGCTCATCGTTTTCATCAAACCAGTTCTGGTGGACTCTCTTCCTCGGCCCGATGGTTGCCTTGGCTGACTCTGTCACTAGCGACCTGAACTGGTCTCACTGTTGAGTTGGGGGTCCGGTCAGTGGTCGATGGGCAGTCAGCCAGCCGTCCAGGTCTTCCGCGAACGCATCACGATGCTCTGGCTGCTTGAGTCGTGCGACGTCGAAAGCTGGCCTACAGACTTTCAGAGTCTTGCGATGCGCCGGGGTGATGTGCATTGACAGGATGGTCCTGACAAGGCGATGATCGGTCCAACACTCTGCACCACGCATGTCCCTGGTGATTCTGACGTCACGGATGTCCCTCCTGCGGCACATGGCAAAGTCAATCAGATGCCACTGTTTGGATCGGGGGTGCATCCATGTCGTCTTGAACTTGTCTGCCTGGTGGAACAGTGTGCTGGTGATGGTGAGGTCGTTCTCGGCGCAGAAACTCAACAGTATGAGGCCGTTAGAGTTCAGCTTCCCTGTGCCGTGAGGTCCCAGCACGCCTCTCCAGTTGCTGCTGTCGGACCCGACTCTTGCGTTGAAGTCCCCCAGTAGGATGAGTTTATCGCTTGGGGGGGGGGGGGGCACACTTCACGAGTGCGTTGAGTTCCCCGTAGAAAGCGTCCTTTGCTGCATCGCTGCTGGGGCGTACGCGTTGGTGACTGTGACATGCCGAGATGGGTCGAGGGGGAAGCGGAGCTTCATCAGCCGCTCACTCACAGGTGTTGGGAGGTCTGGTAGCTGCTTGCAGAGTGAAGTCCTGATGGCCAGGCCTACCCCGTGGATTCTATCCTCGTCCTTTGCATTGCCCTTCCAGAAGAAGGTGTAGCCTCCTTTCGGTTCTGCTACTGATCCTTCTTCGGTAAGTCTAGTCTCGCTGAGGGCGGCTATGTCGATCCGGTAGCGAGCTAATTCCCTCGCTATGAGGGCAGTTCTCTCTGTCCTCAAGGAGGTTTCTCTATCCACGAGGATGCGCACATTCCATGCGCCAAGAATCAAGTTCTTCTTTCTATTATGTTGGTTTCGACCGCTTGCAAGGGTAAAACCGCCAGCCGCGGTAGACTGGCCGGCTTTGTGTGGGGCGAGCATTTGGTTAGGGCTCCTTTTATCTCCCCTCCCCTCGTGCGAGGGTGAGCAGTGCTCCTGATAAGGGATGCTCAGTCGCCCGGTGGAACGCCTGATCTCCTCTGTCATCCCAGGGTCAGGAGGAGAACGACTTGCGCATCCAGGCCGCCCAGAGGTTACCTCCATCTGTTACCTCCACCGGTCGCCCACCACCGCAGGGCTTTGGGAGTGCACGCTAAAGAAGAAACCATACATACATACATACAATAATTCATGCATGATGGTTGCCCCTTCGTTATCGAGTATGGCCATTGCACGAAAATAATAATAATAATAATAATAATAATAATAATAATAATAATAATAATAATAATAATAATAAGAGGGAAGAAGATGCACGAGGTGGTAGAAGGTCATGAAATCGCTCCCGTAAGTTTTTGATGTTTAACATATTTAAATCAATTGTGAAATAACAATTCTTAGTACAAATGTTGCATAAACCATCGAGTCAAGTCCCATAAAATTTCGGATCCATATTATATTGTTATATCGCTCAAATATTCAATTTTGTATTATATATTTTGCATTCAAAAAAGAAAATGGTTATAAATGGAAGAAAACACCCTCTGTCTACACTATATAGAACAGCCAAATAACAGCAATTTCACCAACACCAGGAACTTGATACACCACCTACCCCATCACACTAAATATAACAGCCAGATAACGGCAATTTCACCACCACCACCACCAATCCCAGCATCATAATAATAATTACTATTATTATTGTCTCAAGTTTTTAAAAAAATGTTTAATCCCAATTTTACGGGAATATGTCAACACAATATATATTAAACATACGCGACACACACTCATATATACTACATATCACAAAACTCAGTAACGTCAAAGCCACCGCCGTCACCACCCCACCCCATCCATCATTGCTACCACTATCCCATCACCGCCGCCACCTCTCCTTCATTGCTACCACCACTATTCCCTGTTAACTTGAGAGAGAAAGGGGAAGGTGGCGGTATCACTAGACAAGGGAGAAGCTAGCAAAAGATATAAATAGATTGACTTAGTGACCTGGCCACCGGCCAAACGTCAACATCAACAACTATGGCACTGCTAGCTCACCCCTTCCTCACCAACAATATAAAAATCCCCAGCACCACCACCGACATAGCCAGCAAAAATATCAGGCAACTTCAGCAAAAAGTATATTATATTATTGTAATGCACTGGGTGATTGCTGGCCTTGTGCCTGGAGTGGAGACAATTATTAATAATTTCATTCTTAAGCCACGCAATGCTCACATTAAGGAACCACTCATGATAATAACAATTTAAAAAAAACAACAAAAAGAAAACCTCGTGACCAAGAAATACCGGGATGGCGGCCGGCGGGGAATAGCCTTGTCTCTAGGGGAGAACCACCCCTCTAGTCTTGGTTGACACTCGTTCTAGAAATGGTAACACGAAATGATTACATCTTGGCGGATAAGGATAAAACGCGACAAAATAAAGTAAATGTCTAATGATAAAATCTCATACCGGATCGGCCGTCACCCGGGTAAAAAAGGGCCGCGTCCCTCAGAGAGGAACCAGACTGGGGTCGAAAAATCAGCTAATGGTTCAAACCTTCCCATCACTTCGGAGCTGGAGACCTCCCATAACCGGAATACTCCTACTGTTGGCCCTCCATGCTCACCAATCCAAAGAAAAAGAGAGAAAAATGGTCAAGGGAAGATAATAAAGAAGTCCTTGAGGCTTTCTACACTGCCATGTACTACCCATCAAATACATCGAATACAGAACAGACATATATCAACTGGAAAAAGAAGCATCCCGAAAACAGAGGCTATATTGACAGCAACAAACTAGCCAATATACGAAGAAATATTGTAAGAAAAAAGTTACTAACTGATATAGAAATTGATCAGATCAAGCTATTAGCACAAAGTCAGCGAAGGGAAAATGAAACATGTGTCAGTGAAAACGAGGTAAATTGTAACACTTCGAATCCCAGGGTTGGGGCGGAATCACTGGCAACAGAACAAATTAAAGAAAGGATCGAAAAAGTGGAGGGAGTGCATGCTCAAGATGAAACTCCAAATGAAAATAATGAGATCGTAAATGATAAAGAAATGAATGAGAATGAACTTGCCAACTTCAAGGATGAAATTATGATCGAATGGATGAAAATGAAAGAATCTGACATGGGGCAACGAGACACCCTCCCTAAGATCCAGAACTCCAAACAGAACCAAAAGATAATACACAAGACTAACATAATTCTCAAAAACATTATCATCACAAACAAACTAAACATTACTGATTTAAATCATCTCTATTATGCATCGGCTAAAGTCACCACTCACTTATGTGGAGTGAAGATGAAAAAACAAAGGAATTCCCTCCCACAAGAAATCTACTTGGCAAGAGAACATCAATCGCCAAATAAACCTTCTCCGATCTGACATAGAAATTTTAACAAACTATAAAGTAGGTGAACATGTTAAACAAACTAAACTTAGAAAATTGAAAAAAAAGTACAGTATAAAATCAACAAGTGACATAGACATGCTGATAGAAATAATCAAACAAAAAGTGTCGGCCAAAGCTGCTCGTATAAGGCGCTTTGAAAAACGATCTAGATTCTATAAGGACAATAATATGTTCAAAAACAACCAAAGAAACTTCTACAGAAAAATTGGTAAGTCAACAATAACTGCTAAATCAATACCACCCAAGGAGGAAGTGCAAGAATTCTGGGAAAAGATCTGGGCCGAAGAAAAAGTTCATAACATACATGCCACATGGATAGACAGACAAATGAAAGATACAGCTCACCTTGAGGAACAAATATGGGAAAATATAACAGTTGAACAGTTGCGCTTGGCTATAAGAAAAACCAGCAAATGGAAATCCCCAGGAAAAGACAAAATACAAAACTTTTGGATAAATGCCTTCACAGAGTCTCATGAGCTGTTAGCCCAACTTTACAATGAAATAGTTAAGGAGCCAGAAAAGATACCATCATGGCTAGTTAACGGCATTACATTCCTGCTTCCGAAGAATGATGAGACAAACAATCCCAAAAATTACAGACCGATAACTTGCTTGACCACAATGTATAAAATTTTAACATCAGTCCTAACTGAATACACATATGACCACCTGATAACAAATGACCTATTTCCCATTGAGCAGAAAGGGTGTAAACGAGGCTCATATGGCTGTAAGGATCAGCTTCTGGTTAACAAAATGATACTGGAAGATTGTCATAATAGACACAAAAATCTATCGATTGCTTGGATAGATTATAAAAAAGCATTCGATAGTTTGCCACACAGTTGGATTGAAAAATGTTTAGAGATTTTCAAAATATCCCCCGTTGTCAGGAGGTTTTTGTCATTCAGTATGAAGACATGGAAAACGACACTCCTTTTGAATAGTGAAACAAAATCACTGGAAGCTGGAGAAGTTAATATTAATTGTGGAATTTTTCAGGGTGACTCTTTATCACCGCTTTTATTCTGCATCGCACTTATACCATTAAGTAAAATGCTCAATGAAACAAAACATGGATATAAAGTCTTTGACAAAACCATTAATCACTTGTTCTACATGGATGACCTGAAACTATTTGCAAAAAATGATGAACAATTGCAAGGGCTATTATCCACTGTGGAGCAGTTCAGTGATGACATTAAAATAGAGTTTGGACTAGACAAATGCGCCAAAGCAACGTTCACCAGAGGAAAGCTGCTGAAGAGTTCAGACATTAATCTTGATCGGGGGAACGTGATAAGAGAACTTGATCAAGAAAAAACTTACAAATATCTAGGTGTTTGTGAAGGAGACGGAATCAAGCACTCGACAATGAGGGAAAGGATAAGGAAGGAATGTTACCGCAGAGTAAGAGCAATCTTAAGAACGGAATTGAATGCAAGGAATAGGATCGATGCCATAAACACGCTTGCCATACCAGTAGTAACCTACAGTTACAATGTCATCAACTGGTCAAGCACAGAGATCCGTAGGCTCGATACAAAAATTCGAAAACTCTTAACCATGCACAGAATGCATCACCCTAAGGCAGATATAGATAGAATATATCTCCCTAGGAAAGAAGGAGGACGTGGGTTAATCCAGTTAGACATTGCGTTGAAAACTGCAACAATTGGATTATCTACATATCTTAGGGAATCACATGATTGGATGATCAAACTCGTTTTGAAACACGAAAGCATCAAAAGATCATATTCCATTACAAAAGATGCACAAAGATACAGTAATGGACTACAAATTTCAGAAGTCCCATTTACTGCTGAAATGGAAAACACAGAAAAAGAAAAGCAGGTAAAAGTAACTGCAAAGAAAGAACTGCTACAGAAACTGGCTAAGAAATGGCAAGAAAAGCCTCTGTATGGAAAATACCCAGAGCGAGCTAACAATCCTGATGTTGACAAAACTTTAACCCATCAGTGGTTGGCATCCTCTGGACTGAAATCGGAGACTGAAGGACTGATTATATCAGCACAAGATCAGTGTCTGCCAACAAACAATTACCAAGCCAACATAATAAAAAATGGATGCAGCCCATTATGCCGTGTATGCAAAAAACAACCAGAGACCATTGACCATATAATTTCAATGTGCAGTCCTATAGCTCCAACCGAATATCTAAACAGGCATGACAGAGCTGCACAATACATACATTGGATAATGTGTAAGCATTTTGACCTGCCCCATCAAAAGAATTGGTGGGAGCATCAACCACCTCCCATACTTGAAAAAGATCACATCTCAATCTTGTGGAACTTTAGCATCCAAACAAACCGAAAAATAGATGCAAATAGACCTGATATAATATTGAAGGACTTCAAAAAGAGGATATGCCTGCTAATTGATATGTCTGTTCCAATAGACAAGAATGTATCTATAAAAACATTTGAAAAATTGAGCAAGTATAAGGACCTGGAGATAGAAATTGGAAAAATGTGGAAATTGAGAACTAAAACAATACCAGTGGTTGTAGGCGCTCTGGGAATGATACCTAAGGGGTCTAATGATTACTTATCGCAAATCCCAGGAAACCCGCGTATAGGAGAAATACAAAAGATAGTACTAATGGGAACTGCCCATATACTAAGGAAGATTCTGTCAATATAAGTACATCACAAGTCTAAACACTAAAGATGCATGTGTGAGTATGTATGTTCTTTCTTGAACATGGCGGACCTTGTTGTCTCTTGAGGTCACTGGTTGTGACTTGGTGATAACTCGTATGAACATAAAGCAAGATAAATGCAACTGTAATAATAATAATAATAATAATAATAATAATAATAATAATAATAATAATAATAATAATAATTTACCCCATTCTGAGAAGTGGTATGCGCATAAGCCAGAGTCGGTGATGGAAAACGATCAGGTGAAGGTGCTGTAGGATTTTAGGATACAGACGGACAAGAAACTGGAACACAATAGACCTGACCTGGTGGTTTTGGACAAGGGAAAAGATCGTACCTGATTGTGGATGTAGCCTGCCCATTCGACACGAGAGTGCAAGAGAAGGAGAGGGAGAACATTAACCGATACCAGGACTTAAAGTGAGAGGTAAAAAGGATTTGGAACTGCCATGAAGTCAAAGTGGTCCCGATTGTCATAGGCGCACTAGGTACTATCTCAAAAAGTTTCCAAGGATGGTTAAAGAAAATTGGTCCCGCCCCGCTTTTTGGAACACTTCAAAAGGCATGCTTGCTGGGAACAGAAGAACCCTCCGATACGTCCTGAATATCTGAGGTTGCAGGTAGTGGCTTGATATTCATTTCAACAAACTTTCCAGTTAAATAACACCAATGACTGAGACTCAAAGAACAATAATAATAATAATAATGATAATAATAATAATTGTTTCTACTTTAGGCACAAGGCCAGCAATTACACAGTGCATTACTGGTACTTTATTTTATCGACCCCGTAAGGATGAAAGGCAAAGTCAACCTCGGCGGGATTTGAACTCAGATCGTAAAGGGACGTAACTATGCTGGAAAGCATGGCGTCCGACCCTCTACCGATACTGCCAATCCACCACCTGGATGATAATAATATTAATAATAATAGCAATACAACAATAATATATATATATATATACACACCCACACATATATACATACACACACACGTACATATACATACACACATACACACACATACACACACACACAGACCCACACACACACATATATATATACACACACACACACAATAAAAATTCACGGTGCTGCGATCGAATGTGGTTTTAGCCCAGCCAATGATCTAAAATGTCTTGCACAGAGTTGGTAACCAAAACATTCACTGGCAATAGCCGGCTGTGGTTGGATTTCATATACTTTTGCATGTCGTTTAAACCCTCCTGCTGATCTACACTCACTTCCACATACTTGTCAGGCATGATGAGTAGCACCTCCAACAGCAGCCTGGTAGTCAACCACTGGTCTCACTTTATGACTGCGAAGATGACTTTCAAGTCCAGATTTGCTAAGGCAGAGTCTCGCTCAGACCCTGCATGTCAGAACCATAGAACAAGCTTCGCTCACATCCCTTTTTACTTTCTCGTATCCGATTCGAGATGCTTCAAAAGCAACTTTCCCCTCACGTACATTCTTTCTCCATTTATTACGATCAGCAGCTACGCTTTCCCATGTATCAGCAAAGATGTTAGCGTCTTTCAAAGAGGCTTACAACAAATCCTTATACTTCTTTTTGGTTTAGGTGGAGGCCGTTTTTCTTTAACTAACTCTCCATAAAAGAGTTTTTTCGGTATTCTAGAATCCTTCATCCTGGCAAGGTCACTACTCTATCGGAGTCTTTGCTTAAGCACAAGAGCTTCTATACTTTCACACAGAGCTTTTCAAAATCTCGACATCACTGATGTGGTCCCTCCAGTGAACGCCATGGATCCGTCTGAGACACATCTGATGGAAACGCTTCAATTGTTTAAGGTGGTGTCGATATGTGACCAGGTCTCGCAGGCATAAAGAAGAGAAGAGAGCACACATGCCTTGTACACCTTTATCTTTGTTTTCTTGCATATGTTTCGCCGACCCCAGAGGCGCCTTTCTAGCTTTCCGAAAGCATCACTTGCTTTCTCAAACCTGAGTGGAATTTCATTATCAAGATTGCTGTATCAATTGACAGTGCTTCCCAGGTAGACAAACTGATCAACCATTCCAAGTCGTTTACCATACACATAGATATTTGGTTCACTGTACTACCTACCAGTGGCAGGTTGGTACATGGCGACGGTTTCTTTGAGACTGACAGTCAATCCTAGGCAGTGCAAGCATCAGAAAATGCATTCAAAATGTGCTGAAAATCAATCTCTGTGTGCGATACAAGATCATAATCATTTGCATACAAGAGGTCTCTTATGATTGATGTAAATAGTTTTGCTTTTGCAGCAAAGCGCCTGATGTTAAATATGCTGCCCGAGGTTCGATATTGGATGTAAACACTATGCTTGCAATTCTTGAATGCAATATAGAAAACCATTGCAAAGTATATGGCAAACAGGGTCGGTGCTGGAATAGCCCCGTTTCACTCCATTTTCCACTGAGATAGGCTCTGACATGTTACCTCTGACATTAACTCAAGCCTTCATGTCGTCATGGAAAGACCTAACCAAAGCAAGGAACTTATCAGGGCAACCAAGTTTCAGGAGAACCTTCCACAATGCATTTCTGTTAACAGTATCGAAGGTTTTTGTCAGATCGACAAAAACCTGATACAGATCCAAAACTTGTTCCATGCACTTCTCCTGGAGCTGTTTAGCTGAGAAGATCATATCAGTAGTGCCGCGTCCAGCACGAAAACCAGATTGACTTTCAGGAAGAACACAATCTGCAATGTGCGTCAGCAGACGGTCCAGAAGCACCCTAGATAAACATTTTCCTACGACAGAAAGCAATGATATACCCCTTAGTTTCCACAATCATTCTTGTCTCTCTGTCCCTTGTACAAGACTACCATTACTGCATCTCTCCAGTCCTCAGGTACGGATTCACTAGCCCATATCCTGCCAAACAAAGAGTGAAAATGTCGCAGAAGCCTCTCACCACCATATTGTAAGAGCTCTGCATGTATGCCATCCATACCTGGAGACTTTCCACTGTTCAGCTTCAAGATAGCTACTGCAACCTCCTCAAACGTCGGTGGTTCTGCGAGAGCTACTTTCACAGGTTTTTCAGGAATGAGATTGAAGAAATCTTCATTGACGACAGACGGCTGATTCAAAAGTTCATCAAAGTGCTCTCGCCACGTTCGCAGAATTCCTTGTGAATCACGAAGAAGTTCCTTGCCATCCTTGCTGCGAAGCGGTGTCACCAGAGAAGACGGTCCATAAACTTCACCCAAGAGACTGTACAACAGCTGTGTGTTATTGGAATCTGATGCAGCTTGTATCTCATCAGCCTTCTCACTCCAACACTTATCCTTCATCTGAGAAAGCCTCCCCCTCACACGTGATTTCACATCCTTGAGTTCCTTATGCAACATATTCTTCTCCTGTGGGTTTGCTGCCAAGTAGCGTGACAGAGCACGCCTCTTATCAGCCAACAATTCATCTATATGTTCATTTTCATTAAACCAGTGTTGATGCTTTCTCTGCACTAATCTCAGAACACGCCTGCCTAAATCATAACCCGACTTTTTAAGGGTCAGCCAATCCTCACCAAAATCTGCAACATGCATCTCTTCTAGCAATGTCCTCGTCACACTATTATCTCTAAGACGAGCAGCATTCATCTCCTAGGCAGGGTAACACCAGGATCCCGGATTTTATGTTTCGTGATTAGTTTCACTTTTGCAAGTACCAGGCGGTAGTCCGTCCAACACTCAGCCCCACGAAGAACACGAACACACTGCACATCCCGTCTGTCGCGCACCCTGATAAGGACGTAGTCTAAAAGATGCCATTCCTTAGATGCAGGATGCATCTATGTGGTCTTAAATTTGTTTTTTTTGCTGGAACATGGTGCTGGTAACCCACAGATCCAGCTCTTCGTACATCTGCAGCAGGAGCATACTATTGCTGTATACTTTCCCCACTGCATGCCTTCCGATTACATTCCATGTCTTAAAATCCCTACCCACTCTAGCATTAAAGTCACCAAGCACGATGACCTTTTCTGCCTGAGGGATATGTCTTAAAACACCTTTCAAGACATGGTAGAAGGACACTTTTTCTTCATCAACAGAATTCATAGCTGGAGCATACACACTCACCAGGGTCGCATATCTTCCTTTGTTCAGCGGAATTCTCATGGACATAAGACGATCGCTAATCTCCACTGGGAATTCTTCCAATTTATCCACAAGAGCAGTCTGTAAGATGACCATCTCCAGCTAACCTCATCTCAGATAAGCCCACGATGTCAAGATCGTAATGATGAAGCTCCTTTGCAACAAGAGCGGTCCTTCGTTCAGCATGTTCGGAGGAATCCCTGTCAAGCTGTGTCCGTACGTTCCAGCAGCCAATATTAAATGCCTTATTTGGTTCTATCACAGTGGCACGATGACGAGCGAGCCCAGGCTGTGATACCCTGGGGCCCCTGCCCTTATTGCCAATTATCTCTTTTATATTGTTTTGGAACATCAATGAATTGGTCGCGTTTTAAGGCTACAGCCAGCAAATCAGTAGAAGAAGAAGAAGAAGAAGAAGAAGAAGAAGAAGAAGAAGAAGAAGAAGAAGAAGAAGAAGAAGAAGAAGAAGAAGAAGAAATAATAACACTATTAATAATTATTAATTAATGCTATTATTTTTAAAGTGAGGAAAGACTGCACTGAGCCAATCTCACTCTCTGAGGGACAGTAGCTATAACCCGAAAATAAGATAAGAAAAGATCAACATCATCGGTAACTACTGAGCCGCAGTTTTTATGTCGGAGTTATCCCAGATTCCTGAGTTGCCTTCTCCTAGAAGAATGCCATGACAAGGGCTAGGGGTCCTTCACTCCCAGTGATTTAACCGCGAGATCGGGTATCCAGCCTGATTGTTTCAACACCAACGTCTACAGCAACTGCGGCACAAACGATAAAAAGCCAAACAACAACATCAACTGCCACCACCATCCCCATCACCACTCGGTCAACGATCAAACCTTATGAAAACAACAACAACGATAAATCTAAACAGTAACACACGAACAGCTTCAATTGTAGCAACTCTTTCCAAAGTCAACATCTATAGTATTAACAATGACAGTAATATATATATATGGAGAAATGCGTAGAAATGATCAGCGAGAGCAAGGTTGAGTTCCGTGGGATTGATACCAGCGAGCTGGGACTTCTACTTAAGCTTACCCATAGTAATAGTTACCTGGACACTTATGACCTTAGCAACCTGTGCCCTGCAGGACCAGCAAGAAGCAGACCACCTACCATTACCTCAATGGCCAAGAAAACCCACACAGATAGATGGAACGGGTGGACCAGAGCCATACGGACACCCGAAAACCACGATGAACTGAAGAGAATGATTGCACATGCGGTAGGGGCCAGCATAAAATTAACCCTTAAGGAACATATGTTCAAATTTAATGGTAAAACGTATGCCCAAGGGGAGGGAGCAGCCATTGGTGTTGGCGTTGCAGGCCACATGGCTAACTTATTCATGGTATGGTGGGACAGTAGACTTAAACAAATACTTAAAGAACAATTAGAAGACAGCTTAACCCTGATAATGTACTCCCGCTACGTAGATGATATAAACATCGTAGTTAAGACACCCCCACTAGAGAACAGTCAGGAACTAGAGAAAAACACAATGGAAAGCATCCAGCAAATAGCAAACTCCATCCACCAGAGCATTGGAGTTACTATAGACTGCCGAAGTAGACACCCCAACCATCGATTACCTGTACTAGACACAGAGCTCTGGTTAGATACCATTGACAACCAAAAACAAATCCTCCATTCCCATTATGCCAAACCCATGACTTCCAAACATCTGATCCACCGAAACTCGGCCATTTCGGACCATACCAAAATCAACATACTGATTGCGGATTTGGTACGGGTGATGAGAAATGTGTCCCGCATGTGCAACCCCGAAGAACTAGAGAGACACATACAACACTTCATCCACCGTATGCAGTTCTCTGGCTACAATCAGAGAGATAGAATCAGAGTGTATAGAGGAGCCAGAACCAAATGGGAAAAAATGGTAAATAATGACATAAATGGGACCTGCCCCTTGTATAGGAGCAAATTTTGGAATAGAATAGAAAGAACTAGGAACAAGGCCAATAGAATAAACTCATGGTATGATAGCAATAAATACCAGAGTGTAATGTTCATCAATACAACCCCTAGAGGCGAACTAGCCTACAAATTTAGAAGGGCCCTAAATAAACATAAACTCAATATTAAGATAGTAGAAAGACCAGGTACCTCCGTAAAAACACTTATTAGCAAGACATACCCGTTCCAAAGATCCTCATGTATAGATAAGAAATGTATAACCTGTAAAATAAGCCGCCATATTAACTGTAAAACTAGAAATGTAGTGTATAGCATAAGATGTCCTGAAGGACAATGTAGAAACAAAAATATAGTGTACATAGGTGAGACAGCTCGTAGTATAGGGGAACGAATAAATGAACACTGGCGAGACCTTCAAGATAATAAAGAATCATCTGTGCTCTACCAACATGCTAAAATAGAGCACAGGGGTAAATTAGAGAACATAGAAATAAAAATAGAATCCACACACAGAAAAGATGCAATGTTTAGGCAAATTACAGAGGCAGTAAGCATAAAAGAATTACAACCAAAATTAAATAGAAAATATGAGTGGAACAGCAACATCACAACTTACAATTAAGGACAAAATGAAAACACACACACACATAGAACAAACAACCAACCAACAATAAATAAATAAATAAATAAACAAATAGATAAATGAACACAAACACACACAGACACCCGGATGTGGCGCATGCGCAAACTGAGCACACAACACACACACAGAAACAAAATGGCATAGGACAGAAGAAAGGAAAGGCACAGAAACAAAGAAAGGAATCCCCAGTCACTGAAGAGGTCACAGAGTGTGTGACGAAAGGACTATGACTATATATAAACGACTATCTGGTTGTGGAACCAACTAACCAACCAGAAATTTATAAGTTTGTAGATTTGTAAATTTATAAATTTATAAATACATAATAAATTCAAGTGAAAGCAACTGGTGCGTGTGTTTCTTATTGGCAACATGACCCTCCCAAAGTATAACAATATCGGTTTCAACACACGATTTCAGATAAAGAATCTTGCTAAACAAGTTCAGAAACGAAATATATATATATAAATATATATATATATATATATATATATATATATATATATATATATATATATATATATATATATATATATATAAATGTGCGTGTAAGTGAGTGGCGTGTGTGTGTTTGTTTGTATGCATGAATGTTTGTGCGTGTGTGAGTGAGTGTGTGTTTCGTATATATGAGTGTCACTAAGTGTGTTTTTTTCATGCGCGGGAACATAGACATACATACATACATACATGCATGCATACATACATGCATACATGCATACATGCATACATGCATACATACATGCATACATGCATACATACATACATAAAAAAATCCCTCCGTTGGCTATATGAACAGAATGAAGCTACACTATGAAGAAATATATCCAGAGCTAAATCATTTCACAGCGAAACAATTATGCCAACAAGCGACGTTTGTTGAACGCAAAATATTTACGACGGATTAAAACCCCCACATTTTGGTAAATCAACGCCTGTTTATATGCCCTAGCAACGACAGCAAAGCATTATCTTGGTGATAGCAGGGATATTAACAAGAACAAAACACCACAAAAATAGAATCATATAGAACTAAAATAGAAAAAAAGATTGCTGACCCACGAAAAACCATAGGATATGTGACAATACTCCTTACATGCAAACAAAAACAAAAAAAACTTCACTCCTCACCAACAAAAAGTGAAAAATAAAATAGAAACATGTTTGGTAACAGTAGAACCAGAACTCTCCAATATAAACTGATCACCCTCAAGCAAGAGTTGAGAGCTGTCAGCGAGAAACGTCGATACCAGAAGAAGGTAGATGAAAGAAAAGTACTCAATAAAAGATTCTGACGAAACCAAACATCTATCTATAGAGATATGAAGGGCAAAATAATAAGTGTCAATGAGCCCCCATCACAGAAAGTCATAGATTCCTTCTGCAGAAAATTATGGGGTGAAAAGAAGAATTTCAACCAAGACTCAGTGTGACTAAAAGAAATCCAAAAAAACTATTGCTCCTACACTACAACAAAAACATACGAAATAAATGAGGGTACCCTTGTGACTGTGATTGGAAAACTTCAAGATAAAACACTAGGAAAAGACATGATTGTCGGCTACTGCTACAAAAAACTGATATTCTATCGGATGTATCTTATCGACCTCTACCAACAAGTTCTCACGAGAGATACACATATACCAGAATGGTTGACATTAGCACAAACAATACTGGTCCCCAAGAACAAAGATACCCATTTGGCAAAAAAACTACCGACCCATTGCATGTCAGAACCTGAGGTATAAGATGTATACAGCCTGCCTGAATCTATTCCTCCAAGATCACTGTGAAAATAATAACATCATCACAGACAAGCAGCTGGAAAGAAAGGTCTTTGGGTGTGTGCTGAACAACTCCTAATCAACAAAACTGCGATGTCAGAGGTGCGACAACTTAGGAGGAATATGGCTACAGTCTGGCTGGACTACAGGAAAGCTTTCGATTCTGTTCCCCACTCTTGGATGATAGAGGCCCTCCGACTTGCTAAAGTCCCAGACATTATTGTCAGAGCCAGAGAGAAGCTGTCTTCTTCTTGGGTTAGTATCCTAAAGTTAAAAACAGAGAAGGAGGACTCTATTTTCACTGATAAAATAGAACATCACAGGGGTATATTTCAGGGAGACAGTCTCTCTGTGATACTATTTATCCTGTCATTTAACCCCTTGTCCTTTCTGCCCAAGAAACGTGAAGGATACATCATTGGCTCACAGGAGGACAGAAATATGAACTTAACGTATAATTTCTTTGTAGATGACCTGAAACTCTATGCCAAGAGCATAGATGGGATGAAGAAAAATCTTGACCTGGTTACAACATTCTCAAAGGATATAGGAATGGAGTTTGGCCAAGATAAATGTTCATATATGACTGTAAAGCGGGAAAAAAACCCCAATCTAGTAACATTTTCATCAATGGCCTAACTGTTTCACCGATATCTGATGAGGACTGCTACAGATACCTGGGGACAGATGAGAACATATCCTATAATGGTATTTGTAATAAGGAATGCGTAACCAGGGAATATTTCACCCGATCAAGAAAAATATGGTCATCGAAACTCTCTGTGCACAATAAAACAATGGCTCACAATGTGTTTGCTGTACCTGTCCTAACATCAACGTTTGGAATACTCGAGTGGACGATAGACGAAATAAGAGCAATTGATGTTAGGACTCGAAAAATACTAAACAACACCGGAAACTTCCACATCAACAGTGACATAGACCGCCTCTACTTGAAACGTAAGTAGGGAGGCAGAGGCCTAACATCAGTCCAGACAGCATTTGCGTATAGCATCATATCCCTCCGACAACATTTACGAACCTCGAAGCGTAGGAGTCCATCTATCGAGCAAGTCTATCTGCATGAGACAGATAAGATCATGAGAGTTGGGAAGGAACTCCATGGAAGATATTCCCTGCATGATAATCAAAAACTCACACCTAGGGAAATTGCCCAGCAGTACCACAGTGAATCCATGGATGAAAAACTGCATGCTTATCAGCAAAAAATCATGCATGGATATGTTGCTAGGAAACTCCAGAGTGAGAGTAATATAGATAAGCAAAGTAATTTATCTTGGACCAACAACCGCTATATTGGCTACCATTTTGAAGGATACGCTTTTGTAATCCAAGAACAGGAAATCAACACAAAATACCTGATTCGCAAAAGAGATAGGGATGCAGGAAAGACACCTAGGTGTGACAACAAGTGCAGACTCTGCAGAATTAACATCGAAATTGTCACCCATGTCATAAGCACCTGTCTAAAGATGTCATCGCGGTACTATCTACCCATGAGACATGATATAATGACCAAAGCACTGTACAATGCAATCCGTAGAAACGATAGCCCCGACAATAAACACATTAAAAGCTACAGCAATGTGGAAGACATCCATGTACATAATATGAAAGAGTACTGCTGGAATGTTCCAGTAAAACCTCCAATAAAATGCAGGCATAACAGACTAGATGTAATGATATGGGGCAGAGGAAAGAAGGCATGCAGAGTAATGGAAGTTAGCTGCCAAGCAGATGCCAATATAATATCAAAGATTAGTGAAAAGGAAAATACTTATGAGAGATCTGCAGATACTCCACCCTGACTATACCTTCAGATTTATACCTGTGATTATTGGGGCACTGGGATATGTTAGCAACTGCTTCAATACAAATCTTGAGAAGCTGGGCTTCACAGAAATAGAGAGAACACTAGTTAGGAAATTACAAGTACAATCCATTAATGGAACAGTAACATATGTAAAACATTCCAAAAATTCTACATATAATAACTGCATATACTCTTGTACAGATACAAAGCATATACAAATGCACACATACAACTCAAAACATCCACATCCACACATACAATAACATCCATACCTGCACACACATGCATGCAGACATACATACATATCTACCTAGTTGATGTGTAAATTCCAATGAGAGGGTCTTGTATCTATGTTAGAAACCGACTCTCTCTCTATTGGTAAAAATTTGTGAAATTAGAAAACCAGAAGAATATACATACATACATACATACATACATACATACATACAAATTAAAGCACAACCGGCCTGATATTGTTGTTTGGGACCACACATTGAACACGTGTTCTGTTGTGGAGATCAGCTGCCCACTTGATGTAAACGTTGTCAGAAAAATACAGGAGAAGGAGGACATCTACGGACCATTGATGAGGAGTTTACAAATCCAGTATCCAAGATACACCTTTAGCTTCATACTCATCATTATTGGAGCTACGGGTTATATACCAACCCGCTTGGACCAAAGTATGACTGAACTTGGATTTGCGGACAAAAAGTGCAGCTCCCTGATTCATAGTCTATGGCTGCGATAGCTGGCAACTTCAAAATTTGCAAAACATTCTTGCGATTCAAGGGATGACAATTTCTTTTCTTTTACAACCTTGCCACCAGGAAGGTGGCCGGTCAAAAAAATATACTCGAAATTAAGAGAAAGAGATATACATACATACATACAAATAAACACACATGGTGTATTATTGTGATTGAAAACAGTTTTGAATAAATTTTAGATACAAAGTGTGCCACGAATAAAAAAAAAAATTTTTTTTAACCACTGATATAGATTAACACACTCGTTTTCGA
>OZ024741.1:136705114-136712614 GCA_964016885.1 Eledone cirrhosa | reverse complement strand
GAAAACTATTCTGTAGTCTTTATAGTGAATGTTATGACAATGGAGAGATAGTGGTCAAGGGAAAAGGGATTGGGAGAAATGTTCTGGTTCAGTGAATATGGCCAGCTGTCAGAGTTCAGGTGTCAGAGTTCAGATTTTCTATTGAGACTGAAGATATGTGTTTATTTGTGTGCTTGTGTGTGTGTATGTGTGTGTGTGTGTGTGTGTATGTGTGTATTGGAAGATGATTCTATTAGTAGAGATGGGGGAGGGAGTTGTGTGTTATGTGTGTGTGTGCGAGTATGTTAGATAGAGAGAATATATATTTTGTGTGTGTGTATATATATATGTGTGTAGGAAAGTGGTTCTATTAGTAGAAATGGGGAGGGTGTTGTAGGTGTGGGGGTTGTTATGTGTGTGTATGGGTGTTATGTGTGTGGGAGTATGGTTAGCATGTTAAGATGAAGAGAATATATATATATATATATATTGTGTGTGTGTGTGTATGTGTGTGTGTAGGAAAATGATTCCTTTAGTAGGAATATTTTTGAATGAACATATTTTCCTGACTTTTTCGTGTTTGCTATTGTATTGCCAGTGCAAACGTATGTTTAAGGTTTATTTAGTTCGGGTTTTTATTTTCTAAAGTAGAAGGTGTTATGTGTGTGTGTGTATGTCATATTGTGGTGTTGACATAATGTATATTAAACCTTATTTAATGTTGGTCTATATTTTTGAATAAACATATTTTCTTTATTTATTCGCATTTGTTCTGTTGTATTGTTAGCGCAAAGGTAAAATGGGAAGACTTGGAATTTGGGTGTCTTATTACTTGCGCAAATGTCTAGATGTGCACTTAGTGGTATCTGTCTCGTGGTTGGATCTCGTAATTGTTGGCGATGAACTGTCATTCTGTTTCTGAGTGTGAGTTTAGTTTGTCCTATATAATCTTCATTGCACCCTTTACATTTAATGGCATAAATTAGATTTTTTGATGAGCAAGTGAAGTGATTTTTTACAGTAAAATTTTGTCCTGATTTAAATGTATACGTGTTGCCTTCAATGAGGTGAGTGCAGGTTCCACAATTAGAGTGACCACATCTTTTGATACTTGGTTGTGGGTTTGTGGTAGGTAATTTGGCATTGGTGAGTAATGTTTTCAGTGATTTTGGTTGTCTTTTGCTTTTGATTATTTTGTGTGTTTCAAGGGCTTTTTTCATTCTTGGGTTTTGTTTTAGTAGTGGGATGTTATTGTGAATAGTGTTGTAAGCTTCCGCATTTCTTGGGTTGTGTGTTGAGATATATGATAGAATATTGGACGTACCTTGAATTTGTTTCTGTTTCCGTAATTCATCAATGCCTATTGCTTTAGCCCTTTCTATTCCATTATTTATTAGTAATAGTGGGTACTCTCTCTCAAGTAGAATTTCCTTTAATTCTTGAAGTCTTTTATTTCGCGTTTCATAATTGGAGACAATTGTGCAAATTCTTCTTGCTAGGTTAAAAGGAATGTTCGTCTTCGTGTGCTTTGGATGGTTGGAGGTGAATAGCAGATATTGTTTGGAATCTGTTGGTTTGTAGTGTATGTCAGTTTCGATATTTGTGTCTTTTTTTGTGATTAAGATGTCCAGAAATGGGAGTTGATCTTGGCTGTATTCCATTGTGAATTGGATGTGGTTATTGATGCCGTTTATTAAGTTTTTGAAATCCTTCAGTTGGTCGAGTGTGTGGGACCAAAGAATGAGGCAATCATCCAAGTAGCGTTTCCAATTCTCTGATAAATATTTGTGGAAGTTCAATCCGTATTTTGATTTGGACTGTTCATATATCTGGACTTCTAAGTATGCCATGACTAAGTTGGCATAAGTTGGAGCGGCTTTTGTGCCCATCGCAATCCCCGATATTTGCTTGTAAGTATTGCCATCGAAATCAAAAAAGTTGTTCTGTAGGATGAATTTTAATCCCTCGGTGATGAAGCTTTTTTCTATTCTGTCAGGTATCTCATTGGGATATTTCTCTAGCCAGAATGAAGATTATATAGGACAAACTAAACTCACACTCAGAAACAGAATGACAGTTCATCGCCAACAATTACGAGATCCAACCACGAGACAGATACCACTAAGTGCACATCTAGACATTTGCGCAAGTAATAAGACACCCAAATTCCAAGTCTTCCCATTTTACCTTTGCGCTAACAATACAACAGAACAAATGCGAATAAATAAGGAAAATATGTTTATTCAAAAATATAGACCAACATTAAATAAGGTTTAATATACATTATGTCAACACCACAATATGACATACACACACACACATAACACCTTCTACTTTAGAAAATAAAAACCCGAACTAAATAAACCTTAAACATACGTTTGCACTGGCAATACAATAGCAAACACGAAAAAGTCAGGAAAATATGTTCATTCAAAAATATTCCTACTAAAGGAATCATTTTCCTACACACACACATACACACACACACAATATATATATATATATATATTCTCTTCATCTTAACATGCTAACCATACTCCCACACACATAACACCCATACACACACATAACAACCCCCACACCTACAACACCCTCCCCATTTCTACTAATAGAACCACTTTCCTACACATATATATATATACACACACACAAAATATATATTCTCTCTATCTAACATACTCGCACACACACACATAACACACAACTCCCTCCCCCATCTCTACTAATAGAATCATCTTCCAATACACACATACACACACACACACACACACATATACACACACACAAGCACACAAATAAACACATATCTTCAGTCTCAATAGAAAATCTGAACTCTGACACCTGAACTCTGACAGCTGGCCATATTCACTGAACCAGAACATTTCTCCCAATCCCTTTTCCCTTGACCACTATCTCTCCATTGTCATAACATTCACTATAAAGACTACAGAATAGTTTTCCAAATAAGGGCGCAAAAATGGAATGAAAACTTGTTCACGTGACAGCCAAATTTCATTTATAACCAACCAAAAAAAAAGCCTTCGTGAGCCTCATTTTTTCAAGTAAAAAGAAATTCAAACACTCATATATGAAAAAACAACCTGTGACAAACCCCTCCCCTCTCTTATTTGAAGAACTATTGTAACGCGAACTGGCGCGAAATTTATTATAAATATTGACAAACCAATCAAATTACTTCTCGAAAAACCTGGTTTTCGAGCCACTTTTTCCATATAAAACAAGTAACATTTAGAGACCAACCAGATGTGAGAAAAACCACAGACCCTCCATCTCAACTCACCTTTTGAAAAGCAGAAGAACTGCGAAACCGGTAAAGGAACCAAATAAATATATATATTTTTTAAAAAAATAAGACTTCAGTTGCATTTTCGATTTCATCCCTTTTTCTTTATACTTCCACTCGTGTAGGACACCTCGGTTATTTTTCATTTTGTAAAAAAAACCTCACTTTCTAATATATATATATATATATATATATATATATATATATATATATATATATATATATTAAGACAGAGGGGAAGAAAAAATGGCTTCACTTGTGCTTTCAACAAATTTATTTTCTTCACAAAATCCGAAAAGAATTTTTCTTAAAAAAAATTATTTTATAAATTAAGTTGCTGGTTGTTGGTTAGGTCTTAGGAGTTCTTGGTTAACGTAGGAGGTATTGTTTCGTTTTTAGAAAGACCTTTCACGCTGAGGTGCGCTTGTCAAACTGATGTGTATGTGGTGTGTTGTTCTATATATAGGGATTTAACATGTCTGTGGTGTGGTGGGGGTTTCTTTTCTCCCACTTTAATAAGTGCATGGGTGTAGGTGTGTTGAAAAAGTGTTCATAGCAGTAATGAGTTGAGACGGTGAGTAGGGTTGGGTGGGGAGAAATGTAGCAAGTGCGGCCTGCCCCGGTCATTCTCAAAAAATTCCTTTATTCAGGGGAAAAAGCTTTTAGTATTGCTTTTGTGATGAGAATGGTCACAGGCAAAGCTTGCTTTGTATCTCTCTATTTACACACACACACACACACACACACACACACACACACACACACACACACACACACACACACACACACACACACACACACACACACACACACACCACACACACACCACACACACCACACACACACATATATATGATGTCCCAAAAAGAATGTATACACACTTTGATTACCTACCTGTACATGCAATATTTATTAGAAAGCTATTGACGTATGTATACGTTTTTTGGGACACCCTGTATATATATATATATTGTATATATATATATTGTATATATATATATATATCACACACAAACATAAGCACATACACACACACACAAATATATATGTATATAGATATATGTACATACATACACGCATACATACATTCACTTACACACACATAAACACAGACGCACATTCACAAATATATGTATATATATGTACATATAAACATATAACATACAGGACGTACAGAAAATAATAGACAAACAATTAATTCATTAAAATAACAAACCTCTTTTTTAAAACCTTGTTGCTGTTTAGAAATAAGATATGAACTAAAATCGAGACATTTCCCAGTAATTATTCATACGATGTTTGTCATTATACTGCTTTTCATATCTCAAAAATATTTATTTATCTTCATTGTTATTCTTTTTATTAACAAGTAGTGTATCAATATCTATCAATAGTTGTGCATTACAAATATGTAGCTTATTGTGTTCATTGTTGTAGAAAATATTTTTTCCATATAGTGTTATGTAGTGGAAAAATATTCGCAATCTATATATTGTTCAGAGACATAAAAGTAAATATATATGGCTAACATGTATGCATGCATGCAAGTATGTATGTATGTATGTATGTATGTATGTATGTATGTATGTATGTATGTATGTATGTATGTATGTATGTATGTATGTATGTATGTATGCATGCATGCATGCATGTATGTGTATGTGTTGTGTGTCTTTTCTCTAAACACACACATATATACATATATATACTTATATATATATAAATATATATGTATATACATACACACACATATATATATATATATATATATATACAGATCAGACAAGCACACACGCACACACATACACACAAGCGCGCTCGCACACACACACATACGCGCGCGCACGCACACACACACACACTCACACACACACACACACACACTTTTAGAAAACTAGGCTGCCAGGCTGTGTCGCATTATTTGTGAGAATGATTAACTAATGAGGTGTGATATTTTATAGAAAGTTTCCAATAAAACATTTTTTCCAATATCAATTTTGTTACCTTTATCACTCACCAAGCAGCGTAATTTATGAAAACAGAATCTTTTAAATCGGTTTCATATGCACAGAGGAGATGTCATCCATAGATTGATTACACTTGGGTTAACCAACCGAAATAATAATAAAAACAAAAAGAAAAGGCACAAAAAAACAAAACAGAACGAAAGAAAAAGCAATAGAACCTTGTCATTGTACCCGAAAAAGTTTAAGGAAAAAATAAACTATTGACAATGTTATGGGTTTACTGAATGGTTGTATTATGGTTCTTTTACTGCTACAATTTATGATTTATTCATTTTCTAAGCTTTATTCTTGCACCAAATTACTTTTGCACGAAATATGCTACAACTGAAATGCATAAATTCTTTTTATTAATTTTGAAAACTTCTACAATCCATTCGAAACTTGCAATGCGAGTGAATCATGGGTTTTATCAATATTTTTCACAAGATAATCACAGATTATGATCTTCTAAAAAGACATGTTTAAAAGCAATTCATAACATAAACAACCATCTTTCCTTCACACACAGAAAAGAAAATAGTAATTTCTTGAAAAATAAAATTAAAAGAATATATACAGGCATAAGCCCCTTACTTTAAAAATATAGTTTCCTTATCTTCTTGCAAATCTTATCTTTAATCTGTCTATATTTTATAGATGTGAATATTTATATTTACAAATGTATTTACTGAGATGTGGTTGTTTAGTTGGAGATAGCATTAAGTGACCACAACTATGGTCAAGGAAGCTGAAACTATCCAATACTGGATTAAAATAATACGGGCTTTGTAGCATGTGCTATAATGGTACTCTAAAAAAAAAAAAAAAAAAAAGAAAGAAATACACAAATGCACACAAATATCAAAATAATGTTTTGCGCTTCAGAAAAACGGAACGAGCGAGCGAAGGAAGTTGATAATTTTCATTGGTTGATTAACGCTATATATAACACTAGTCAACAAGTTTTGAAACGCTGTGTGCTTCTTAAATGAGATTATTTAATTCTTATGTATTTTCATGTCCTGAATCCAAATCTCACCTTGATAAATACTTATTAGTCACAGGCTTAAAGATACACGCCATGTAATATTTGAATATTTTATTATAACATACAATATGTGTCATTATGTTTTAAGCTCTAGTCCGTATCTACTCTCAGCCGTTTTGCTTGACACTTATAGTGGCCTGAAAAATCACCTCTTGCCCATGTCCAGTAATAGTCTGCAAGCATTGTTGTGCTCCATTTGCCCTGGTACCGCTTTTACATGGTTGAAATATCTTGGTGAAACCGATCACCATGTTCGCCCCTAACTGCTCCACAGTTCGCTGGAAAAAAGTCTAAATGGGAGTCCAAAAAGTGGATTTTAAGTGACATCCTATATTCTTGTAAGCTTTGATGAGGTTTTCCACCAACTCTCCATAGTTTCCTTCCCTCCTGTTTCCGAGAAATCCCTTCGCCACTAACTTGAATGCTTCCCAAACAGCTTTCTCCTCCCCCTTGAAGGGCTGATTTAAAGTCACCATCTTTAAGAAGCTCTCGAATCTGAGGACTAATGAAGATTCCTTCGTTTATCTTAGCATCGCCCAGTGAGGGGAATTTTGATGTAAAAAATTGAATCCCTGACCGGATTTGTCGATAGCTTTTATAAGGTTTTTCATGAGCCCCAGTTTTATGTGCAGTGGTGGTAACACAATTTTGTTTGATTCAGTGAGAGGTGGTTGTTGAACATTTTTCATCCTAGGCTCCAATGATTTATAAGGTGGCCAGGCTCTCCTAAGATAGTGAATCCTCTTCCAAGGCTGTTCCATTCACAGAGAAGGCAATAGTACTTGGTGTATCCGCCCTGCAAACCCATCACAAGAGCAACAACCTTTAAGTCACCACGGAGCTGCCATTGATGTTCATTATATTTTATGCACTGCAGCATATGCTTTATATTCTCTCATAAGTTTCTTTCACTATTGATGGTTCACTATTGCTATTATGCGGCAAGACACCTTTCTGACTAGTTTCTGATGAATCTATGAACAGTCTCCAGTGACTGGGTTCGTATTAAATACCAAGTGCTTCCATCAGACCATTAATATTGTTGCAGGCCAATAAATCACTTTCCATTATGTAGAAATTGATGAACTGCTGTTGACGGTCATGAAATTTTCAGATCTTTACATCAGCTGCTAGGAGATTCCACTGTTGAAGATGAGAACTTA
>OZ024741.1:136690114-136700114 GCA_964016885.1 Eledone cirrhosa | reverse complement strand
CAGGAAACGGATTGACTGCCTATATCCGGGAAATGCCTCTCTAGTAACATTGTCTACAAATGTAAGGTCGAAACACCCACGTCTAGTAGAGCTTACATAGGGTTAACCGCCAATAGATTCAAGCAACCTCTTTACATGCGCAGCCATTCTTTTCTTAACCCTTTAAGAAGGAATTTGACGTCACTTTCAGCTTATATCTGGAGTCTAAAAGACAACCGCACCCAATATAGGCTACACTGGAAGATCCTAGTTAAAGCTAGATCGTATAACGGAAATAAAAGACCATGCGATCTTTGCGCCGCTGAAGCCCTGGAAATACTTTACGCCAATGATCACATCTTAAACAAAATATCGGCATGTAAACACAAATTGCATAAAACTTTCCTGCATTACAGCCCCACATTATACCATAACGGATAGTACGAACAATACGCGGATAACCTATATATATATTTTTAATTTTTATTTCTATATGTGTTTTGGTGTATACGTTCGTATGTGTGCGGGTATATGTGTCGCGCGCGTTTACGTACGCGTGCGCGTGTTTATGTGCACGTGCATGTTTATGCATGCATGGCGTGTGTTTTCGCGTATGCACGTGTATGTACGTATATAGATGTGTGTATGTATATATTTAATTATTATTACTTTTGTGATTTTAATAACCTCTGTCATTTTCTTTCTACGGGGTAGATAAAATAAAGTACCAGTAATGCACTAGGTATTTGCTGGCCTTGTGCCAAAAGTAGAAACAATTATTCTTAACTCTAAGAGTTACGGCTCTTGCCATTCTCAGTTCAAATCCCGCCGAGGTTAACTTTGCCTTTCATCCTTACGGTCTCGTTAAAATAAAGTACCAGCAATGCACTGGTTAATTGCTGGCCTTGTGCTAAAAGTAGAAACAATTATTCATAACTCCGAAGCCGAGAATCATTCGGTTTCCTGAATAGAATATTAGTCTAATGACTCCATTTATATCATAACGTGGTTTTGTCTTTTCGTGTATTTGTTCTCAACGCTCCACATAACGACGTATTATCATCGCTTTTTTCTGTTCATTGCCAGGGAACGTCTTCACGAATCAAAGTATCGTCTTCCTGTTTTCCTTCGGTTGCAAGGTTTTTCGAAATATTTACTTCTCCGTTCACAGATTGATTTTTTTAGTTTCAGAAGATCCCGTTAAGGGTGAAAGCAACGATTCTTTGCTTAAATATTAATCTGTTATTTTAATAAATATTTGCTCTAGGGTTCTTATATTCTTGATATATATTTAACCTTATCGAACCCTCTTTGGATTTTAGTCTTTACATTTATTATTATTACTATATGTTTATGGTCAGTATTAAATTATAATTCGTTGATATATATATATATATATATATATATATATACATTTTCTATCGAATACTTGTTAACATTATATGATTACGCAAGTAGCGATACATAGGTATTCCGTCTGTTACAGAAACATATGTCAATACCTAATAAATTCCTTTATAAAAGCACTTTCATTTTATATTCATCTGTTCTACATTTTCTCCGGAATATAATTTATACTCGTTGAGCAAACCTACACGTACGCTGTCATCTCGAACGTGACGATATATTATCACTACATTATTGATAACTTGAAATTTTAATAATCTCCTATACAGTTGAGCAACTAATTCAGCATACGTCTCTAAAATGGAAAGGCACCAATTGGATATGTTGTTAAAAAACATACCTATTCAGGCAAAAAAGGAATATATTCTAGGTATGATACGAAGGACCAATGATTTTATTCGACGAATCAGATGGAAAACATTCCATTTTGACAAAAGCCGTATAAACCAAACATCGGATCTTAACAAGGATAAATTTGGATTTAAATCTTACAAAAACCCACCCTCAAACCCACTTTTGGATGCATTTGAACAGGACCTAATGGATACGATCATGGAGATCAAATTTACAAAACGGAAAAACAATAAACTACAGAATGACATCACGGCACTGCTCAATAATCTAAAAAAACGCCAATGGAATTATTGTTAGAGCAGACAAAACATCAAACGTATATACCATGGATGTGGACACTTACAATAACTTCATCCATAAGGAATTGTATAAAAAATACAAGAAAACTAATGGAGCTACACTTAGAAACATCAACAACTCGGCATGTGAAATTGTTAAAAAACTTTGTATTGACGATAGAACGCAACCCTTAACACCAGCTACACCATCCTTCAACCTGAAGGACCATAAGGTAAACTTCGATACTGACCCTAAAATTAGACTTATATGCTCCTCTAAATCTGATACAGGCAAAATTAGCAAATATATATTATACATAATTATCCCCAAGTTAAGGCTAAAGTAGATATTAAACTATGAAGCAATAAGATAGTTTAATAGCATTACTGATAAGAAGATATCAAAATTTATTCAGTTCGATATTGATGAGTATTATTCCTCAATCTCACCTGATACACTGCATGAAGCCCTTTCGTTCGCTAAGGCTAACTCCGACCTTACGGATGATGAAATTAGTATTATTATGGAAGCGAGGAAAAGTATTGTTAAATTTGATGATAGCTACTGGGTTCGCAAAGATAGACCTTCTAATTTTGATATAACTATGGGTTCTAATGATTCGGCGGAAGTAACTGATCTTGTGGGAATTTATATCACCCACAGACTACAAGGAAAATTCAAGGATCTCCACAGTGGACTCTACCGTGACGATGCGCTCCTATTAGTTAAGCATATGAATAACCAGAATTTAGAAAGGATGCGTAAAAATATTAGAAAGCTTTTTAAGGAACTAGGATTAAATATTACGTTTGAATATAACCTCAAAGAGGTTAATTTCCTTGATGTTACTTTGAATCTCAATACAGAAACGATTAAACCGTTCCATAAACTAAATGAGAACCTTAAATATGTAAATACGAGTTCTAACCATCCACCCTCTACAATTAAATCCATCCCTAGAAATATTTCCCTTAGAATCTCCCACCTTTCGTCCAACCAGCAAACCTTCAAAGAACATGCCGAATATTATGATGATGCACTTAGGAAGGCTGGACACCTAGATAATATAGAGTATATAGTTGACGATCACCAAAACACCCAAAATAAATCCCATAGGAGTAGAAATAGCACAGAATCACCACCATACATACACTACCGCAATAGACACACTAATAGTGGGACACCACCAAACAGAAGGCGATGTAAAGAGTATATATGGTACAACCCGGTCTATAACAACTCTATTAAAACCAATCTACCCTCACAATTCTTTCGATTAGTTAAAAAACATTTTCCAACATCACATAAATATAATAAAATCTTAAACCCTAACACTATTCGACTTTCATATTCAACCGCCCCTAATATTGAACAACATATAAAAAAGCTTAACGCAAAACGGTTGTATAAACGTCTTCCAACACATAACAATACACGTAAAACATCGGCTATAACATCACAAAACAACAAACAACATCCCGTCCTGCCTAAGCAACCTCATCAACCCATCCATGGTAATACAACAACGCATAATTATAACTGTAACTGTGTCCAACCAGGAATGTGTCCGTTGAACAATCAGTGTCTTGAACGCAACATCATATACAAATGTACTATCGAATCGGGTAGCCAGAAGTGGTACTATGTGGGGTCTACAGCTACCTCCTTCAAATCTCGCCTTTATAGACATCGTTACTCGATAAAACATGAAAACCAGCGTTATGTAATAACACTCGCAGACAAGGCTTCGCAGCTGCGCGAAAATAACCAACAATTTAACCTAAAATGGGATATAATAGCGGTTGCCCCTGCATATCCCAAGGACAGGAATTTTGTAAATTGTGTAATATGGAAATATTTTGTATTATGAAATCCAAAAATATTTTATTAAATAACAGAATAGAGCGATCGTTATACTGTAACCATCGCTTGAACTCTACATTTTCATATTACAAACGCTACCAGGATTGAACGCCTGTCTCCGTCTCCGTTTGATTGTCAAAATACATATTAACATTCTCTATTAGTCTTAATTCTATCAACTCTTCTATTCTTTACCATTTAATATAAACTTCTATAAATAAAATGAGATTTCTTAATTCAATTCCCTAATGCATATACCAGCAGGCTACCAGCATTGTTGTTATACAGTAGCAGTGAAAATCTCTCTCTTCCTTATTTGACACTTTATATCTGTATTAATACTACTACACCAAACGACCAGCCCTGTCCATTGTTCAATTGGTCAAATATAGATTAAAATAGGCACGCCCAAAAATTCTTATTTAGATAAAATAAGCCATATACTCATTGTATTCTCATTAAAAACCTTCTATATACTTGTTTACCAGCAAATTGGATTGCATCTGTCATATACTATCCCTTCTCTTCTTCCTTTCTTACAACTAATATAAATACCTTGATTTTTCTGATTTTTTCCAATTTATCCAATATCTCTGAAGAAGTGACAACTGATTATACATTTGCTATCGAATACTTGCTAACATTATATGATTATGCAAGCAGCGATACATAGGTATTCCGTCTGTTACAGAAACATATGTCAATACCTAATAAATTCCTTTATAAAAGCACTTTCATTTTATATTCATCTTTTCTACATTTTCTCCGGAATATAATTTATACTCGTTGAGCAAACCTACACGTACGCTGTTCATCTCTAACGTGACGATATATTATCACTACATTATTGATAACTTGAAATTATATATATATATAATTCAGTCCAGAATTAGCCGTCGAAACGGCTTGAGCTCAGCCGTCGGGGTCCTACTCGTTCTTATATATATATATATATATATGTGTGTGTGTGCGTGTGTGTGTGTTTGTGTGCGCGCGCGCGCGTGTGTATGTGCGTGTGTGTGTTGTGTGTGTGTGTGTGTGTGTGTGTGTGTGTGTGCGCGCGCGCGCGCGTGTGTGTGTGTGTGTGTGTGTGTGTGTGTGTGTGTGTGTGTGTGTAAGTAGTTCGATCAAGGGGTTATATGCCTTACGGTGAATATCAAATATTACCAAAATATCTACATGAAAGAACGCAGACCCGTACAAATACGACATGGAACAAACATAACGTCATCTTCGCTCGTCATCCGTCAGTCTGGATATGTTGGATTGCAACGCATAGTGTCTGCTTCAGTTAGACAGCTGATGTGCAAAGTGGATGTTATATATGTTTCTTGTGGTATATCTCTTCTACCCAATCTATTGCAATGGCTTACACATTTATAAACACTATACCTTACTTTCCTCTTTCTGCATATTTTCGTCTTTCTTTTTCATTCCTGACTTTCGTGGTATAAGAGGCACCACACTTTTTCCTTGACGTCACATAAAGTTTTCTGTGTACATGCAGCTTAATTGCTATGAATTAATATTTTGTCCCTCGTCTCTTACTCTACTGGACAGCGTTTGACTTGTGTCAGACGCTGTGACTCCGAGCGGACCAGCAGTACAGGTAGTAGAGGTCAAAACTGCCAAAGTCCACCTAAGTTTAATATTCCGATCGAAGACTTGGTAAGAGTGACGAAAAATGTGCGATCCAACTGAACTGGAAAGACACATACAACACTTCATCAATCGCATGCAGTTGTCTGGCTACAACCAAAGAGACAGAATCAGGGTTTACAAAGGAGCCACGGAGAAATATAAGACCCTCATAGAGATGGACATGAAAGGGATTTGCCCATTGTACAGGAGCAACTCATGGAATAGCTTAGATAGGACTAAACATAAGATAGGGAAAGCCACTTCATGGTATGACAACCAGAGATACCAGAGTGTCATGTTAGTGGATGCAACCCCTGGAGGGGAATTAGCTAACCAATTTAGAAAGACCCTAAGAAAGACGCATTTAAAGATTAAAGAGGTAAAAAAGCTAGGAAGTACCATAAAATCCCTGATTAGCAAAACTTACCCCTTTAAGAAAACCACTGTACTAATAAGAAATGTGTTATATGTAGAATAAATCCACAAATAAATTGTAAATCTAGAAATGTAGTCTATAGCATAAGATGTATAGAGGAGACTTACAGAAAATGACGACATACATAGGTGAGACAGCTCGAAGCATAGGAGAGAGTATAGACCAACACGGGGAGGGGGGGGGGGCTAAAAGGATAAAAAACGGTTCAGTACTATATGAACACGCCGGACAAATACATGATGGTAAGATAGACAACATAGAAATTAAAATAATATTTAAACATAGAAATGACTCAACAGGTAGGCAAATCAGAGAAGCAACTGAGATAGAACTAAGAAAACCAAAGTTGAACAGAAAGAATGAATGGAATAACAACAACAACCACACACAAACACACAATAGTGACCTGAGATAAATATAAATAAATATACACAGGTACAATAACAAAAAGAACACATAAACACAGACTAGTGAGTAAAGATAGAATAAAAACACACAGAGACTCAGACACGAACACACACCAAACAGAAAGCACACACACAAACGCATGCGCAAACAGAAAATAATAAATAAATAAATAAAAATGGAATAGACATTACAATGCAATGGGAGGGAACATAATAGTACCACTGATGATGTCACAGGTGTGTGATGAAAGAACTTTGATAGACTATATATATATATTTATATCTATATTTTTAACCGCTGGTCAATCAATTATAAACATTGATTGCCAGCTAAATTAACTATAGGGATATAAAATATATAGAAGCGAAAACCAATCCAAACCAAACAGTGAGTGTATTTTATTATTATTTGGATTGGCAGTATTGGTAGAGGGTCGGATGCCATACTTTGCAGCATGGAGTTACGGGCATTTACGATCTAAGTTCAAATCCCGCCGAGGTTAACTTTGCCTGTCCTCCTTACGGGGTCGATAAAATAAAGTACCAGTAATGCACTGAGATAACACACGATTTCATATCAAGAACCTTGCAAAACAAAATATATCTATATCTATATCTGTATCTCTCTCTCTCTCTCTCTCTCTATATATATATATATATATAAGTTTATCCCAGGTTCAATCGGGAGTAACCACAGTAAGTAAGGTACTCAATACAAAGCAGCGTATAAATATTTAATGCAGAAAAGGCTTCTACAGGACTAGAATTGTTTTATTCCGGAGAAATCATCAGGAAGCAGCCTGATGATGTCTCCCGTATGAAACAGTTCTAGTCCTGTAGAAGCCTTCTCTCTCTCTCTCTCTCTCTCTCTCTCTCTCTCTCTCTATATATATATATATATATATATATATATATATATATATATATATATATATATATATATATATATATATATATATATATATATGTATATGTGTGTGTGTGTGTGTGTGTGTGTAAAAGGTAAACAGAAATATATTAGGTTAACGCTTGAAATAACAGGAAGAGGGCCTGCGATTTAAATAACATAGATTGAGGGGACGGGTGGAAAATATGTCTTTAGATAATAATAACAGGTCCATTCATGTTGACATATATATATTGTTTACACACACACACACACACACACACACACACACACACACATATATATATATATATATATATATATATATATATATAACAAATAGTTTTATCGCTCTACATGGCTGAATACAGGAAATGTAAATCTGAGCTTTTCGAATATTAATAATTGTTTCTACTTTTGGCACAAGGCCAGCAATTACCCAGTACATTACTGGTACTTTATTTTATCGACCCCGTAAGGATGAAAGGCAAAGTTAACCTCGGCGGGATTTATTAATTTTCGAATATTAATAATTGTTTCTACTTTAGGCACAAGGCCAGTAATTACCCAGTGCATTACTGGTACTTTATTTTATCTACCCCGTAAGTATGAAAGGCAAAGTCAACCTCGGCGGGATTTGAACTCAGATCGTAAAGGGACGTAACTATGCTGGAAAGCATGGCGTCCGACCCTCTACCGATACTGCCAATATTTAATTCGTTTGCAATTATGCAAATAATAATATTCAATTCGTTTGCAATTATGCAAAGAGCCTCTTTAAGCCATGTAAGTAGAATGACACCGTCATTCTTACTCTTGTGTTGACATATAAACAGAACGACAGACACTAATTTTTCTGGGTGATTACTCTTCATCAGTACCGTATACTGCTTACCTGCCAACTGCCAGAGCTAGTGAAAATATATATTTTCTGGAATATACAGTGATTGATCGGCTTGATTTGCATATCAGCAGACTGCCTGATCAGTCAGATCTGCATACCAACACAAGAGCAAGAAATCCTTACATGGTCTAAGAGGCTGTTTGCATAATTGCAAACAAATCGAATATTATTATTGATATTCGAAAAGCTTAGATTTACATTTCTTGTATGCAGCCATGTAGAGCGCTAAAAATATTAGTTAGTTATTTAACTATGGCAAAGCCGGCCATTAATCGCTCGTATACATGAAACTGACTGGCCTATCTGGTGATATGCAAATATGGCTGATCAGTGGATCTGTTAATATGCAGATCTGACTGATCAGCCAGTCTGCCAATATGCAAATCACAGGCCGATCAGATATTCGAAAAGCTCAGATTTACATTTCATGTATTCAGCCATGTAGAGCGATAAAAATATTTGTTATATATATATATATTGTACACACACACACACATATATATATATATATATATATATATATATATATATATATATATATATATATATATATATATATATATATATATATATATATATATGTATATATATATATATATATATATATATATCTTTTCGTCCCCTCTGTCAGTTAACACTTTCTCTCGACTGACCTCTTCCTCGCACCTCCACTCATTCACTCTCTGTTTCTCCCCTTCTCACTTCCTCCCGTTCGCTAGGAGTCGGATTTTCCTTCTTTCTCACATCCCATTCACAGCGAAAGGTCTGTTTGCTACACGCTCATGAATTCACCCAGTTTATGCTGATCGAATAAGCATGTTGCTTGTTTTTCTTTCCATCTTCGGTTAGCTTTCCCTTCGTGTTGTTTACGTGTCTCACTCGCTTTACGCGTTTCACTTGTCCCAATAACTTATTTTAGTTATTGCTCGCACCAACGTGAGGTATATGATTTTTAATGCGATAAAATACCAATTATCGTTAGCAAATCACTGATGAGGGACTAATTTTATAATATGTAATCCATGTGCAACCATGCAGTATTCTTCTCCCCACATTTTTCATATATTTACCTAAACTGCGATTCTCTGTTTCTCTCTTTCTCTCTTACTGCTCCCTCGTTCTCTCTGTTTCTCTTACTTTCTTTCGTCCCCTCTGTCAGTTAACACTTTCTCTCGACTGACCTCTTCCTCGCACCTCCACTCACTCACTCTCTGTTTCTCCCCTTCTCACTTCCTCCCGTTCGCTAGGAGTCGGATTTTCCTTCTTTCTCACATCCCATTCACAGCGAAAGGTCTGTTTGCTACACGCTCATGAATTCAGCCAGTTTATGCTGATCGAATAACCATGTTGCTTGTTTTTCTTTCCATCTTCGGTTAGCTTTCCCTTCGTGTTGTTTACTTGTCTCACTCGCTTTACGCGTTTCACTTGTCCCAATAGCTTATTTTAGTTATTGCTCGCACCAACGTGAGGTATATGATTTTTAATGCGATGAAATACCAATGATCATTGGCAAATCACTGATGAGGGACTAATTTTATAATATGTAATCCATGTGCAACCATGCAGTATTCTTCTCCCCACATTTTTCATATATATATATATAAGATCAAAAGATGGTTAAAAGAGTTCCATGTATTTTATTATGCGCATTTCAAAAACAAATATCATCATGCAATAACATTTGTGTTTTCATCAGATAAAATAGGATATGAAGGTTAAAAAACACTTACTACAATAAAACTCACCTCCTACATTATATATATATATATATATATATATATATATATATATATATATATATATATATATATATATAAAAACAAATAACGAAACGAAATTAAATT